>WEIT01008869.1:0-91121 GCA_013389985.1 Dryoscopus gambensis
AAAAAATATTTTTTATATATATAGTAGTATTTTACAAAGGCAAATTAAAGGTAAAAATTGCTCTTGTGTCATCTTGGAGGTTAATCAGCACTCACAACTGACCTTCCCACTCCATAGAATTCAAGGGTAGGATTCAGTCTGAGCACATTCAGACATCTGACTGCCCTGTGTTTAAGCAGAGGGAGGATGCAGGTTGCTCGGACATGTAATCCAGGGACCAGTTTTGACTGATCATCTCACCTTTCCATAGAATCATTTAGGTAAAAAAAACCCTTTAAGACCATCAAGTTGAACCATTAACCTAGCACTGCCAAGTCCAACACAGTTTAAGCCACCAGTTTACCTGCAAGAGGCATTTAAAAAAATTCTACGAATTAAGATAACAAAATGAAACTACTATGCAACACTAGAGATTATGATCTTATCAAAGTCTTAACACAGTTATGGAAAAGGAAATAAGCAACATGAAAATTGAACAGTAGGCCCTCTGTTTGTAAAGAAAAATCTTATAAATCCAGCAAAATAGGACCAAAAAAAAAAAAACCAAACCAACCCACAGAAACAACAGGAATCCCAATTCTCACTTTTAATACATATTAGTCTCCTAAAGCAAGCAGCCAAATACTGAAACAGTGAAATATCTAAGTGCAACAAAGCAAAAAGCTTTAATCTAATTAAAAATAAAATATTCTATATGTAATAGCTAGGCAGTCTCCAAGGGGCAAAACATAACTCTGATCTCAGTACAGAGTTGAAGGAAAGATGTTCTGTCACAGAAAATACTGTTCATGTGAAAAATGCCAGTAAAAATAAACATAATTTTATTTTGGTCAAACTGAATTAGTGAGGGATTCCTAGCTGCTCCCTCCCTTCAGGGACTGTCCCTGATTTGCAGCATGAAGCACATTAGCAAACCTTGATAATCAATAGACTTTGATATGGAAGTTTATTTCATATAATGTGATAAAATGTGATGCCAGACCTTGACCCAGCTTTATGAGGAAAAGTTCCGCTGTTGAGCGTTTGGTTTCACATTACTTTTATCTGCTAAATAATGTCTGAAGCATCTAAGTATCAGATGCAACTTTCTGTGTGGCAAACTCAAGAGAAGTAAAAATGCATGAGCTGTTTGTGCCCAGGAAAAAGCAAAACCCGTCTGGAGGACCCAAATTTCACTAAGTTGATATGAACACAGACATCTAAAGGGCAAAAAGGTGTTACAGAGCAGACTCCAGGGGTGATTTGCACCCCTAACACACTGACAAAGATCACAGAAAGGCCCGGGTTGGGAGGGACCTGAAAGATCATCCCATTCCCACCCCCTGCCACAGGCAGGGACACCTTCCACCAGAGCAGGGCGCTCAGAGCAGCAGGTGCAGCTCCTGCAGGGATCACCTGCTTGTTTTCTCTGAACTTTGTAAAGATAAAAGAGGACAGAAGTAGTCAGGAGACTCTGACACATAAGGAGGCAAATCCACACGTGGTTTGCAAGTAAGAAGTCAGTATTTGCTGCTCAGCCCCTCACAGAACTGAGGGGTTGGTTCATTTAAATGAAACATCTATTTTATCCATAGTATTTCTTAACACTCTAAAGCTACAGATACTATTTGAATTTTGCCATTTTAAGGACAGCAGTAGAACATTCCATTCATCAGCATGAAGGAGCTAGTACATGTTGTGGGTTTTTTAGGGGTTTCTTCTCCTCTTTTTGTGTAGCCAGGTTAAAAAAAAAATCCAAGCTGTTTTCACAGAAGTCAGATGATGCTGCCAAGAATGACAGTGTACAACTTTACACCTGGCAATGAAATTAATAACCAGGAGCAGCAGAGACTCGAAATCCTAGACATCATCATCCTAGCAATGATGCATGATTAAAGTATGTCCTTGATATCAATACAACTTTCAATGCCATCTAATCCAAACTGAAAAATAAGTTTAAAGTCAATTCAAACCGAATGACAGCACTGCTGATGTCCTTGATATGTACACCACTGAATCAGGAATAAGCAAAGGAAAAAAAAAAAATCTGAGCTGTCCAAGCAGTCCAACAGTTACAGTTTTGGTTGTACATCCTTGATAACCATTAAAGGAGCAGAAGAAAGGACAAATTCCCAAAAAGAGCTGCCATCATTTCCACCAAGTCTTTTCATGTGTTTTTAACCACATTTTTTTGATGCTGCAATGTCAAGGAACTGTAGCCCTGCATTAATGAGATTTTATTGGAATAACAAATTATTGCTATGAGCTGAAATACAGCCAGATACTTTAGATCTAATATTTCATAAAAATTGCCATAATAGAGACAAGTCTTTTCTACACATGGAAACTGAAGGGATTCACTTACAACAGTTAAAAACTTACCCACGTACTCTAATGTTTTTTACTGCATTTGGCATACTGAAACTTTCTCAGCAAACTGCACTTGCTTGGTTGATTTTTTCCTAATGGATTGGGGTTTTTCAGTTGGCTCTAGAGAATAATGCAATATATAAGATCCACAAGGATCATTGAGTCTAGCTCCTGGCCCTGCACAGGACACCCCAACAATCCCACCCTGTGCATCCCTGAGAGCGTTGTCCAAATGCTCCTGGAGCTGTGGCAGCCTTGGGGCCGTGATCATTCCCTGTTCAGCGCCCCAACACCCTCTGGGGGAAGAACCTTTTCCTAATATCTGACGTAAGTCACATTCCTCTACCAACTCTTTGTACCAATTTTCTGTCTATTCCTGTTTGACCATCTAAATCAATATAATAAAGTGGCTCACACTTCCCTTGCAGACTTTCAAAAGTAAGACATGGGGTTTTATAGGATGTAGCAGATGTCTGAGCACAGTAAATGCCCCAGCATGAGGTGTTATCACTGCTACAATGCGTAGAGCTGAGCAACAGACAGCTGAAATGGGAACTTCAGAAAGTGAACTTGAGCTAGAACAGACATCTGCAACTGAACTTCAGACATCGTGAACACTTATTGTGCAAGTGGTGTAAATGACAGACACTTCAGGATGCAGTTTTTCTTTTATCAAAATGTGAAATAAATTTGTCACTGATTTTCTTGGCAGCAGGACTCGATCCTAAAACAATAACTCAAAAATAAAGTCAATAATCCTCAGACAAATACCCTTAGATTCTGCTCCCAAGATAATCCATTGCTACAACACTTATTTTTCTATTTTTCTCTGGTTTCTCTCCAAACAAGGAGGCTTAAAAGGGATCATTGCAGGTCCCTAGCAGGGCTCTTTTGGTTATTGCAGTGGTTTAAGCGTTACTCACCCGAGAGCAGAACGTGTCACACTGTTTATCACGACACTCTGTCATCTGAAGTCCTGTAACATCATCCCTCACAGTGGTGCAAGAGCATTCCTTGCATCCGTCTTCCCAGGTTGTCCCAACAGGATAGACTATGTTGCTGTGCACACACACCTATTAAATGCAATAATTAATTCATTGAAGAGCACACTGCTGCTGTCAGGGCACACTGCCGGCTCCAAAAGGCTGCATTTTAAAGTGTGAAACTAACCATAAACTTTATGGAATATTTTGAACCCCTTAGAAGTGCTACAGGTCTTAAAATTGTGGTCATTCTGTTGAGGTAAGGAAAAATAAGTGCAAGAAAAGCTATTGTTTTATACAGAGTAAATTGGAGAGTTTTATCTGCAGTCAGTGGAGTTGCCCAAAACTTCAGTTTCCCTGTAAGTATAATAACACAAGTGACACAATATTAGGGATAATCTGTAGAAGGAGCCTTGCGCACAAAATTTTTTCCAGGTAAACCATCTCATCTGAAGAGATCCTACTTGGAGCTAAAAGCTTTCATCCTCTTGTATCCTCAAGCCATCACAGCTACCCTAAAAGCAGAGCCATCCCTTATATTGAACTTTTTATTAGTAAATTTTACAGCTTGGTATTAAAGAGAGGACATCAGTTATTTTTTATAGATAGAGCAAGCAAGTCCCAGAGACATAAAATGAATTATGCAAGGTCATGAACTCCTTAGAAATGGACAATAAAAGGTAGATCTCCTGAGCTACAAGAAAACGTTACCCTACGTTAAGGTTTAATGAAGAAGTTAAATTGCTCTGCAACCTCACCTCTAGGCAACTTTATCTTAAAGGTTAACAAAATATAACAACTTAATAAAAGGTTGGAAAAATAAGAAAAATATACCCTGGTGAAGCTTGAGCAGAGTCAGATATTAATTTGGCAAAAACGTAAAAGTGGCAATATAGTTCTTAAAAGATACTACACCTTCTCAGGCAGAGACAAAGGTAATCAACGAGCACAACATTTTAGGTCTAAGGTGTACCAAATATGTCAACAAATTTAGTATGTGATTGGAAGAATATATAGTAACTGTAGTGGCTCCAAAGTATATATATCTATTATCTGAAAACAAATTAAAAATCACCTCTGAAATTCCTGAGGCTTGAGACACCTTTAAGTTTCAGATGGTTTTTGTTTGTATTATCTCAAAGTTACAAAAAATGGACTGGTTATGTCAGAATAAATTACTGTAATAAATGAAGAAACATCATGAAGTAATAGAGTGTTTCTTTCAGGCCCTTGTAAATTAAAAATGCCCTGGCATCATTTTCCAGCAGTCTCATTGGGGGTTTATTCATAGCTAGGCAAGCCGCCTGCTTGCTCTCATGCTGCCACTCCATGTGGAAAAGACACTCTCACCCGTGGAAAAGACATCTCACTTCCCTTACCCGGTCTGGAACGCAGGTGGTGGATACACAGCCGCAGTCATTGGTGAGAGACTGGGAGAGATACCCCAGAGGGCAGCTCACTGTGGAGTTCCTACAGCTGCAGGAACACTCATATTTATCACAGCACTCGGTCTTCACAACAGTCAGCGTCCGATGCGACGGGCAGGAAAGTCTTGGGATGGAACTGCACAGTTCCCTGTTGCAGGCTGGCAGGAAAAGGTGGGGACCGTGTTAAGCTCATGGATTTTCAGAGTGCTGCCAGTGAACAGGACAGTTCTCTGGCAGCAAGGCATTAATCACTACCTCAAACTGTTATAAATCTACTTAAGGCCTGAGGAGTAATGCAGATATAAAAGGCTCAGGTTCAGGAACTCAGCAAAGTTCCTGCCCTGCCAAAAAAAATTCTTGTCTCATACACAAACAAGAAGATTTGAAAAATAAGCATCAGGGTCAGAGAATACATGTCCAAGAGTAAAGTGTTTCTCTTGTCCTTAATTTGAAAGTGTGCTCAAAGTGCCAACAATACACTTCTGCCAAGTCTGGGAAATCATTACACATCCATTGGCGCCAAAATTAAACCTTTCAGAGGGGAAAAATAATGCCTAAAGGAAGTTGTCAGTGTTGCTCAAATGCAGCATTCCAGTGTCACTCCCTGCTAGGAAAAATGATCTTACCACATGTGTAATTTGGTCTGCATTCTCCGGGGTTGGTCAGGGCAAGCTGCAGGCCAAACTCGCAGATAGGGGCAGGAGGCAAATCACAGGAAACCAGGTCACACACTGAGAACAGAAATTCAGAGAGTGGTTAAAACCACACCTAGTTAGTCCTCAAGAAAAGACACACAAGCACACGCTCATCCCCATTAAACTCACACTAAATTGCTGTCTTAAAATATGAAGTACATTAGAGTTCAACAGGTCAGAGTTTGTTTTCAAAATAGCTTAGAGAAGAGTTCAAGCTCGGGTTATGGGGATTAAGCTTCTAATATTATATTTAATGGGCAAATATAGACCATGCAAAAATAAATGCTTGAGAAAAAAAACCCATTCTAATCTCATTTAGACAAAAACAAATTGCTCCATTCCCTTTCTCATCTATTACACAAAGAGGGGCAAAGTTGTAAGTGAATGGAGACTCTTATCCTTAAGAGCTGTTTGGTTTCCCACTCAGATGATTGTGCAATCATTCAGTGGTATCAAAAATGCAGCACTGAATTAAATAACTTTTTTAAAAACAGGCTGTATACCTTAGAAATATCTGGTAAAAGCACAGACCAAGAAGATTCCAAGAGCTTACGACAACCTACCACACTCATACTCAGGGCAGCACTGGCCAGGGCCCCTGCGCAGACGAGCGACTTCACATGGACCACACTGGACAGCTGAAGAAAACATCCATAAAACAAGTTTGGGTAAGAACTAGGAAACCAGGAACCAAAACAGCAGTTCAAGTCCAATCACAGAGCTAAATGAATTTACGTTTGACAGTCGGGCAGGGTCGGACCGTGCAGTTTATCTTCTTGTTATCGAGACACGTGCAGATCTTGCAGGGCTCATTGTCAGGAATCCACGTTTCCATGTGCTGCATGGAAAAAATCCAACACTGTTAGAAAGAAATCCAGTGTTCTAGTCACTGGTATGTTGGGATGGGAGGATGGGAGTGGGTGAGGATGAGTAACATCAACCTGGAAAATCAGAAGATTTATGAAGATTTATCTATGAAGGGTTGGTTGCTCTGCTAACAGTAAGAAACTAAGGAGACACATAATTCTGAAGTGACTGTAGGGTGCCAATTTAGCAAAAGATGTAAAGAATGCATGAATGGGATGAGGAATTACTATTGTTTTAAGCGTGAAAAATGCTCAGATATAAATGCAATTGCAGGCTATTGTGAGGAACGATGGACTGGTGCAACTACATACCATGATTGCATGTTCAGTAGTAATAAGGGAAACAGCATTATTTTGGGAAATACAGAGAAGTGTCTGCTTTCCCAAATTAGTAGGACTTCAATACAGACAAATAAATAGTGCATATTTTTATATTAAGAATATTTGGAGTGTCATCACTTGACTCTCCAGTGGACTGAAGACTGGGAAAGCACTATAGCAACTCTAAAACTGAAACCATCACTGTGGTGACTACCTGGGGGTAACGAGCACATTCAGAAACCACCAGTAAATAGAATAATTTTTCAATAACTGTTCCTTCCCGCGAGAGAGGAAATCACTGATATTAAAGCTGCAGTTACCCACACAGAGCTATGCACATTTAACACCCATGTGAATAGGGAGGTAAGAGTGGAAAGATGCATTATCAGACATTTTAATTTGCACAACCAATCCAGTTCTGGGTGAGAATGTGTAGAGTAGGTCAGGATGCCACAAAAAAAAAAAAAGCTGTCATCTGGAAAACTCTGGAGCATGGTTTAAAACTAACAGTCTGCTGAGTCCTTTAGAGATAAGAAGGGGAAAAAGTGACAAATCTAAGCATACTGCACCTAAACTCAGGGATAGTTACATGTTTTAAGCCACACTCTGTGAGTGGTGGGACTGAGAATCCCATAAGCCCAAACACAATCTAGGGTAGAGAAGAACAGAGGAATGAACACCAGGGGAAACGAAGGTGGTTAAGGAAATCCTGACCCAGGTGCCTGGTGTATTGCTCACAAAGCTAAGTCTGCAATGATGGAGAGGCAAAACAGCTGCATGAGCTGACTCCCCACACCCCATCCACCACCTCCCCAAAAATCTCATTAAGAATCCAAAGCCCATAAAACACTGCAATTAAAGTCCTTTCTCCTTCAAATACTAAAACAAAAATGTGGATTGAAGAGGATTGGCTGATGTAGGTGCAAACTCTGGGAGCTGAGTAGCTGGGAGTGAAGAGGAACCAACTCTGTTACTCGGAACAGGGGACACAGGGAAGAGTTTGGAACAGGGGACACACCCACTGTGTGACACTGGAATCAACAGTGTCCTTCACTGCCATCTGGTATCCAACATCCACAGCTTTTCCCAGCCCCATACTGCCACGGAGAGGGCTGCCTTAGCTGAGCAAAGCGGATTTTGAGTAAAACTAAAAGGATGAATTTCATCAAAGGAAAAATTGTCCTCAAAAAAATAGACAAATACCACTTGACATAAGGTTGACTTGGTCTCACTGTTCCTGACCAACCACTGGAAATATTTTATACATGAGCTGGAAAGGACCCACAAGGACCATCGAGTCCAGCTCCTGGCCCTGCACAGACACCCCAACAATCCCACCCTGTGCCTGAGAGCGTTGTCCAAATATTCCTGGAGCTCTGGCAGCCTTAGGGCCATGACCATTCCGTGGGGAGCCTGTTCAGTGCCCCAACACCCTCTGGGGGAAGAATCTTTCCCTGATTTCCAGTCTAAACCTCCCCTGACACGGCTCCAGCCATTCCCTCAGGTCCTGTCCCTGGTCACAGGGAGAAGAGTTGGATGCCTGTCCCTCATGAGGATTTCAGTGAGCTTTGCAAAGACAATACAGCACATTATGAGCCAAGGATGCAGATTTATGATTAAATTGTCATTACTCATAAAAGTCTGCTGAATGAAGATGTTTATCTTGGTAAATAGTCACTTCTGCCATCACTCCTCCTCTCTTTCCCCTCGACCTCCCTCCACATGGGATTGTCATGCCTTGCCAGGTCTGTACAGTCCCAGCTGTGATCTTTATAATCAGTCCCAGCCAATTTCACACTAGGGGAGCTAAATGGGGCTGACAGCCAGCAGGTTAGGAGGAACTGAGCTAGAAAATAAAGTATCCAAAGGGAAAACAGATTTGCTTGCAAAGGTGCGAACTCCAACCAGTGCCAGAGGTTGCTGTGTGTGTAGTTACCTGATGGTGTGTGCCATCCTCACTGACACACTGAGTGCAGACTTCTTCACTAACACAGCTGTCACCAAAAATCACCTTTCCCTCTGGGCAGAAGCAGCCTTCCGTGGGATAATCCTTGCAGACACTGACTTTGGTGTTATTCTCACAGCTCTTCACACAGGCTGTGTGGCAGTGGTTGTATGTCAGATAGGGGGCACATTTCATTGCTGAGGAAGACAGAGAAGAAAACACCACCTATATCTAAAGAGATCTAAAGAAATGCAGATCAATCTTTCCTATCAAGCTTTCTTTAGAATTCTTTCCATTTTAGGAAGCCATTATCCAATGAAAGGATCTGGTCTCCTGCAGTGATGCCTTAGGCAATATTTTTCAAATCCTGTACTGCCTAATGTGTAACTCTGAAGCTTCATGTGGCCTGTTAGCTGCTGCTCTCTCATGCTGGTTAGACATAAGAAAGCCTCTCCAGGCTTGCTTTCCAAAAACACCACAACTGTCCCAGGCCCCAAAATGTGTAAACTAAAAGCCTCTGAAGAGGAGGGGCAAACTTCGGGTAATTACATCATTAACTGAGGTTATAATTGGAGAATTAACCCTGATATGCAAATGGACGAAATTTATAAAAGTGTGAAGAACTTGTGACTCGGGGTCCATCTTGGGAATAGTCTCTGGACTCCCCAAGGTGTACCTTTGAAGGCCTTTCAAATAAATACCTACTTTTATTCTCTTATTTTTGTCTAGCCTCTGTTTTTAGGTAGCCACTCAAGGCATCAGCAGCAGAAATCAGCAAACCACATTTTCAGGCCACATGAATCAGCAGCAACATATGACTCACCCCAGTAATGATACAATGGTTTAGATGAGTGTTAACTGGTCAAATTTTGTTTCCAACACTGAGCCACAGACGTAAGAATTTTAGGACCTTATGTGTATGATAACAGTGCATGGTTAAGAGATAGCCCGGACAGACTAAAGCACTGAAGAAAGAACCCCCCTTTTTTTTTTTTAACTAGTTAGGCTGCAGTGCTCCCACACAACTAAAGAAAGCTAACAAACAGAACATTTTGGTACTTCAAAACTGAACCTGCTGGATTTCTGCATCTTTTTAACTAAACTGCCTTATTAACAGAATTAACTGAATCAAGGAAAGTTGCAGAGCCCTGTAAGCCAATGGAAACTTTTTACTGATGTGTTCACAAACCTGAGGATATTGTCTCTAAAAGCAAAGACAAAATTAGGGCTGTAGCTATTCAAAAAAACTATGGACACAGCTTCCATACTGTGTATTCCCTTAAGTCTATTTTTCTCTACAGCATCAATTAGAAAAAGTGTTTCTTATTTCCCAGCCTGTGACTGCTGTGAGGTTTATAAAACTTTCTTTCAGTCCCCTGACAAAAAACATTGAAAGGAAACCCAAGCTCCCAATAAAACAAACAAGAAAACGTTCATCAGCGGTACTGTCTACACACACCCTTCTTAGCAGCCAACGGAGACAGAAAAGAAGTGTCTTTAACATTAACCCTTTCCATGTTAAAGCAAATTATTTCATAGAATCACAAAATGCCTTGGTCTGGAAGGGACCTTAAAGATCATCTTGTTTCTAACCACCTGCCATGGGCAGGGACACCTTCCACTATCCCAGCTTGCTCAGAGCCCCATCCAACCTGGCCAGGAACACTTCCAGGGATCAGACAGCCACAGCTTCTCTGGGCAACCTCTGCCAGAGCCTCACCACCCTCACACGGAACAATTTCTTCCTAATATCCCGTCTAAACCTGCTCTCTGTCAGTGTGAAGCCATTGCCCCTTGTCCTGTCACTCCAGACCCTGGTCAAGAGTCTCTCTCCATCTTTCCTGTGGGCTTCCTTCAGGCACTGCAAGGCCACAATGAGGTCACCCCAAAGCCTTCTCTTTTCCCAGCTAAATATATCAAAATTCCAGAGAGTATATTCATCCCCCCAAGGAAGAGCAATCAGGAAGGACTTGTACTGCTTGGAATGTCCCAATATGGCATGACAAAACCCCAAATAAAATTCTACAAGAATGACAGGGATACAGTGGATTGGGAGGAGGGAAGCAACGTAACCCAGAACTGTGCCACTGCTATTAAACATGTAGGGCACATTTTACGGGATTACGAAGTTGCACTGTCTATTTAGTCATTAATGTAACTTGGATAAATCAAATGTTGACAATTTAAATTTTTGGCAGTTGCACACAGGCACCTGCTGGAAGAAAGATGATGATGTTATTGTTAGGACACTTAAGACTTTTATGGAATTAGTGTTAAAATGAGCAACTCTGTCTATTCTTGCATAGGCCGTGTAATCAGATAGGAATTCGAAAACTGCAGAGTTATTAAGGGAATCTGCTGACATCCAGCTTTGGACATTACAATTTGCAAAGTCTGACTGAGGCACTGAATTTGGAAAATGGCTGGCAATATTCTCCCTCTACTTTCCAGGACTATACTCCAAACAGACTGTGTTCAATAACCTATGATCCTGGAAAGATATTTCAAACATGAACTGGAGGCTCAGGCCAAATTCACACTGACATTCCTGACTTCCTATCCCATCATTCCTTCAGTCTGAGTTTCAAACATGAAAAAAAGCATTTGTTTTACACTTTTTTTTGGTATCATGCCTTTAAGATGCTGGTTCTCCAGTTCTGAAATGAAAAGTATCCAGAGAAAGAAAGGAAAGCAAAAAGATACAGCTCAGCTACAGAGGCAGGATGTGAGACAACCAACTAGGACATCGAGACGCTCTGTGAGGAGGTAGCTGGGAAAGAAAATGCCTATACACATCCACATCTAAGGCACTTGACCAAACCAGAGACACTAAGGGAATATCTGAATGCCTGCAACCATCACTGCAGAAAGGTTAACAGGAGGAAGTGTAGAATAAGCCACCTCAATAGTTATTTATTTGTACTTAATGATACCATGCATTTCTGGCAGATCTTTAGGTATGCCTTCTAACAGGGCTTTCAGGAGAAACAGGAACAAAAAAAAAAAAAACGGAAAAAACCCAGGAAAATAAAGCAAAACTACTTGTCTATGAGAATTTAGGAGAGAAGGCGTACAAAGCAACAGCTGAGTTTGGAACTAGCATGGGTGCCTTGCTTGCCTTGGTTGGGTTCTGGGTAATGTGCCAGACTCACATCCTGCTACAGTGCTTTCCCACAGCACAAAGTTTTCACCTCCAAAACACAAGCAAAACCCAGGCAGAAGGAGAACCAGATTTGCAAAGCAAATTACAGCTGGTTCAGTCAGCCTAGCTGGCATGTCCTGGCAAGAAATGACACCATAGTGAGAGGTCATTTCCCCATTTTTCCCTGTAGCAGAAACTTAAAATCACACTGGCTCTTCCACCACATCCTCAAAAGTTTCGGCTTTGATAGAAATGGGAGGAATTTGTGAAACTGTTACAAAAAAAGTCTTATTTTGTGCCAGGTATGACAATGACTGACTGGGAAGCAGTTCCACTAGTCCAAAGTATGAGTTTCTCTGTCCACCTCAGACCCTCCAAAGTCTGTATCAAAACAATGATATCTGCTGCTAAAAGAGCTTGGCAGACTCGCAGCAGAAACCTGGCCCCACAAAAGTTCAGTGGCTGCAGAGCCAGGTACTGTCACATAGCTGTGGGTACCTGTTCATAGTACCTTTATTTCCCTCTAGCCTGGAATTTTACCAGTTAGCAGTTTACCAAGAAAGAATTCGTTCATAATATTCAACTTAGCGGGTGACAAACCAGTTATGAGATCTGCAATACGACTTGTACAATAAACTTGATCTGGAACTTCTGCCCTATTAAACAGCATTCAAAAAAATTAATATTACACTGATGAGATGTCCCAAAGTGGGGCAATTTCTTTATCAGTTTTAGCACAGAGTAAAATTCTTACGGCAAAGCTCGGATGTTCTCCAGTCTACACAGACACCGTACTCCCTGCAGATGTGAGCGTAGGAAGTGATCAGCTCACAGGCTTCCTCCTCGTAGCAGCTGCTCTCCACGCAGGCCTCGTAGAACATGTTGGGGGAGATGATCCTGTGGCACTCTGCAAAGTGGTCGGAGAGCAGGAGGTGGCAGTGGCTGGGCGCGCGCTCGGAGCACCTCTCCTCCCTCCGGCTCTCACAGACCTTCCCTGGCTCTGTCACTGTCCAGTCCTGGATGAACGCGCTGCTGTCAGCAGTGACAGAGCCATTGCGCAGTGTGAAGTCATTGACGTGGTTCTGGTCACACACCCCTGGCAGGGTGAGTAAAAGGAAAAGAAAAATCTCTGAATAATCACCGGTAAAATAAACTTAGCAAGAAACAGGGATGGGACGGATGACACTGCTTTGGGGTGGCTCGAGGAATTCAAGATATTCCTTATGGCTGTTATCAATAGAGGCATAAATACCCTGGATCTCAGCTCCCATTTCCTCACTAAAGGAGGTACAGGTTATGCCACAGAGGTACAGTCTTTGTGTAGATTTACACCACTGAGGATACCGTAGAATTAACTCGCCCAGGAAGCAGTTCCCCTCTCAAATTTTTCACCTTCACTCCAAGCATATTTCTCATATAAATGTATTTGTAAGAATCTAAAATTAAACCCTCATCCAAAAAAAAAAAAGCACAAATCTCCTTGAAAAGATAACTTGAAGCAAGAAAAACCAGAGAGCTGACTCTTCTGTTCTTTCTAAGGTATTACTAGGCATAAGTGAGCTGTTACATTGGTGAACAGAGTAGAACAATCTACACAGATATGCAATATTCCCCAAAAAATGTGGGACCAGTTCACCCAGAGAGTTTACAGATTTGGAGATTCACAATAGCAATAAAATAAATAGAAGTTCAAGCCCCAGTAGTGAGCTGCTAAAACTACTAACTTTCAAACTTACCACAAAGCCCTTTTGTTCCTGAAGAAAAGCTCTTTGAATTAAGTTTAAGAATAAATTCATTGTTTCTTGGAGTAAATGTGAGATTATGTCCGAGAAGGGAGAACTTGATTCCATGCATTATTTCTCCATAGGCAGTGATTTCAAACAAGCTGCTGGAATAGGGGATAAGAACCCTTTCACCATTAACAGTCACCTGTTTAAAAAAAAATGGTCAGGTTGTCACATCAGTTCTAGCAGGCAGTTACAAATCAACCCAATTTTACAGTTGAAGCACATTTTGACTAGACAAATGCCTGAAGATCCCACTGAATCTGGACATAAGGATCAATTTTGCCAGCTGAAGCTTTCTACTGAGTCTAAAAACATACAGAAGTACTTGACCTTCATCCTGTGAATTATACGAACAACTCTTTCAACATTTTCCTATATAAGTGAGCTCTTTGAGCATCCCATGTTTACAGACTAACAACTTCATGCTGTGAGGTTCAAATGCTGCCTCAGTGGAAGTCAAGGCTGTCCAGCACCATGCAGAATTTGGTGCAGGTGTTTTGGTCCATCCTATTTTGATACACAAGTCAGAAGGGATCATTTTGGCAAGTTAACCAACTCCTGTATGTCTGAGCATACAGAGGGTGAAAAATGGGTTGAATTTGAATATTCTCTGTCTATAAAACAGATGTAATGCATACTAAGCTGCCCTTTCTTCTAATGCTGAGGTCCAGTTGCACACAAGGTGAGAAGTAACTCCCTAGACCTTCAGCTGGCTAGTCAGGCACAGCTTTGTGAGGAACAGAGTGCTCTCCCATGGACCAAACAGCGTGAAGGACCTCTGCCAAAAGAGGAGAATCAGAGTGCAGTATGTCCTGTCTGTAACCCTGCCTTTCTGGCAGAAGTGTCAGGGAGACACTGCCAAATCCCTTGATCTTGACATTGGCACATCAGCACAAGGCGGAGAACAAGAGGAGAAACGTGTCTGGCTCATTATATGAACACTTGATTGTAACATGAAATGGAGAAGAGATGTTAAAAATAGGCTGAAACTGGATCAAGGGAAGAAATTTGTCCCCATAACCTGAATTCTGCAGCACAAGCAGGCAATGCACAGATGAATTCATGGTGTTTGCTTACTGCCATGTTGCTGAAGAGCTGCACTGCCACACCACGATGCTTCACTTCGATGGAGTCCATGCAGTTCATCCTGGCTGCTGCTCTGCATGGCCCTTCATGGAGCAGGACTTCAACATCGTGGTGCAAGTCTTGAAACAAGGTGTAGGAGCAGTTGCCAGTCAGCCTGAAGTTCAGCCCATCAAAAGTGACAATATGTTGAGATGAACTTCCTATACAGACACCTGAAAATAAGCAGCAACAAAAAACCCCATGTAGGCATTTGCTTTTAAATTTTACTATTTCTTCACAGCTGTTGTGGGCAGGGGGAACCAATTAATTGGGAAAGAGAGAAAGGTAATTAACTGCAAATGCTGCAGCAAATCATCGACAAGAGACTTTGGTAAATACTTCATCACACATGGAGGTTTTTTGCAATATCTTTGTCTGGAAACAATAAGTATTATAAAAGATTTGGATAAACTTGTAGAATATCCCTTTGCCTGAAACTTATTCACATAAAATATCATCAAGTAATAGATTTTATGTAAAAAAAAAACCAGGGAAACTCCCTTTCCTGTTTGTGGAAAGACTGTAACACACTGTTCAACCTTTGCATTGCATTATATTCTGTACAGTGTTACATTTGATTCCAAATAACACTATTTCACCCTTATCAAACACATCACAAGTTGATACCCAGGGACTTTGTTTTTCAGACTTGAAACAGGAAAACTGCAGAGAAATAATATGCACAGGATGAACTAATGGCCAGCTGACAGCTCAGTGTTCTGGTCATCGGGTTATAAACACTTCCTTGTCTCCCTTGTCTTCAAAAACTGGAAAACAAGGAAGATTATAATCCCAGAAGAAACAAAACAAAACCTGATGACTCTGGCTCGTATGTTTTCAAATCTCTTGTTTAAAGGATAATAAGGACAATAAAAGCAACGCCAGCAAAACATGTAAGGAGGAAAACTACCATTGTTAATAATTCAGTACTTTGCTTGTAGCTGAGAATAACCTGTTTCCTATTCAATGACCTTCAAATTTAATTTCCCAGGAAAAACAGCAACCAGAGAGAGGGAGGAAGGGAGGGCTCCCTTTGGAGCACTGGAGCATCTTCAGATATTTTACCGAATCTGCTTATAAAGTTCTCCTATAAATAACAATTAAACGAGTTAGCAATAAAACCATGTTTTTCAATCTTTACTTATTCATGGACATCTAGGGAAAAAAAAATGTAAGGATAATGGGAATCCTTTTAAATTTCTCGTAGGTTTCTGTAGCACAAAATGCAGTAATGTGATCCATTTCAGAGTCCAAGAGCACACGACAGCCATGAATCACATGGCAAACCACGCTGCTGGCAAATCTGTAACCAGCTCAGCAAGCAAGCACCTTTGCCGTGTAACTCCTGAACCATCCTCTGAACTCAGATGACCTAAGAACACTTCTTCAAGGACTTCCTCTTTGCAGAAGCATTTGTCACATCACCCACACTGTCAAGCCATGGCTGGAAATTGTGGTTTAGCTCTCTAAACGAGTGAATCATGAGTCAGTTTAGCAGCATTTTCACAGGTGGCCTAACCAGCCTCCTTCCATAACAAGAGAGATGCTGCCTCACACTGAACTCCTACCCAGCACCTCCTCTGTCATTCCCATCTCTGCTTTTCTGATTGCTGTGAGTTTCATCTCACACAGCATCAGAATCAACCTTTCCAGCTGCTACAGATGTTGCTTCAGTTGGCACAGAATCACCCTGGTTACACTGAGCAGTCATTAAAAGAAGAGGACTTGACCCAAGGGGGTTTTTTCATCGCCTGGGAGGGGTTGGGGATTTTTTGTTCCCTCCTTCTGTAACATGAAAACTTTTTACCTTTCCCTCACAAGCTGTACCACCTTTGGAACAAAAATATTTGGTATTGTGGCTCATTAAATTCGTAGAGAGATAAACAGTTTTTAGCTCATCTTAAACAACTCCAGTAAACTATAGGGCTTTTCATGACAATCAGCTAGCGTTATGAAAGGTTATTTTTATTTCATTCTTTCAGAAGGTTTTTTATGAAAGTATGTCTTACATGCCAAAAGTAATGTTCTCATGTTGCTATCTATGTGTTTACGATCAAGAAATTTAATAAAGGTGCACTTCTTATGGGTAGGTATCACTAAGATTGTCTTTTAAACATTATAAAATACTTATGACTATCCAACTAAAATATTTCTGCTTTTTCAAAATGCTTGTAGCAAACCAGAAATGTTAAGATTTAAAGGGTTTAGACCATCAAATACACTTTTAGGAAATGCCAACACTCGGGGTATAAAAAATTTTGTACATCTAACAGTTCAGGGATCAAAATCCAGCTACAAGCTTTGGTATTTCAAGCAGTGGCTGGAAGAAATTGTTCTTAAATCAGCCAGCTCAGCAGAGGACATTTTAAATTGAGATTATATGTTGTGAAAAGGAGGCGTGTGTGTGTGTGTATACATATATATATACATATATATATGTATGGTTCTGACATACTTTTAAGAAGTAAGCATATCAGTTTAGATTTAAACTCACTTATTTTTCAATTAAACGTTCACCAGCCTCAGGGCTGCATCCCTCTAACCCTGCAAATGTGAGTGGATGCACTTAATTCCTGTTCCTATTATCCTAGCCAAGGCACCAGCCACACAGAGTTCAGCTTTCTGCTCAGACACTCAGTGTGAGGTTATCTGGGGGCAGGGAGAATTTCTTGTTGATGTTTCTGTGCTACACCTGCTTGATTGAGGGCAGGCCAAACCCTCAAGCCCTGAGATGGACCAAGAATACACCTCTTGCTTACAGCTTGCCAAGATAAATTCCTGGTTTCTTCCATACATCCTCCTTCCCAGCTCACACAGCTCTGGAAATTGAGTGTGACATTCCCTGATAAAACAGGGAATGTTCCCTGTCTCTCTGCTAATGCAAAAAATAAGCTCAGAGTGGCCCTGAACTTGCGAGTAGCATTAGTCATTCTGGCATCAGTGAGGTCTCACGCTCCTAATTATTTGTTTATGTAGCTGTACAACAATTAAACAGCTATGAAGTGTTCAGTGGCTGAGAAGCTCTACTCAGCATTACATTTGTGGTCAAACATTTCAGGAGATGGGGAGGGAGAAGCACAAATGGGCAGATACTGACATGGGCACATCCACCGGCAGCCGCAAGTTTCCTCCACCTTAACAGCAGGAAGGTTGCTGTGACATGCAGGCTTTGGCATCTTCTCACAGTTGATGTGGTGGCTCTCCAGAACTGTGTAATCCCCTGGGAAGCATGTCACAGTGTGGCACTGGTCTGGTAATGTCCATTTATCACCAGGCTAGAGAGGGAAACACAAATGTGCAACAATTGAAACCAAAAATGCAAAGTTTGGCTTTGGTGTCATGGAATTACAGCCAGCAATTGAAGTGACTCTGACAGCAGTGCTACTCACATTAGCCTTGGAAAAATAAATAATGGAATCCAGTGTATTAAGGACTTCATGAGGATGAGAAAGTCTAAATTAGAAACACTAAGAAGCAGGCTGAAATTCCAAGCTAAAGATAGCAGTCAACAATAGGAGATACTGTGTTCCAACCACCTATAGTTAGCTTAGCCATCCTATAAGACGCATGGAGAGCAGAGTCAATGAAGAATTGCCCTCAGCTTTACTTTAAATTTCAAATTCTTTAGTTTTCATAAGCCACAGATGGTCAGAGCACAGCAGGAATTAATATTTGTTCCAAACTAGGAAAGCATGGAATATTGTAGTTATTTTATCAACAACTCTGAAACTTTAAAACAGCTCCTTTCTTCCAAAAGGGAAATTGTTCCTTTACCAGATCAGCGCTATTAGATGTACACAGTGGATTTCTAGAGCTAAAGAATTAAATGTAAAATATATCCCTGTTTTCTAAAGGACAGTCTGAATTTTAAGGCACCAGGATTATGTACTAATAAATGACAAAGAAATAGACGTGGCCACAATCTGGAGTGTCTCAAGATTCCTGTCTGCAAAAAGCTGAGCTCTTTGGCCCCAATCCTGCAGAGCTCTAAAGTCCATAAGTAGGCTGAATGACTTTTAAAAGTGTTCATCCCTGAGGTGTGCATTCCCAGGAATACCCACAAACATGGGAAACAGCATTTCCTAGAGCTGTCTCTGCAGAGATGAGTCCCGAAACACCAATACAAGTGAGATGGTGCTTCTGTGAGCTGGGTAACATCTGATTTTCACAAGCAGAAATGTGGGGGAAAAAAGAGAATTGATACTGGGCATGGACATTTCCCATCCTGTCCTTCTCAGTTTAACCATCATTCCCATATAAGAGAAGAAAAAAGGGATAAAATACCTAGGTAACAATGTAATTCACAGATGATTCTTGTCATTATGAAAGTATTTCTCTGTATCTCTGAGCTACGGGATACCATCAAGTCTAAACAAGAGCGGGCAGATTTGCAGCCACAAAACACTACATATTAAATACAAGTTAATTTACTAGACTTGTTTTATACGTTTCAGGACTCTGAGAAGGCAACTGGAAGTTGCTTAATGCTTTTTTCAGGCTTGTGAGCCTAGAGGAAGCTGTGAAAAAGTAACAAGAGGAGCTTTAAGGATAGCAGAAGTATTTATATAGGAAGAGGTAGAATGTTTTTTAATTACAGTTGTCTCTCCTACTACTCACTGAAAGTGGAGCACCTGGAAGGGTACATATACAGCTGTGCAAGTCTGGCTTCCATACATATTTAATTGGTTTTATTTCATTCTTTAACAGGACATTTATTAGAAAACATCTAAGAGCTGGACAAGAAAAGCAAAGCATGGCACATTAAATCAAATTTTAAAAAGTTGAGGGATAAAAAAACCCCAAGAATCCTGGTGCAGAGGAAAACACAGGGACTCTGAAGACAAAGAAAGCCTAAATCCCAGTTGATATGAAACTGTAGGAGCAAAAGCAGGACAGAAAGGAAAGCAAAATCAGGGTTTCTAAGCTGTGAAGGATACGTCTGCCAGGACACTGCAGGAAGCCTCAGACTTCCTCTCTGAGGGAGCTCTGAACCTGCAGACCTGGACGTGAACACTCTGTGTCTTGCTGTGCATCTGCAGGAGAGAGACCCACGCACCTCAACAGCTCCCTTGGCTGTTATCTCTTAGTTTAGATTAGGTTATTTGTTTGTTTGCCTGTTCTTTAGGCCAAGAGCTGAACAATCCTAGAAAAGCCATGGCAATAGCTTAGGAATGTGGGTTTTGCCACCTTAAACAGCCCAGAAATGCAGATTGCTCTACATTTCACTTCATGAGGAAATATTACTATTATAAGACAAAAACCTACACTTCTATTATCACCGTTATGCCTGCTTATAAACTTCAAAATAAAGACTAACAATGGAAATTAACTACATTTAAAACCTCCTTAATTTATCATAATTGTTCTGATATTCTGTCAGCTGGCAAATTAGATGAAACCAGTGGTTCTTTAGACAGCCTGTGTTTGGCACTCCTGCAACTCCTTGCCACTGGATCTAATTATTACTAAAAACTTCCAAGGAATGAAACAACGGCTGAACAAACTCACGGAGGACAAAACTATCAAGCACTATCAAACACAAGAAAGTGTCACTTGCAGCTCAGGGTGTCCCTGAGTAGCAAAATGTTCATGGCTAGGACAGTTCAGGGAATTTTTATACATATTTATGATCATTCCCTCCCTGGCTCCTATTTTTGGCCACACAATAGAGGGTTGGATGGATTTTTGGCCTGATCCAGCACATTTGATCTGCTGTCTTTCTGCTACTAACAGTGACCTTAATCATGAATATTCCTTCCACAGTCTCTTCCAGGGTAGGGGTAATAAGAAAACAAACAAAGAGAAAGTAACAAATCATATTATTCCCGATGCTGATAGGATTTAGGCTAAGATTTTTGATCCTGAGAACTCGGATTTCCTTGCAAACTGCAAGAGATCAGTTCCCACAATCTCCAGATGCATGACAGACATCCCGCTTGGGGAGCTGAGCCTCCTGCAAGAATTCTCTGAGCAACGCCTGAAAGATTATGAATCTGATATAAAAGCCTGTGTTTTCTGAATCAGGGAAGGAAGAGCCTTGATTCTTCCTCCCTGTGGATTTGTGGGCTGTGCTGGAAGAGGGGAACAGAACAGTGGCACCTGAGAGCCAGTGAGGCAGCAGAGGATGCTGCACCACAGAGGCAGGAACTCCCACGGTGTCCTGTAGGCTCCACGGGATGCTCCAGAAGGCTGTGGCCTCACAGTGCCTTCTAACACCTATTTTTCCTGGCTGACAGAAGAGGCAACTCAAAATCCCCTTAAAGGCTGCCATTTGAAAGCGTGGTTCATTTTTATATGGACTGGAGCCCGGCCTGTTTCCTTCTAAAAGCGATTTAGCCAGAACGGAAATTGTGCTTTAAGTTTATCACCCCCAAAAATGAAACCTGACATGTCTGAAATTCAAGTTTAGCCTTCCCAGCACTTATCTACACATACCTGTGTCTGCTCCTAAGAGGCCTGGACACGTGCGTTTCAAACTGCAGACAAGAATCTGATTATTTTTTTGTTTTAATAGAGAAAGTTTTTCAAGTTTAGTTTTTGTTTGTTGGGGTTTTTTTTTTCTTAATTAAGCTGTCAGCCTCAAAGCCATCACATTATGCCCGGTGTCTGATTTAGCTAAAGCCTTTCTGTGTTCTGACCAGCTGATCGAGGCCAACAATGTAAGGCAGCTTTGATGTATTTCCTGTGTTTAGATAATTCATATTCATTTATTAGCCACGTCCTTCCTCACAGTCATGTCTTCACAAAGGAAAAATCAAAGGAATATTTTTAATGTACTGGAACTTCATGATAAATCTTAGAGTAGAACTCATAACTGATCCCTGCTTGAAAACACGGCACAAGCTTATGCTAATATTTTTAAATGCATGAAGTATCATATAGTCTCAAAAACCTTGGCATTTTACCTGAGATGAAGAATCTGAACCATTTATAACATCTGAAACTATAACATCACTTTCTTAGAGTGGGATCACTTCTGAGAGATCAGACGAGTTTACTAACATTTCTGAGCATTTTCATAGGATTAATAAGAACTTTTGCACAAACAAACTGCAAGAAACTTGATTCCATTGCTAAAGGGACGATTGTCCCTAGAGACATAACTATCACAGAATAATTATCTTCCTGTAAAATTGTCATGGGGACAAGGGATTTGTAATTTTAGCAGGACAGGGGCTGGACAATGACATTGCCCCTGCCCAGGCACCTTTATTTTGGCCATGTGTAGCTGTCCCAGAAGTCCTCTCACCAGGAGATGGAAATGCATTTTTTGGTGTCAGGGAAGACAAACACTGTCCCAGCTTTTGGTTCTGCACTGACTTCAGTAACATTCAACACTCTGCAAGATGAGGTGTTGTTAGAGGAAGCCTCCTCTGTGTGCAAAGTTATCCCACCAGTTCAAAACAACATTTTCCTCCTCCAAAAGAATTCTTAACATTGTCCCACACTTTTTGTTTCAGGTTATCTGTGAAGATATTAATGTTCTTGCACAAACTTTGCAACTTAAAAGCCAGATGGCCAACCCAGGCAATGCACTTACTTTCTTTTTGTTTCCATCCTCATCTATGCATTCTCTGACAGGGTCTGAAAGAGAAGCAGACATCTTTTAGTCATCCCACTCCCTTATCCAGCCTTTTAAGTGGTCGTCATGAAAATACAGATTGCTTACTTAAAAACTTGATTTAAGCTGTGGGAAGTTTGTGGGGTTTTGTGCCAGAGTGTGTGAATCCCTGCCTGAAAACTGCAGGCATTTGTCCAAAGTGTACCAGAACAAGTCGCAAAAGGCATAAACAATGACAGTGGTCCCAAAATACTCCGTGAGCAATAACTGGGCTGCAATTCTAGAGCACTCCTTGAACAGATACAGCTCTGCCCAGATGGTACTTAAAGGATGAGGGCTTTGGCTCTGAGGCAGAGTCCAGCCCGACCTCAGAATCTTGTGATCCACTGGGAATACTCCTGGGAACTGGCAGGTAAGGAGAATTTCCACACCCACATCCACATTTATTAAATGTAGGAAGATCAATACAGCATATCTATGCAAATAGCTGCAATAAAAACTCTCAAATTCAGTTTCCTTACACTCAGGCATGACTGTGATGAGCACTTTTTTCATATAATCAGTTAAATGGTCACAGGGTACCCACTGATTTGCAGTTTCTATGTTTGTGTGCTCTCACTACACACCTAAAGATATTTTGGAAGCAATTTCATTTTTGTACTATGGCATGACAAAGTCTCTAGGATATTAAAACCCTGAGTAGCAAACTCTTTGTAGAATACTAGACTATGCTATCCTACATACACTCTCTGCTCTGTCTTTTCCAGGATAAGTAATGTATTTTGAAAACATTTAGGAACTCTTTTAAACCTTTTTTTAATGCTATTATTTTTGGTACACTTCCATACAAAAGGCAAGACTCCCTCTGCACAAGAAATCCAACTGTATGAGTCTAGAGGGGAAAATTATACTTTACAGATTGTATGAAATTTATATAAAAACAAAACAAACAGGAAAAAATCTATACAAAAAATAAATCCTCACCAAAAAATTATAGTTTTTCACCCCCTAGCAAAGTCTTTACCATCAGCAAAAGGGAGAGATAAATTTCTCAGGTTTTAGGTTTTGAAGATGTCTATAGTTCAAGGCTTTTTGAGCTGCTGGAAAAGCTTTCATAAAAAATACAAAGCTTTCACCTCTAGTACTGATAGGTTGTAGCACAGATTGCAATAAGAAAATAGTTACTGGTTCCAAATTCCTGCTCCCCATCCTATATCTTGGATCAATGTAATTTACAGCAAGAAAAATCACATATTTTACAGTGTGAAGAGAGGAAATGCATCTTTAAAAGCTTATTTTAAAAGAGAGGAAAGAAAATGGCAGCTGTTTAAATCTAGAAAATGGCAGCTGTTTGATGCTCTGGAGAGATTTTAAAACGCCAGAAGTGATCCCAGCGGAGGCTGATCGGATATCTCCAAGCTGGGCTGTGAACACTCTGCAACCTCCTCATTCTCAAAGGTCCTTGGGTCTGCAAAAAAGTCCATTTATTGTAGTGGAGATGTTACTAAGCCCTCGTAATGCTGGCAGAAACCTGTGCAATGACTAACACCATGAGGCAGTGGCTTGTGGTGAGAACGTGTGGATGTTACTGTAACAGGAATAACAACAACAACAAGATGAGGGATAAATATCTATATCCACACAGGCCAAGGCGGCAAAAGAAGTAAAATCCTGGTCAGTGCTGAAGCAAGGTTCCTTAGAGGAGGAGTGTTGTCATCTACAAATAAATGAATGCTTGTTTAAAATATTTTACATTTTTTTTCCCAGTATTTGTTTCCCTGGGACAGCTAATTCTTTATTATTTTTCTTTTTGCCTTCTATTTTGGCTGAATTTTCTGTAGACATACACATAACAATGTCTGAAAAACACACAACTTGGAATATTTACTCACAACGTTTCTGAAACATGCCCCATTCCTTCATGACAACTTCAACTTTCCTAGTGTCCTTCAGTTACTGACCAGTCCTGAGTACTGATTACCAAGATTTTTATCAAGATTGATTTTTATCGAGATGGTAGCTTAGAAATTCAGGCCTAGGCAGTTCTAAAAACCTTGCTGGAATTGGGCTAATTGGAAGAGCAACTGGATACATGTTGAAAGAGCTCTGATTTTGTTTCACATCTAAGTGATGGTGGTGGTCTAGGTCAACATTTGCGATGGTTGTCAGGGAAACAGTAACAAAGGAGCATCTGATTGCCTTCTAAAATCAAAAAAATCATCCTGGCTTTGCATTTCGATTTTTGTGTTAGGCTCCAGACACAAGGCCACAACTTTTGGACTTACCCATGCACACTTTTTTGATAAATTCACTGTTCAATGTGATCATAGTGGATAAATCTTCAAAATTCTGCAGCTTCATGATTCTGTTAGCAGCAGATGGCCCAGCCAAAGTCCTTAGCTGCCCTTCATCATATCTGTTCCCAACACCAATTGGGAACAGGGATACCCCTAGGAAAAGAGAAGGAAAGGTTTGAAACAAGCAAGGCACAGGAGCAGATCCTTGCTCATGGACGTGGAGTGTTCCTCCCGGGAAGTATTTAACGGATGTGGCACTTGGGAGCGTGGTTTAGTGGTGGACTTGGCAGTGCTGGCTTAATGGTTGGACATGACGATCTTAAAGGTCTTTTCCAACCAAAAGATTATATCATTTTTAGTTTTTTAATTTGCTTCTTTAAAAAAAAAAAAAGAACTGGGCAAAGTTTTTCTCCAACACTTAATTTTCATGTGTTACTTGCATCATTCCCCCACTCTGGCTAAAGGCAACTAAGGGCTGAAATGGTGCTGCTCTAATCACACTGTTAGCTAAGATGAGCTCTATTAGTCCCAAGCATAATAAGATCATTCATGGGCAACAAAACACAGCTGCAGACTTAATGACAACATCTTCACGCTTTTTAAATGAAAAAAAAAAAAAAAACCTCAATATGCTGTTTTCTTTCTTCAGTTACACAGCAAATTGGATTATTTTCAAACCATTTAATTAAAAATAACAGTTGATAGTTGTTACACAGTCCATGCCTTATTCAATAGCTCCCAGAGCAACTTTCAAAGGGAGTCAGAGTTCCTCAGCTGAACACCTGAGGAAGCCGAGGTACAGAAACAACAGCCAGAAAACTTGAAAAATCATCAGGCAGCGTACTGACAGCAAAAGTATATTCCTGCAGAGGTCAGTCCAGAATCTGACCAAAACCTCTAATTATTATTATTATTATTATCATTATTATCTTTATGACTGTGATTATTGTTATGGTTATTATTATTGTGAACCTTTCAAGTTTCACTGTACTGCAAGAGTATTGAATTTATGATATTAGACCACATTTCTGTTATCCCTGTCTACCCACAGGATCTTGGAAAACGAAATGCTACTTTATTTGTGAGCCCTGTGGAAGCTGTTCAGCCTTAGTTGGTCCTGAACTTCCCAGTAACTCAAAGGCATCTTCACAGGGCACGTTTTGTTGAGGTCTGTTCCTTACCACATTACGCACAGTAACTCCACAACTTCCATGAACACACCAGTGTCCTAATTTTCCACCTTTTGTTCTAGTTCATTTCTTAAAAAGCAACAACTCTACTTAAAAATAGTGACAGTGAAATGAGGTTTACTGTTCAGTCTTGCAGAATGTGCAGCAGCCTCCACGTCATCTTGTGAGCTCCCCGACACGATGACGATCGCGACCTTTGATGCGCTGGGTCTGCCCCCGTGGGATTCTGACATTGCATTCTGGACCACAAAATCAATGGCATTTCCTAGGAAGAAATGAAGAGAAAAATGAGAGATACAAGAGAAAACTCACAGGAGATTATAAAACTAGATCTTATGTTGCTTTAGTGTGTTACCTTAGTAGGTGGTGAAAAATATTTATTCTTAAAGGATTCTTAATCTCTGATTTATTGCAGCTACATGCAAGATCTCAGCTATTAAAAACCTTCCAGTACTATTAAGACATCCCAACACAGGGAGACCATCCTTAGCTCCATCCCTAGACCATCCCAATCTCTTCTGCAGTGATGGGAACTTTACTACCTTTCCTTAGCCACAATAAAAAAGTTACGCTCCTCACTTTAGTATTTAATTTACCTTTTCCAGAAGTACTGCCACCACTAAAGGATAGAAGATACTGTGGAGATTATATTCCTGCTTCCAACTGCCGAGCAACACTGACATCCAGTGGCAAGCTGATCCACAGCTTGGCATCACCCTGAGCTGTTCACACAAGTTGCTCTCGCTACTAGAGAAGATCTAGTGCTTCCCTAATTTCATCAACTTTCCCTATGGGTGCGAAAAACCTATCTTGCCTCCACACTACCAGCAACCTCTCCGAAATTCATACTCTATGTAATCCATAATACCACTAGGTGATCCATATTAAAATAAAAACAAAATGAAAAAACCACACCAAACCCCACAAAACTCGCAAAGAAATTCTACCTGAGCTACCAAATCACAAACTGGCTTAAGAGGGAAGCTGCTGCCCCTTCATTTAACAGCTGTGAACATTCAGGCAAATTTTTGTTGATAATTATGACCTCAGCAAGAGAGCACTTTGTTAGTACTTGTATTTAGACATGTATTTGCACAAATATTTACACTGGGAATCATGATATGCAGCTTTCTTAAAAGCTCCTTTGGGCTTGGAAGTTATCAGGTCAGGAAGTAGAAATGAAGCCGGGTGACTGATGTGACATTCAGGGCAAACAGTGACTGGTGAATAATAAACACTTGAACGAGTATTTCCTCTGAGTAATCCGCAGTAACTGTGGAGCAAGAATAGGTTTGCCTGAGGAATTCACTGTACAGTTTATAATAACAAAAGCATTTGTAAAACACTGGAAGTCAGCCTGTAGATAATCCACCAGCACAGCGCCAGTACACCTTAGCACACCTCACCACTCTCTCCTTGACGTCTTCCTGCACCACGTCACCCACACCTTTTCAGTGATAGATGCAAAATCCCTTTGCCCAAGCTGCTGCAAGCATGGACAACCTTTAAGAATCTCACTCAGCACATTGATTATTGATAAGGCTTGCAAGAGCTGGGATTGTTTGGCTTGAAGAAGGCTCCAGGGAGACCTCACTCCAGCCTTACAGTACTTAAAGGGAGCTTATAAAAAAGAGTGAGAGCAACTTTTTATAGTGGCAGGTAGGGATAGGACAAGGGGAACAGTTTTAAACTAAAAGAGGAGAGATTTAGATTTGATGTGATGAAGAAATTTTTTTACTCAGAGGGTCCAGAGGCACCAGTGGAATAGGCTGCCCTAGGAAGCTGTGGCTGCCCCATCCCTGGAAGTGCTCAAGGCCAGGCTGGATGCGGCTCTGAGCAACCTGGTCTGGTGGAACGGGTCCCTGCCTATGGCTGGTGTTGGAACGAGATGATCTTTGATGTCCCTTCCAAACCAAACCATTCAGTGATTCTATAACATAGCAACAGCAGTTCGATATTCAGTGAAAACCTCAAAATTTTAAATGTTTTTCTACTTGCAACAAAACACATTTTAAAATGCCATTATTTGTCGGGTGATGGCAATTCCCTTTCACAAACTACTATTCCTGAGCACAAAAAATAACTAACCTCAGGTATTAACTCATGTCCTACACAGGTGTCCCACAATCCTTTCTACAAATGGTTTTGTGTCTGTTGAAGTAAATATTAGATACAGAATAGCACATTAGCAAGAAATAACTAAGGATAAAACAAAATAAAGCAAATTAATATGACTATATTCAAAATCCCTGCGATTGCTCTAGGATGGTCACTGTGCCAGAAGATTGACTCATTTCCCTTTGGTCCTACAAATAATTACCAAAAAATGTATTTCAGTTTTTAACTTCCAAATATATTTTAAGTTAAACTTTTGCAGAGTAAGAATCACAAATGATTTTTCATTCATTTGTGAAAAGTACTTGAAATTTCTGTGTTTGTCTGTTTTCTTTAATGACCCTTTGACTTTTGTCAAAAAGTCAAAAGTTTGTGGTCGGTGTGGTCAGCAGCCACACCAGCTCCATTTTTCCTCTTCTCACATTAATTCTGAAAATGATCAGAAACTCCATACATATTTGCAAACTGAAAAAAATCCATTATTTTTATAATTTCTCATAAAGAAATCAAGTACCATTGTAATAGAACCAGCGATTATTTCAAAGGCCCCAAAAGCAGTTACTCAATTTAATGCATGGAAAAATTGGTTTAGCATAGTAAAAACACTTCGGATTTCTCCCTTTATTTTGAAGCCAGCTCTAGAGAAAAGAGCCAGGTGTCTGAAGACATGATCAAATGAACATTTTTGTCATGCCAGAGGGATTCAGAAAGTCCCCATCCCAAGCTGGAAGCTGTCATTTCTCAGCTCTTCATCTCTCCATCTCACCATGGAGAGAAACACCAAATCCCTGAGGCCACAATAAGAACTACTGACTGCCAAAATCAACCAACGTGAACATTTTCATACTGTGAGACTGCAACACAACAGGAACCTGACATTTTCATACCAATAAAGGAAATATAAATGTTTACACTGAATTAAACAACACCAAGCACAAGGCTTTATTAAAGCTGGAAAGCATAGAAATGTAAAGAGAATCCCAGAATGGTTTAGGTTGGAACGGACATTAAAGGTCACCCAGCTCCAACTCCCTGCCATGGACAGGGACACCCTTCCACTAGCCCGGGTTGTTTTCAGCCATTTTAGCCCTTCCCTCAGCCCACCAAAGGTGGTTAGCCCCCAGCAGCCTTCCAGCTCAGTCAGTAGGGTATGACTGCCACTCACTGGGCAAGTCCGGGGGAAAAAAAATGCAAATAAATAAAAAGGGAAAACAAAAATCCGACGGAACCATACAGGCTACTTTAGAAAGGGCAGGTCAGTCATTCCAAAGGCTGCCAGCACAAAACAACACCTTCTTCCCATCTTTCAGAGCTCATGCTTGGAATAATCATTAAATAATGACTATGAGCATTTGATGCTGAAATTCTGACAGTCAGAAAAGGCTTTTTAAAAGCCTTTTCCTGGTTAACTTGACATCTGATGGATATTAAAGTTAGACTTGTATTCTGAAGTAACAGCTCAGAATGGTTCACATAGAAGTTCCTGCAAAGACTGCAAGTTGATTAAATGGACATATATAAGCTTTAAGGACAAAAGTATCTGTTGAGTAGGGTTGGAGGTGTTTATTGTGGGTCTACAGGGAATTACACTAGAATCTGCCTTATTGAATAGTTTCATTAATGATTTGGATGGAAGAGTTAAAATGTGTAAAAAGGCACGTTAATCTGAACTACAAATATTAGATTGGGAGCAATCATGGACATCATGGAATTAACTGAATGAGCACAAGGTGCCCTAGAAATATTTGAAATATATCCAAGAAATAAAAATGAAGATTCATCCTAGACTTAGCCAATCGGGAACACACAGACATTTAATGTTTTGGTGGATGCCTCAGGGAAAGCAAAAACTTCCTAAGAGCAACCTTTGCAATTATTTTGTTTAATTTTGTCTGAAACAAGGAATGAAATGTAAAGCCTCTGTGAGGGTCTTTGGAGTTGTGACAGATAGGGGATTCCAATTAGATGTTTCCTGCTGGGAACTTGTGAGTCTGTGCCTTAAGTGGCCTCAGTGGTTTCTCTAACATTTCTGCAACATCTTGACCAAAAAAAGTACTACAAGAGATCTTAATCACCCACAAGTCCTGAAAGATGCCTGGGAAATAAACAAAAAAGGAATGGTTCCTCTGAAGTGGAAGTGATTTAGAAGCAGCCAGCACTGTCTGGATGGTGGGTATTCCAGATTGCAACTATTTAACCAAGGACTTGTCTGACCAGGAAAAACTCTCCACAACGATAATCACAGAATCACAAAATCACAGAACAGTTTGGGTTGGAAAGGCCCTTAAAGATCATCTCATTCCAACGCCCCTGCCATGGGCAGGCACACCTTCCACTAAACCAGGTCCATAATCCTGAAGCTGGTCCTTATATCTTAATTTAGGGTCTTCACTTAACATTGAACTGGGATTTTTAACTGAAAAAAGAAAATTATTTTAATTTTGAAACAAATCTGCTATTGAAAACTGAGCCCACAGTGCTTTAAGCAGTCAGTTCTTGGCACACTGATATTTTGGCATTAACACACATTGATTAACAGAATGGCTGAACTTTTCATGAGCAGCACAAACCTGTCAGTCCAACACCACTGAATGGAACAGGCCCTAAGAACCTCTCCTCTGGTTTCCTGTCTCTGCGGGTCACAAATCCTGCATTTCTCTTACCACCAAGGGCTTCTGATGATCCCAGGCTCCACCAGGAGCTCATTCAACTCACAAACCTTGTAACACATGAACTAGAAAAAACAGGCAAGTAAAAAAACCCTGAAGGACAGTGAATTAAAACAGCTCAGGGAAGATATAAGTGGCACCCAAAACTGGCTTCAACAAGGAGACGGCACCACCGGTTCAGAAATATTTGTGGGAAACAAGTAAAAGTCTCTGTCAGTGGGTGGGACCCCTCTGATCAGGACAGCTGCTGGCCTTGGGCGATGGGGGCAAGATTTTGAAAATTCAGTATAGAGTGCATCAGTTAGGGAGAGATCTGAATGAGTAAAAGTGCTATGGGGGGGCCTTTGCTTCCAAAACCACAGGGGAAGTTTAGAAGAAAGACATTTATTCAGCAAAGTGAATGCTGCTAATCAAATATGTTAATAATGATGGGAAGTTGCAGGAAAAATATTTAAGATTTTTTTTTCTTGGAGGGAGCAGGGGGAACATTTCTTTCCCTAATGATGCTTTCATAGAGCTGAGCCACAAAGACCATACCTCCCCCAAACTTTGAGGCTGAGGCAGGAAAATGTCAGCCTAAATGAGCGACTTTTACTAGAGGTATAAGGAAGCAAAATAATGTTTTTATAAAGTGTTAAGCAGTATTTACTGTAGGGATTGCTCAATCTGCTCCGTGTGTCTCTCCTAAACACCCACAAATGCTGAACAGAGACATTTATGTATTTCTCAGTTCTCTTGCACACATCACTTTAGTGTTTAGTTTCCTTTTTTTTTTCAGTTGTTTCTTATGTGAAGTTGTACACGATTTCATGATGTCCGAATAGCCCCAGAGCTGCTTCTTGATATGTTACTTGAGCCAAAATTTGCCTGATGTTATTGAATGGCCCCACTGCACAAGCATGGGAAAGCTTTGTGGTACAAGCTGCTCTTTCTTGTTCTTTCTATGCCCTCAAATATTCAGTAGTTTCTTTATTTCTTACTACTAAAAATCTCTATCTCCTGGAGTTTCCTTATGGCTAAATTATCCAGGAAAGGGAATGCTTTCTACAGTAAGACTTTTGCAGTGACAGCAACAATTGCCCTCTGCACACAGAGCTTTTTGGACCAAGATAGGACAATTTGGATCAACAAAGATGGAATAAAGATTTCACTGAATTGTGCTTCTACCATAGTGCAAATAAGAAGAAACAGCTCTGGTCTGATAGCAATGATATTTTTGATGGGTCAATTCAGATCAAGCAAAGGCTAGAAAAGATTTCCTAAGAAACTGCAGCATCCAGACTGAGCCATCTACACTCGTCAAGCAGCCTCCGCATTTCCAGAGGCCCGAGCACAGACAGGAAGGCCTGAGTGACCGTGGACTTCCTGGGAACGCTGTCTCCTGCACAGCCAGCCGCATTCACACACATCACAAGGTGCAGGACAGCACCGCAGTGACTTATTTTCATGACTTCATTTGGGAGGAACTACTTCTACTCTATTCCACTTTGGTTCATTATACCACATCCCTGATCATGGTCTCTGAGCATTTTCCAATGAGACATAAACAAATCACTAATGAGGATGTCATGTGGCTGCCTCTCCCATTTCATTTCCCAAAGGCCATGTTTGCTCTGTTTATCCTGCAGTTCCGTGTGGCTTTCTCCACACATTATATGGAAGGCTTCACAAAACTTATCTATTTGTATGCAACTATTCATCCCACAACGAGCCTATAGAAGTCTCATCAGCCATCTGGTATTTTTATTTCTCCAGGCTGAGAAAGCAATCAGAGCTAATCCTCCTGCGAACTATGGAAGTCAGGTTTTATTTCGCACTTTTCTGTACAAATAACTCTTTACAGTCCAAAGACTCCAAAAAATCTGTGTATTCCTCAACTCTTATAGGACCCTGATGCTAGGTGGCTGCCAGAGTAAACGTGGTTCCAATCCAGAAGAACAGAATTCTCAGGGTATCTGGTGAAAGATGTTGTAGGCGAATCATTTTTTGCTGAATCCTGCCACTGATATTTGTGTGTGCACCAAGTTTCCACAGACCCAGCACGAAATCTCTGATGTTTTAGCACATGAAAATTGAAGTGGACCAGGCTGTCAGGAACAGAAAGTGGCATTTCAGAAGTAACTCTTCAGCTGAGGCATTGCCTTAAGCAATCCTTGTTCCCTGCCCCCGGCACCATCCCCAAGTCTTGTGCCAGCCCAAGTCCCTGTGGAACCAGCATGGCAAATTGGATGAGGGAAGTGAACCATACAGAATATAACTCCTGTTTTGCTATTTTTCAGCTGGATGAGTTAGCGCTGGCTCAGCACAAACATCTGGCAAGGGCAGCTCCTGAAGTCAGCATGAGCAGTTCTGCTCCTAAAAGTCTAATCAACTAACCAGCACTGAAAGGTTAATGATCAAAGTCTTTACTTCTTAATTATGCTTTGCTTGCTTGCAAGATAATGAAGGCAAATCCTGAGCATTACTTCAAGGCTTCTTTCCAAAACACATTAATGATAAACCATAATTTGTGTAACCTGTGAATACATTTTAATGGACAAAACTGAACCTTAACAAGAGGTTGAACCTTAACAAGAAATGACACCACAATGACATAAATTGGTGCTTGGGGCTAGCCTATATTTAGCATTCCTTGGGGTTTCACTCTCTCTCATGTTTAAACATCAATATTCACAAAATCACTCACCTAGTCTGGTAGGACCTTGCTCCCTTTGTTGGATGGAGTGCAGCATCTCGACAAGCCTGTCAGTCTCTTGAGGCATGTTCCATGAAATTTCTAGATTATTTTCCCTGGCATACTGGAGAACTGACACATGAATTGAAGAATTGCCTGGAGCAGAAAATAAACACTTTAAGCAGTGCATGTGAATGTCTTAAAATACATCTAAAGACGACGCTGTGGTTGTGATTTACATTAGGCACAACCAGACAGTGGTTTTCCATTAGAGTGTGAAAACTGCATTTTCACTCAAAAGATCAAAACTGAACGATTCATGAAAAAATATGCAAGTACTGCTGGAAACAGTTGCTTTTCTATCAGGAGTCAGCATGCAGTATTTTAGCCCAGATCAGTATGACAGTAATTGGAGAATTGCACTTAATTGATCTCCATTCAGTCCTATTCTTTTTCCACTTGAAAATTGTCTAAACAAACCCCTCGAGGTTTTTTTTAACGTGCACCTTGTTTTGCACAAGCAGTAGATTGATGCCCATTTGTCAGATGGGCCAAGCTCCCTGGAGCATTCCATGCCCAATTCCCTCTCTAATACAGCACTGGAATGACGTGCATGGGACAAAGTGAATCCAGGGAGCTTGACCTGCAAATGAGAATGAAGACAAATTCCAAATTGTGCTCCTCTCTGACATCCTGATTATACATTATGTGAGAAGTATGAATACAACTATTAACAGAGAATTTATATAGATAGTTAAAAATACCAGATTTACAAAATTGAACCAGGAAATATGTTGTTTATAATGACTGGCTGTACTTCTCTTCACGGCCTTCTGCTGAAGTTATTTGTGTATAGAGCCCAATGAGTCTTTATCAGTGCTTTGTAAAACATTTATGAATACTACCAATAACAGCAGTTGCTCCACAGAAGTAGTTTAATGCTGGATCGAAAAAATACAATTCTGATTTAAAAAAAAAAAAATTAAAAATCCATGTTTGTTAAATGCTACTGGGAAAACACAGGATCCTGTGTAGCCCCTGCCATGCAGATGGACTTGGTACAACCCACACAATATCCTAAACTGCTTTGTGTATGTGCAGGATACAAGGCATTCTGCCATGGGGGGCTGCACTGATAATGAAAGCTAAAGAATGGCCTAATCAAAGGCGTATCCCTCTATCAGTACACACTCTGCAAGTTCAGTGAGCTTAGCGCTCCCAGAAAGTGTCAGCCATTGCACGTGGGTCAGGAAATTAACACTGAGCAGTCAGTTTTCTGAGGGATTGGCATGATTAACTTAAAATTAAGAACTAAAAAACCTCCACTGAGAAGCCGTTTTGTCCCCTACGAGCAAAAGAATACAAAGCATCTTTGTGTTTGAGCTGAAAGGCAGATACATACCGATCACGACACTTTCAATAAAAGCCCGCACAAAGTTTTTCATTTCCTCAAACTCCAATGCTCCAATATTGGAACTTCCATCCAGAAGAAACATGATGTCCATGGGTTTGTTGCACAAGTCTGAGGGTGAGAGGGGGAGGGGAAAAAGTTATTTTATATATAATAACCAAAAGCAGCATCTGCTAATGTGGTAGGAGCAGAAAGGGTAGGTCCACCTGCATTTTGGGAAAACAAAGCAGGAAAATGACCAATTGAAACAATAAGTGATGCCCTTTTATGAAAGCCTTGAGATTCATATTCAGTGGGATATGGATATTCATGGATATTTCATTTCCTGCTTTTCTACCAATTCTGTTTTATTCTCAGGAGACTAAAATAAAAACCAACAGCAGATGACAACAACAAAAAAAACCCTACGCAAACCAACAACGAAACAAAAAGAAACAAATAAACAAAAACCACAATACCCTCCTCGCCCTCAAGCAAACGAAAGGGGGCAAAAGTATGTAAAAAATTCAATAAATTCTCCTCACAAAAGAGAAAGTGTCGCTGTTGGGGTGGCCAAGACTCACACATGGACACTGCACCAGATTAATGGCATAGAGCGTTATATTTCAGGAAGACTGCATATTTATAGACTATTCTATGTTATCATTCGTGTTACAAGTTCATTGGTTACTAAATTACAACAATGGATTCATTGGCTATCATTTAACAGCAATATGATACTATTGGTTACCTATTGCATAAGCATTCAGACATTCAGAAAAATACCAGGTGCAGGTATGTTGCTGTTTTCTCTTTCTAATGTTTTGGATTCTGTACTTATGTTGATACTATGCTTCCCCAGGTAAAGCTGATTATTTTCTTCTCATGGGCTTTTCTCACAAATAGAAGTTAACCACGTCCAAATTGAGATCTGTGAAGCCTTCAGACCAGCTGTCAGCATCAACATGGAAGTACAATTTTACATTATACTAAGCGGAGAAGAATAATAAGAATAAAGACAGAAGAATGTTTTTCTTCTTGCACTCTCCAACCTTGGAAGTTTGGAGAACAGTTTGAAAGCAGCTATACTTTGCTGACAGAAGGACACAAGGACTATAAGCATACAGAAAACAGACTGCGAGGCTGGGCTCAGTTCTACTGGACTGGGGCAGCATCCTCAGCCTCTACAGAAGATAAATAGTCCTGCCTTGCCATTTGGATCACAAGATACCAAACCAGATAAGGGAACCCTTCTGTGAGGAGCTAATTCAGTTTAAATTAGTTTGCCTCAACTCTGGTTGTCAGGGCTGTCAGAGGCACGTGGAGGAGGGGTGCACATGTGCCACTTGCAGGCGGCAGCCAGGAGTGGGGGAAGCCTTGTCTCTTGGGGGGCCTTTGCCTGGCAACACCCCACACAAGGCAGGCAGCAAGGGACACTGTGGAGGGGCTTCTCCAACCAGGTTGCAAGAAGGTCTCCACCAATGGATGGCAAAGAAAGGTTGGACTGGACCAATGGTTCCCTGCTAGCAGGCAGACTTTGGGAGGGGCCAGGGGGATATAAAAACCAACTCCATCAAGGCTCGCCACTGCTCGCTGGAGCTCGCTGCTGTTTGCTGTTGCTGCTCACCGGGGCTCATCACTGCTCGCCAGGGCTTGCTGCTGTTCCCTGTTCCCACTTGCTCCCTCTTTTGCCCTGGCCCCAGCCTTCTGCCTTCTGCCTGCCAGCCCGCCCTCGCACCTGCCCTGCCCTCCTGGGCTCCTGACTACCTTCCTGCCACTTCACCCCACGTTCTTGCCTGCATCCAACTCTGCCACCGCACCAATCCAGCTGTCACCACCCATCCCGTCGCCCTAATCCAGCTGGTCGCCACAACCCTGTCCGGGGTCCTGGTCCAAGCGCCCGCTCACCACGTGTCCAGTGCCGTTGCCGCATGAGCCACGCCTGTGGAGCTGCACCCCTCCGGGAGCTNGGCTCCTGACTACCTTCCTGCCACTTCACCCCACGTTCTTGCCTGCATCCAACTCTGCCACCGCACCAATCCAGCTGTCACCACCCATCCCGTCGCCCTAATCCAGCTGGTCGCCACAACCCTGTCCGGGGTCCTGGTCCAAGCGCCCGCTCACCACGTGTCCAGTGCCGTTGCCGCATGAGCCACGCCTGTGGAGCTGCACCCCTCCGGGAGCTGCACAGGCCCACTAACACCCAGCCCAGCCACAGACAGACAGCGTGCGTGATGCCTTAGATTTAACTTTCATATTTTTTCAAATCCTGTATTGCCTAGTGTGTAACTCTGAAGTCTCTCGTAGCCTGTTAGCTGCTCTCTTAGGCCAGAGAGACACAACAAAGCTTCTCTGAGCTTGCTATTCAAGGACACTCAGATTGTCCTAGGCCCAAAATTGTAAGCTAGGGCCTCTAGAGAGGTGGGGAAATTGAAGAAAGCTAAAGTTTTAATTGGTGAATTTATGCTGATATGCAAATGGACCAAATCTATAAAAGTGTGAAGAGCTCATGACCTGTCATCCATCTTGGGGTCCATTTTGGAAGTAGCCTCTGGCTCCCCAGGGTGTACCTTTGAAAGCCTTTCAAATAAATACCTACCTTTATTCCCTTACTCCTGTCTAGTCTCTGTTTCTAGGTAGCTGGAGAAGGCATCATGCACACACCCCTCCGCCACCCAGACACCGACAGTACTGCCCTGGTGGTAATGCCCTCTTTTGGTCTCTGTCCCCTCTCTCTCCTCTCCCCCAGTCCTTTTCCCTTTTCCTTTCTCTTTTTCCTGTCTCTTCTAGCCCTCTTTCGCTCAGGCAACCCCTTTTCTCTCTCCTTTTGTTACCAATAAATAGTTCCCAGATACAAGGTTTGCCTTGTTTGGCTTCATTCCATTCCTGACCATCCGTTTTCAAAAGAACTCCTCGCAGTTCCCCATAGTGGAACGCAACACCTTCAAATTTCAGTGATGCACAGGGTAAATGGAGGAGACCCGACAGAGGAAAGAAGAAATCACACAGAAAATTCATCCAATCTTACCTGTAATTTCGGTCCAAAATCTCATCCCACGAGAGCAGCACGACTGCAGCACTAATTCAGGTGCCTCTTCAATAAGTCTGTTGTAACTATTCAAGATGATTGGGTCATTAGGCTGACTGATCTTTCTGAGCTCTTGGATATTGGCACTGGGGCTTATGCCTATGGGAATAACATTTATGCTCCTGGGAGGTCGTGTGATAACATCAGTGGAAGGACTGGATGACACCATATATACCAAGCGAGGAACATCTTGCCTGCCTCCATTCACTGATGTAAATGTGTGTTTGGAAATATAATCGAGGGCATTGCCAGTGTTGGTAGCCCTACCTCCCTGGTAGGGTATACTCCTCACTTTCTCAATAATTTCTTCCTTTGACTGTATTTCCCTAAAGGAATACTCCAGAGTGACAGTTTCAGAATACTGCATGACTGTAATGTGAATGTTTTCCTGTCCCACGTTCATTCCTGTGATCACCTTCTCAAGGAACTTCTTGACCTTATTGAAGTTTTCCTCCCCCACATGGTCAGATCCCTCCACAATAAAAGCAATATCCAGCCTGTTGGGATGGGAACTCTTTTCTGAAAGAGGTGGTGGGAGTGTGAGTCCCAAAGGGGGAAATATGACACTGGACATGGTTGGAGCAGATGTAGCTGGTAACAGAGGACTTTCTTCAGGTCCAAGATCACACAGGTGATCAATGAGGAAATCTCTATTGTCCGTTAGCTCCAACACATTGCTCACTAGGAAGGCTCTGCTATCTGGAAACATCCTTGCAATGAACTTAACTTGCTCTACATTGATATGTGGCCCAATCCCCACGGGTACTACTGTGATATCTCTGTTCTTCAAAAACCCAAGAATGTCACGGATTTTTTTTTGAGACCTGCTTGCTATAAATATCACTGCAATTTTGGCGGCATTAGTCCTTTCTGCTTTTCCAAACACCTGCAATGCAGTGTATTTAAAGACTTCATAGGCAGATGCTTCTTTATCACCTGTGTATTTTATGTTCTGAACAATTCTTCTCATCTGGGATTTTGTTTTGATATCTTTAAGGTTAAGATAGATGGTGGGACCAGCCCTATATACCAGAATTGACACTCGGATTTTCTTCTGGGAGATGTGGAGTTTTTTCATCACGCCAATTATGAAAGTCTTCAGCTGTTCAAAGTCCTCCTCTGAGAGTTTGTTGGAGCCATCGATTAGGAAGGCCAAGTCCATCATCTTACTGCATGAGTATGCGCTGGCTGGTAGCTCAATGTCCTCCTCTGGAATAGGTGTTGTCAGAGTTAGGGTGTTCTCCATGGGTTCACAGTCCACACAGGTTAAGTTCTTCCCTTCACAAAGACTACAAAAATCATCAAATCAAAAAAACATCAAATTTAATTGTAAAAAGCAATGCTTATAACAACAACTCATCCACACATAATAAAAGAATGCTAATACAAAACCAAACATCTCAAAGCCATAATGAAACCAAAATATGATGTGAATTTCTTTTTTTCCACCACTCCAATTCCCCACAACTCCCCACATGGTATTGTACAGCTAAATCCCCCATGTTCGTGGATGTTTGTTTAGATCTAGGAAACATAAGCAACTATGATGTGTTTGTCAGAGGAAACTCCTTAGATCAGTCTTTGGCAGAAGGGGTAAAATCTGTGTCTGGAAACTGCCTGTGAACCCACTGAGCATCAGCAATACAGTGACCTACAAGCCACTGGTGGACTGAACTGTCTGATCCGGTTTGCTTCACAAGGAACCAAAACATGAGGCAAACTGCAGGCAGCTAACACAAAGTAAAATCCTAGAGTAGGAGAGATGTTTTATCTCTGATGTGACTCATCAAACTCTGTGCAGGGGCCAGGTTTACAGAGATTTTAACCTTACTGAAATTAACAGTCTTTTTTCTACCTCTAAAGTGCTCTACATTCCTAGTGGGTTTTTTTCCTGACTTCATTTTGGTTTGGATACAGCTTTGGCACATGTTCATCATCCACTGTTTCTTATGTCTCTCTTACCTTCCTATTACCATGATTTCTTTTTCAGTCCAGTTTCTCACATTAAATGATTTATTTCAGCCATAGGTCTTATCTCTTTAGTCCTATGTCTTCCCTCACCATTTCTACTCACCTCCACTAGTATATTTTTCCCTTCCTCTTTCCACCTCAGCCCAATTTCCTTTCCCCCCATCTCTGCCTTTCCCACAATTCATCCTTCTGCAGCACCATGAGTTTTTTCACCTCTGTCACCCTCCACCTTTTATGAACTCTTTTATAATTCATCCATCTTTAGCAAGGCTTTAACAACTCTGCCCTTCTAATTCCTGGGTGCATGTTTCTCTTTACTTCCTAGAATCACAGAGGGGTTTTGGCTGGAAGAAATCTTTAAAGTGTATCTAGTCCAACTCTCCTGCAATGAGCAGAAACATTTTCAACTAGATCATGCTGCTCAGAGCCATGTCCAGCCTGACCTTAAATATTTCCAGAGATGGGACATCCACCACCTCTCTGGGCAACCTATGCCAGTGTTTTATCAATCTTTTTGTAAAAAACTTCTTCCTTCTATCTAATCTAAATTGAACGTCCTTCAGCTTAAGACCATCACCCCTTGTTCTGCCCCAACTGGCCCTGAAAAAAACTTGGTACCCATCTTCCTCATAGGCTGAAGCACTGAAAGGTCACAATAAGTTCTCCCAGAGTCTTCTCCTCTCCATCCTGAACAATCCTATCTCTCTCTGCCTTTCATCATAGGCGAGGTGTCCCAGCCCTCTGATCAACTTCACTTCTCAGAGAAAAGAACATGACTGCACTCAGGCACAGGCTGGAACAGAACCAGTTCATATATTCTCCTTGTCTTACTGGACAGTCCAAGGAACAGAGCAGGAAAAGGTTACAAAAGAGCAACCACCAAAAAAGGTTGTTTTCACTGCCAGAGAAAACCCAGGATGTACAAACTACATGAGTCAATACTGGAAGAAGGCGCCAGTTTCCAGGAAAATACTTAACTTTAAGCATGGCACCTTCATTTAAGTTCGCTTAGTTTGAGTGTTATGTTCTTTTCAAGCTCATTTTAGTGTCTTCCTAATTGCAGAATGCACAGCTACTTTTGGCATTAACATACAGCAAAAGAAGATTTATTATTCTAATCCTAATATGAATGAGGCTCTTCTAGTTTCCAATTTCCTTTGGATGTTTTCTATGAAATTCATTTTTGTGCAATATTTTCTATTGTTTGTACAGATGGTGTAGGCATCTAAATTAGGTGACAGCTATGCAAAAAGATGTTTCCCTAGTGAGGTAAGTTTTCCTAATGTTCTGAAATCTTTTGTGAGCAGCAGCCAGTGCATCAACATTTAAGATAAATTATTATTAAGGATTACAAAAATTTGAGAACAGAGACTCATTTAAGAAGACTCTTTTTTGACCTTTTGACGGAATTCAGGGCTCTTCACATATATTGTTTAAAAATATATATTTAATTGATTAGCCTAACAGTCTCATGCCCTGGGTTTATAGCTCAGTCGCACACTAGCCCTGGCTAGAGACCAGGAATTGAAAGTTTGCACCCATTCTGAGCTTCTGTGAGGTTCAGAGCACTTGGAGCTAAGGCGCTGGCCTGGGCTAATAGCTGCTGCAGTTTTACAACTCAGTTTCCATTAAATCTGATCAATTTACAAGTTGGAATATTCTCTTTTATTCATGGCATTATAAGTCACTAGTGAAAATACCCATCCATGGTCCAGACAGCCAGAGAATGACAAATTTTCATAATATGCCACAGGGCATTAAACAAAATGCAAACAGTCTCTTCAGCTGAAGGCCCTCATCCTGCAAGGGGCACAGCATCACCCTCCTTGCTATTCATTTCATCCTACTTGGAAACACTTGTATGCAGGATCAGATCATGGGTAACGCCTTAAAATCTCATGGAAATTGGTTTTCCAGTAATGGGACACAATTCCAACTGCTAATAATCTCAGCAAGTTCTAGACTGAGTGCACATTCAGACCTTGCTCTATACACAGGAATTTTTTAGCACTGGCAGAAGGAAAGAGTCTGACAGCTTTATTGACATTGAATCACACATTGCATAAAAAGAAGTGGAACATCTGAAGCCAGTAGGGCCACCTACACATGGGAAAAAGACTTTTTTGAAAGGAATTTATGCATTTCCCTTGCTTCAATTCAGCTGACATCCTATAATCCCTACTTCTGTCATTGAAAAACTTCAGCTCTGGGTGCCCTGTGAAGGGGTATTACATCTTTGACATAAAAGATGGTTTCCAAGCTTCTTTTTGAGCAGTATATTTAAAGTTACATCCATAAACTTATTCACAGGGATGTATTTCAACCCTGACCCTTCATCCTACACAAGAGGGATGCTGGTTCTCTGCACAACCCCATCATACCAAGACTGACAGTGCTGTGGATCATCTCTGTTCAAAACAACTCTCCTTCCATGTGGGATCTTGTCACCTCCAACTGCACACACGGGACAGTCTTCTGGACTGATGCAATCCAGGGACAGCTCATCAAGTATTTTCCCTGTTTCAAAATAGCAGAGCAGTGTAAAGATGCCAGTTGTCATGAACTGTAAAACTAATCACGGGGTTAGAAACAAAACAGTGCTTCCGAGGTGGGCTCAAACCTCCTGAATACTCTGCTGGGTGTTATGGCCACTGCCAACTTGACACAGAGAAGTATCTCCTTCCCTCATAATGGCTTTTACTTAGATACTGGAAGCACCTAACCTGCAACAGCCAGCACCACACAGAAGGTAAACATATCTTTAGAACAAAGCATGGAAGATGTCAGGGGAAAAAGGCATTTTCCTTTTTTACATGTATATTATTTATTTCTCCTCCTATCCTCTGCCTCTTTCTCATCAGGGCCCAGAATAGCTGCTTGGGGTCTTAAAATACCTTACTACTTTGTCTGTATGTCTTCTGGAATGATTTATCTGAGTTTTCAATCTACTTTTGGCTCTTGCTTGTCTTTCACTCTTTCCCTTCCTCTCTTTTCTTCTCGCTGTTCCATATTTCCCATATTTTTTCCTTTCCCTTTACTACAAGAGTTGTTGGAATAGTTAAGCTGGAAACTCATGCTCACAGGAGGATGCCAGCTGGGCACCTTCGGGAGCATCTTGGAGGTAATAAGCAGATCAAGGCAATGGCTTTCCCCCACTGCTGTAGCTGCTCTGAAGCAGAGCATTTTATCAATTTCCAGCACAAATTCATACCCTACTTCAACCACAGAGTCAACAATCTCTGTGTCCACACAGCCCCGAATCCTCCAGTCTCATCAAGGTGTTCCCATCCTCTCTCATCCTTGCTCGCGGGGGTTCATCCTCTTCTGGGCACCATTTCATGCCCTCCACACACTGCTCATTTCACAAACCCAAACCAAGATGTCCAACCACCTCCCTCCTCAGGCAGTAAGGAATTGTGGCAAAAACATCAGTGAGCCTGTTAAGAAGAAGAAAAGCTGTTTAAGTAAATCAAAAGATGGGCTTACCTGCAGGACAGTGTACGTGGCACCCTTCCACACACTGCAGAGGACACTCCAAAGCCTGGGGGTGTTGGCACGTGACAGGACAAGCAGGTCCACAGCTGTTATATCTCCATTCACACTGATAATCTAATTCCTGTTTATTCAGGTCCTCACAGCTTTGTGCTATGCAGGGAAAGAATCAGAGGCAAAAAAAGAAAAAGAGTCAAACCAGAGTGTATCTTCACCATGCCTCTCAGAATTATGGCACCAAACATTGTACAAAGTGGACCACATACATATAGAAAAAGAAAGATTTCCACCTTTAAATAAAGATTTTTTTTTCTTCATTGCTGCTTTACTACAATCAGGGCAGGCCACCTCTTCACACTTACATCTTTTTTCACATAATGAAATACTTGCTCTAGACCAGAAATTCTCGGGTTTGATAACAGCAAATGCAACGCAACCCCAAACTTTAAACTTTAATTAATGTACATGTACATATGTATTACAGAAACTATTTCTTCCTCTAGATTTTGTACCACAGGTTATCACACCCCTTAAGTGAGGGATGGGTTTGCCAGGTACAGAAATAGAACAGGGGGTGGGAATGTCAGAGCGAGCTGTTAGCCCAGCCCCATTAAGGTGAAATTCTCTGGATGTCAGTGGGAGTAGAGATAAATCCGACCAGTCTGAGCCAAAACCTTGAACCTTTTTACCCAGTTCTGCCTCATGTTTTCTGTACTTACGGCACAGAGTCGGTGACCTCCAGGGAACAACAATCCCTTTCTGGGCACAGGCATGTGCGTAGGCCGCGATGGTGTCACAGAAACACGCACAGTCCCCAACAGACTCACAAGCACAAGTGTCATACAGGCAAATGTCAATGTAGGGCTCAGGATTCACCTACAAGAGAGAAGCACAGGGCACAGGACACCTCATCTCCTTCCTGTACACATCATTAACCTTCAGATGGCTTGGCTGCTCTTTTTGCCAAGGGTCGAGGGGCCGCATAAATCAGTGAGAATCTTTCTGCTCATGTCAGCAAAGACTCAAATTGGGCCATGTTCTCAAAGTTGCTACAGATACTGCAGTTTGTGGTCCCTTAATATTTGTAGGCCTTGTCCCCATCCCTCTCATGCAGCAACTTGGGTATAACGTTGCATTGGCTCAGCTCCCCCTTCCCTCAAATCTCAACCCTTAGGCTTCACTTCATGTGAAGTCTCTGGGCTGTACAATAAAATTTCCCTTGGGCAGAAGTTACTTCATAGATTAATAGGTGCAATTTCCCATAAAGGTGCATTTTTCCCATAAAGCATCAGCTACAGCACAAGGTGAGAGACGAGAACACCAGCCAGCCTCTGCCAAGTCCTATGTGCTGTCAGCACAACCACACTTTTTCCCTCAGCTGTAATCAATGCTAGCACAGATCATGCAGAATTGAAGAATGTGAAACACATAGCCCAATACTCACAAATTTTGTGCATTCTTCAAAGACATTTCCAGACAAAATGCTGCATGATGTTTCTACCATCATCTGCTTCACTATGTTCCCACCACACAGTGGAGACATCAAGGTCTGTTCCAGGCTGGGCTTAATATTGTAAGAGACAAGTAGAGATTGCATTAGCCTTGCCTTCAGGGTCTTGGGACTCTTCAAATTGAAGGAAGAGACTCACTAGCAATTTTTCATGACAAAGGAAATTGTTTCTTTGAGTAAAGTTTCAACCTGTTGTATAACAGACACAGATCCTGTTGCTGTAGAGCAGATCACCTCCTTGATTTTCTCCAGCTTTTACTTGTACCCTGTAGTTCTATCTCAGGCATTCTGATGACAGGAAGACCCACTGCACCAAACACCCATCCTGACAAATGATCATCCACAACTCCTCAGAAGGTCCACAAGACTTAAAAATACGTTTAGACTTCAGCAGACAATACCAAAGGCTGCTGCTGAATAAGAACACCTCAGTAATCTTCCCTCCTCCCATTTAATTTATCTGAGAAAAAGGAGCACTAGGTATTGACATGGAATTTAACACAGCAACACCCTGCAGGTCCTGTTCTGTGCCAATTACACTGAAACGAGAAGCTGCTCCTTCTCAGTCTTACCCTGTGGCCTCACTCCTTGGTACTGCAACTTTTTACTGTGCTGCAATCAAGTCAAATGAAAAAAAGTGACATTCAGAAAGGTAATACTGTGGCTAGGTCACACTTGCACATAATTAGCAAACTAACTCAAAAGATTTCATGTGATCAAGAATAAATGCTTCAATGTATTTTTCTGGTAATTTAAATCTTGTAAGAAAAGATCTAAAGAAGGTTTTTTCCATCCACTTGCTCCTGATCAAGACAAACTTTCAAGGGGAAAAAAAAATCAGCTGAATGAAATGCTTTGTTTTACAGAACAAGTTGTTTTCAATGTGTTTCCTTTCACATTTCACTTGGAAATACTTTGAGCTTTATTTGTCAGCTACATACAAATTTATTATTCAATTTCATTCTTTCAACACTCTGTATTTGGAAAATTGGAAGTAGACTTTCATGTGTAATATAATTAGCATCCCACGCACTGGGACATTGATAACACTTTCAGAAAGCAGGCACCCTCCTCAAAATTCAGATGCAATGATGGATGGCAGTAAGGTCTCCCATCCCCTACTGTATCCTGCTTTTTCTGTTCAAGCCTTTCCAATTGGAAAATAACAACCAAATGCTCTTTACTAAAAAAAAAAAATAGAAAGAAATCAACCTGTGCATTCCATGGTTTGTAATGGACAGACTAAGATTTGGGATCTAGAAATCTGAAAAGGGAAAAATGAGATTTTTATCTGAATTCCCCTGACTGAAAATTACAGCTATTTTTTAAGATTAAAATGAGATTTCCAGTGATACCTGGATTTCAAGCATCTGAGTTGGATAACTCTAGGAACAGCCTCTACCATACAAATTGGCTATTTTAACATTCCTCTGAAGCCAGGCAGCACACAAGCTTTACATAAGTTAATTGACTTTTTACTAGATTTCAAGAAATAAAATTATTTGGCAAAAACAAGGGGAAAGGAGTTAATTTCTACTTTTTTTAATCCTTTCAAAGCTCTTTGTCCACTCTTCAGTGATACTGTAACCCACACTAATTAGCTTTCACAGTTCATTCGCAATCACCTTTGCAACATCAGCACAGCGTGGATTAACTTTCCAAGAATTCCCAAAGTCAACTGGATCTACTTCAATATGTTCACTGCTGCTGGTCAAATCATTGTTTTGGATTCCATCAAAATTTCCACACAGACCACACACTTGATCCTTGCAGGGAAAGAAACACAGAAAGCATTAATCTTACATCTGTAGACCAGCCTAGGGCTTCGTTAAGAAGTTTTTTTAGCCTGGTGCTTTAATGCCATGAGGTTCAAAACCTGAATTACCCACAGCCTTGCCAAGCCCACTAAAACAAACACAGTCTCTCAGAGAATGTGTCGCTCCCATTCCCACTCTGCTTTGCTGAAAGCAGGACCATGCCATCTCCAAGGGCTCCAGAAAGCAGGACTGCTCTGATCTGCAGTGTCTGGTGGCTCTGTTCGGAACGTGTCCCTACAATCCCATTTTATTTTTGGAGATCGCTGTTCTATCACCATTCACCAGCAAATCTGGCTCCTTACACTGCTTTTCTTGAGTGCAGAAGAAATCACTCAAGGCATGGTTATTCCGAGGCCCCACAGAACTCATCCCTTCTGTCACAACTCATCTCCAGTGACCCTGGATTTTCCCCTTATAGTTGAACAACCGCGAATATAAAGCAGTCCGACAGTATTACCAAACAACCCCTCCATTTCCAAGCAAGTGCCTAATAGTCTGTGGAAATCTATGTTAAAAGAAAAAAAAAAAAAAAGCTGTTCCCCAGGGACAGGTTAAGTGCATTCTTCAGTGAGAATAAGAAGTAAAGCAAAAAACACTTACTTTGAAATTGCCTTTTAAGATAACAGAGACTCCCATGGCCAGGTCCCAGGTCACACTGATGCTTTTGCCCAGTAAAATGATGTAATAACGGCCAGACTTGATGACATCTAAATTATCATTTTCACCCTTAGGAGGTACCCTGATGTTTACCTGAATGAGAGAAGCACATTGTGCTATCAGCAGTCTCTCTAATTACTATTTAAGGCAGGTGATTTTCCCAGTGGGACATGTTAACAGGTGCTTCCAAACATGCTCTTCTCCAGTGAGTTTCCATACACTATACGGATGCTCCAGAAAAAACCAGAAATTTGTGGTACAAGTACAGTATTTCAACCTCATCCCATTTCCAAAATTTTTGAATGTGGTCTCAGGTTATAACACACAGATGCCAACACATGAAGCAGGGCTGATAAAGACAGGGGGGATTTTTTATCACAAAAGGGTATACTCAGTTAATTACCAGTTTAGTATTGGTCACTGGTTCACTGAAACATGTTGGTTTGGGCTTTTTTCATTTCAGCTTTTTAGGAAACTTAAAAATTCTGTCCTTCTGGTTCAAGTGTAATGGGAACCGGGAGAACCACACATAACAGTGGCCTCTGAAAGACCAGAGTCTGATTCTGGAGTCAGGAAGGACCTTCTTCCCACCAGGAAAAATCCGGAGAGATTCCTTTCAGTGTCTATTAATTTTTTCCATCACTATTCCTTCCCCTGTGTGCCTCTTTCTTTTTCCATCTGGCTGCAAATTCTCTGCCTTCAGCTACTAAGAATTTAAGAGATTAATTTAAAATGCTCTTGTTCACACCATAATCCCCTTTCAATGGGAACTCTAATAGGATTATTAACCACATTTGGAAAGAAAAGCCTGGCATGGCTGTTACTTTCAGCACTATTAATGCATTAACTGCTTAGTCGTGGAAGAGGCAGATGAAAACTTTCAATCAGTACAAACAGCAATTAAAGTAAGGGAGAAAGAAGAGCCCAGAAACCATTCACCCACTCCCCTACTTTAAGGACAAAATATTTCCTTATCCCACTATTCTTTCTTACTCAGTGCAGTAAGAGCTCAGCACCGTCATTCAATTCTTTTCATCTCTGAGTTATCATCAGAAACATTTATCCCAGAGAAGACAGTTCATATCTTTCATGGATCTCCTAAAGAAGGCTTCCAATGTCTTTCAGGAAGATATTAAGGATATTTTGGGGACTGAAAGCTTTTTAACTTTCTCCTATGCCCAACATATTACTATGCAGTATAGTCACTTGACCACTTAAAATTCTAGAACAGCCTTTGTCTTTCCAAATTCAGAGGGTTACAAAAAACAGAAGAGGACAAAGTTGAGTTGGGAAGCTGACCTAAATTACTAAATTTTTATGTTTATGGAGGCTTTTTGCCCAACCATGAAGTCATAAACTTTTGACCTTGCAAACTTGCAGATTTGTTTCAGAAAAGCAAAAATTATTTCTTTTTTTTTTAATGTCAGCCAAAACTGTAACATGCAGATACTTCCAATTTTTACCCCATTTACCTAAAAGTAGAAGCTGCTCTCAAAACATATCATCTTAAAACAATGTTAATTGGAAACATTTTAATGGCCAGAAGAATACCCGATTCTTCTGCTTGCTTCTAAGGATTCTTGTGGAAAAAGTGTAGAAAGTCACCACTGAATGGGCTTTTGCCTAAGAGTCTCCATATCAGTTGTTTTTCCTTAATCTCTCTTTTGGTTCTTGTTATTTCTAAGCAAACCTGCTATAGATATTATTACTTTGAGCCCTAAACTCCCTAAAAAGCTAAAAATTCACTCAGGGTCATGTGGTGGAATACAGATCTAGCTCTTGCAAGGACAGGCTCTCTCAGGAACCAAATACCCTCTGATGCTGGAGCTGCTGGATGCCTAAATCATCTGCTGTTTTCTTCTTACACGTCCAAATGGAATCACAGCTTTTCTGAAAATCTGTCCCCTAAAGAAGCTTTCGGACAAAGCCCAGCTCAGTGGAATGATCCCTACACCGCTACTCACCCTCACTCAGGCTGGGGATTCTTTAGCAGTAAAAATAAAGAATTGGACAACGAATATGTCTTGTGTTCATTCCTGCAGCACCCAAAAGCCTACAGGGCTCCTATGCTGTCAAGGTGCACGGCACAGACACCTTTAATAAAGGTCATGCTTTTGTGCTCCTGCCAAGGTCAGGGACAATTTACAGGCAATTCCAATCCTGGCACAGCTTTATCTGTTAACCCAAAACAAGGCAAACGTGGAGTGGTTTGACTTTCACTGGGAACATTCTTGCAAATCTCTGGTCCAGATGCCAGCTCAGAGCACAGGACTTCTGAAAAGGGAGCAACTGAAACAATAATCCACTGCGGCTCTGCAATGGTTGAGCTCACAGACGGCCTGAATTGTTACAGTGCTCAAGGTAAAGGGCTGAACTCCAGAAAGCTAATTTCCTTCTGGAAAGGGACATAGAAGGTGGGAGCCATTCTTGGTCAATTCTTCCATGTTTGTTAGTAGGAAAAGGGAGAAAAAAGAAGAGTAAAGTCATATGGATATTCCATCTAGCAATTTAACAGGGAAAAGGACAGCTGACATTATGCTACCAACTTGTTTGAGCCATGACTTTTTTTTTCCCTGTGTGCTCAGTCCTTCAGATTGCTAGAGTAGCTCTGATGTTTTACTAGCCACGGGTCAGTCATTTCTTAGCCCTTCCTTGCACTTCATGCTGCTGGAAACAGGCTTTGACAAACCAAGTTTAGAAAGCGTATGAGGCCCCCAATATATGAAGGACATGGAGTTGTTGGAATGAGTCCAGAGGAGGCCACCAAGATGATCAGAGGGCTGGAGCACCTCTGCCATGAAAACGGACTGAAAGAGTGGGGATTGCTCAGCCTGAAGAAAAGGCTCCAGGGAAATCTTATTGTGGCCTTCCAGTAGCTAAAGGCACTACAAAAGAGCTGGAGAGATACTACTGACAAGGGCCTGGAGTGACAGGACAAGGGGCAGTGGCTTCACACTGACAGAGAGCAGGTTTAGATTGGATATGAGGAAGAAATTGCTCCCTGTGAAGGTGGTGAGGCCCTGGCACAGGTTGCCCAGAGAAACTGTGGCTGCCCCATCCCTGGAAGTATTCCAGGCCAGGCTGGATGGGGCTCTGAGCAACCTGGGATAGTGGAAGGTGTCCCTGCCCATGGCAGGGGAGTAGAACTAGGTAATCTTTCAGGTCTCTTCCAACACAAACCACTCTATGATTATCTGAGATAAACTGGTTGGCATCAAGCAGAAATATCAAAACAGGACTACACCTCTGGAAACAAAATGGATAAATATAATCCTGCTAATCTGTTCTTTTTATGATCAGGAACCCTGAGTGTGAGGTCATTCATGCCTCATTTTACTGAACAAGCTGAAATTCTTGTCCCAAAAAAATTGGAAGGAAAGAGAAAAGAAAGAGTACTTACATTTCCATTAAACAGCTCTATTTCCCCTCCTTCATATACAATGATAACCCTTTTGGTGCACTTTTCTCCAGTGAAGCCACAACCCTCATTTGAAATGAGTATCTGGAACGTTCCAGAGTCACCCTTGCAGAAATCCTATCAGATAAAGAAATAAATGAGTCAGTAATGTGGAGTATTTGAAAAACACATACAGGGAAAAACACAAAGGAAAAAGAAGTGTGTCATCTGTGGCAAACAGGATACATATTGGCATGCCAACTGTTCCCATATTCATTTAGTTTGTGCTTAGCACTGATATTCATGTATTCCATCCCTTAAAGAGTGAGGCACACTCTGCCAGTGACACACACATGCATGATTTGGAGAGTATTCCTTGGAAGGGAGAATCCACAATGTTACAGTATCTGTGATATTTAAAGATATACGATGGGCACAGTGTACATCTGAATACACAGATGCTTTATGTATTGATTTTCTTTCAAATCCAATATTTCTGAGATCCTTGGAGAGCTCATACTACATTTCTATGATGACTCATATTTCTCTAGCCTTTTAGATTTTTTTTTTTGGTTGTGGTTTTTTTTTTTTTCAGTACACACTTTTAAAGAAAAAGGCCCTGTATGGAGTTCTCTGGGTCTGTTATTTATGGAAAACAGATCTAAATTCCATTTTAAGTAGTTTTGTAGTAGTGTATGCTATTGCTGCCCATAAGACCTTTACACAGGGCTCTCACTAGTGGGAGAGCAATCACTCCTCAAAGGTAATCCAGCTGGCATCAAGGTGGGAGCATATTTCAAAGACTAAGGCAGACAGACTGATCACACCTTCCTGCCAAAGAAGAACTGCAAGGAGGAATGTGCCTCATGAGGACTCTGAGAGGAAAATAGTAGCTCACCCAAGAAACACATCACACTGTAACTGCAGAATATTGCTCTTATCAATCAGCAGTGAATCCATCTAGTTTTAGATCAAATTTTCAGACAAATCCTTGTTTGCACAGACATTTCTAAATACATGATAATTTGCGTGTAGATGAGCCTTTATCTTAGTTAACTCTAAATTCTGGCTGCTTCTACAAATCAAAAGTTGACTGTAGTGTGCTCTGTCTTTATCCCACTCTCCTCCTTACTGTGAGGAAAATGGATATTGTCAGTGGACTCCAAGCAGGTGGGGCATGGAACAGAACAGGGAGTGTGCTGAAGGGAACAAGAAGAGCCTGTGCTCTGGGGGTATTTAGGGAGGGTTCACTGAGCATTCCTTGTGTCACTCAGCCAGACAGCAAGCTACCACTATAGGATAAAGAGGACAAGAAGGAAAAGTTGATTTATGGATATCCACAATTCCATTTTAGAGATGAGATTCAGACAGCTCTTCTCAGTACCACGGTGCTCCCATAAGGTTCATGACGGCCAGCTGGACACGTGACAGCCTGATTTCTATAGAACACAACACACTCTTCAAAGTTCTCAAGACATCTCTGAAGACATTAATAAGCTCTATTCTCCTCAACTATACCTCTGGCTTAGTAATTAGAAATACTTTTCTGTGATTTATCCCAACATTGGGCTTCTCACCTGGTGTAAAACTCTTTTTATATGATCAGGCAGCTTCAGCATTTGACATGCTCTTACCTGAGCTAACACATATTGGCAGTTTCCTGGAAACTTGTATTTCAGTCCATCAAATGTCAGGTAATGAGCTGTACCAATAGCAGTGCAGGTGCCAGCACACAGATTTTTGGTGCACTCCCACTTCCTCCCCTGGCACACGCTGCAACAGAGAAAAGGAGGCAGTGACAGTTGTCCTTATCTCAATGTAAACAACAAGCAAGAGAATGCAAAGTACTTTAGGCAAAGTGAAAGTGCCACAGTCTCTGCCTCCAGGAGCTCTCTACCACAAGATGAGAGACTCTCTCATTAACATAAATTAGCATATGTTAGCAGTGGGTGTATAACTCCAAAGAGTGAATTAAGATTAAATGAATAAGGGATGTGTTTCTCTGTCTCTTACAAGCTGCGCGTAAGGCTCCACGTGGTTTGAACTTCCCGGTTACAAAATAGGTCAGGACAGAGCCTGTTGGGGTATTCTTTTATAGTAGAATTTTATCTAGGATATGCTGCTCTGCTCCAAGTACCCTTTCAGCAAAACAGAGCATCCACCACTATTGCCCTTTTCCAGAGGTATCATGGAGGACCACGAGTCTCACTACAGAAGCTGCAAATATGAAAGCGGAACTTTCCCTCAACATCCACAGGCTTTTGATCAGTGAAATAAATTGATTTGCTAACTAGCAAAAGACTGAGCAAACAAAATAAAAACCAAAATCAGTGGAGAGTTACAATACCATTTGACACGATATCTAATAATAATAATTAATAAGCAATATATGGCTGGAGGATGGCAAAACATTCATCCACTAAATGCTCCATGAATGCAGATGGACATCATCACTGCCCCAGGAATTTTCTAATCAAGCTCTGTGAGGGCAGGCAAAGAGGAATTCTACCCATGCTTTACAGACATAAAAACTCAGGGATAAAAAACTTGAAGTACTTCCCCAAGATCAAATTGCTACCCAAAGGAAAAACCAAGCACTGAACTGAGTTCTCTAATAATGCCTTAACCTGAACACAGACATTGCTTAATCTCGGTAACATTTCACATTCTAATAAATATTGTGCAAGACATTTTCTTCAAAGAATGAAATTTCAGTAACATGAAACCTATTGCCCCCCTCTCCTCTATGAATTCTCTGCTAACAGTTAGACAAGAGCAAGATTTTGTAAATATGTGCATGGACAGATTATAAGGGACGTGGGGTAGTTAAATTCAGATTAGCCAATTTCTGCTGTGCACTGCTCCACAAGCGTGACTCCAAAATTTTCATTGAGCTCCACAATGAATTCCCAATACATTGCACAACAAAAGGTTTGCCACTGGCTTAGGCTTGGAGACATTCCGTTGTTCATGAATTAGGGTCTCCCATATGTCAAGTCGGATGCAAACGCCAAATCTGACACCTCTGGTTCATATATTGCCTTTGCAGGTGTTCACATCTGGCTAAGAACAAGTGAGAATGAAAACTCCTGCAACAGCAGTACAAAAAGCAGAAACAAAAGAAAAGGAAGATCTCGACCTCCAAAGTGCAGACTCTCAATCCTTATTAATTCTCAAAGCAACAGTAATTTCCTATATCACTTTCTAAATGACACTTGACTTGATATTTGCTGAGAACTATCAGGAAACTTTTCAAAGTCACATAGTTCAAAAAAGCCCTAGTGACATTTTTGAAAGGACCTTATTTTCAATTTTACTTTCAAATTCATAAAAAACACCTAAAATGTGAGGAAGAACTTTTTATCAATGAGAAAAAGCCTGATTTCCAGCATTTCCTCAACTCTGATATTGAAGGTAATTCTATATATTTGAGGAAATATCATTTACAGTGGCATCGCCAGAATTAAGTGGGCAGTTACAAGAATGAAGGAACATGGCTAAGATTATTTTAAGATCAAAGATTATAAGAATGGTTGAAAATAAAAAGGCTTATCATGGTTATTGTGAGGAATCTTGCAAATTTCTCAACACTGAGGAGTTTCATGCTATACTCTTCTTGTTTCAATAAAATTTTCATGGTGCCTGTTTTTAAGCTGAGTCACTTTTACCTACAGGCAGTGTAAGCAGGTTATAGAATATATATCTGGACAAAAACATCAATTTCTCCTCCATCTTTTTCCCTTTCAAACCTATTTTTCCCCGGTTTAATTACAGTAGATGGATTCACAATGCTATATGTAGCTGCAAAGGAAAGAAATGAAACAAAACGGTGAAAGGTCAATATTTCCAAATAAAACCTAAATCCAAGGCTAACTTACACTAGTTAGGAGCAGTCTCACTAGCCAAAAAATGCAAAACTTGAAAATCACTGTTATTCAAAGATCAGTGTACCAACCAAAAGTCAGCCCTTGGACTCTCCAGTGGTGCTGATTTCTCTGACCCAACTCCACCCAGTCATACAGAGGATGACAAACATTGCTCCTGGGGTCACCACAGATCTGGGCAGGGACAATTGGGGTAGAACGCATGACATTCTCAAGTCTGAGTTCAAAAAACCCCCAGAATTTTCACACTGCTGGTGGCTGAGTGTCCTAGACCCTGCACTCTTGGAGCTTTGAAGGAAAGAGCCACCATTGCCTCCACACACACATGGAAAACAAAGCACCTCCAGTGCAGCCAACCTGCTGTGCAGGAGAAGCCAAAAGTGGCCCACTGTACTTTACCAAAGGCTGCGCTGAGGGCTTCCCTCCATGCAAACTGAGCAGCCCAGAACTCCCTTTTGAACCTCTAAATCCTTCTTCAGCAACCAAACAGGATGAGGGTGAAAGACAACAGGATGAGGGTGAAAGAGCACTTACTCTTTTCTTCTAAGAAAGTACCAGTTTTCCATCTATTTTCATCTTTTTTAATGTATCAGTGGACAGAGCACTCTTTTGAGATATAAGAGGTCGACCATGTCTATTCCTAATTCTTTATTATTTGTCTGAAGAGCTCCTATCATATTATAGCTGGTGCATCACACCCCTTCTGGTTGAAAAGGGCTGATTTGAAGGGCCTCAGACAGCAAAAAAAAAAAAGGGAAGCACGACAGCAAAGCTTAGTGACAAAGCCCAGGCTCCATTCCTCCCACCCCAAAGCATATAGATTCTAAATTGTTATCTTGTTTTGCAAAATCTGCACTGTCCAGTGCCTACAGAGGAGTTGCACAGACACACAACTATTTGTAGGGCACCAGGTAGAGGCTGCCAGACATTGCAAGGAATTTTACTGGATCTTTGTGGAACATGCAAAGGGAATGTCCTGTCTGTGCAATTACTATGCTGCAAAAACTGGCTTTCTATAAAACAGATCCGTTAAGCAAACAGTATTTGGTGTTAAAAGAAACATAGCAGGCCCCCTAAAAGAAAAAAACACCCTTCCAGTGGCTCACCATGTGTTGCAGTCCTTGGTCACTGTCTCTCCCTTGGAATATTCTCTTCCATTGTGGAAGCATGGGCACCTCTCAGGAGCAACACACTTGTTTTCATGTCGCACCTAAGCAGAAAATACAGTTTGTCACCACGTGGGGCTGTTGCTACATGGCCATGTGCAGGGTGAGCAAGCAGCCAGGAGCAAGCACAGAATGTGTGGATGAAAAATAAAAGAAAGGTTGAAAAGAATAAAAGAAAGGATGAAGGCTATCCAAGGTAAGAAAGGTACAGTATTACTAATACTTTTCTCCATTAACATAAACAGAGCTGTAGGTACAGAAATCACAGCTTGCTCCCACCATCTCAAGCCGCTGGGAGAATAGACGACATTGTAGAAGACTGTCACAATGAGAAAGTCCAGGATGCAGTGAAGATAAAACCAGGCTAACCTGAATATGGACAGCAGGTGAATAGCTTCTCACACACAACAAACTGGAAAAGGGCCTACTAGAAAAGCAGACAAAGGGCCCAGAGGGACTGAAAATGGAAACAGGAACACTGAGGAGGAGACCAGAAGCCACAGCACCTGACCCACCCACGTGCAAATGCAGGTTTTGTTGTCGCAGACAACAGCCCCTTAACAAAGCCGATCCTCTATCAGCTCGCCTCTGAAAATTGCAGTAATCACTCATTTTCTTTCAAATCCCTATTTATTTCCTGGATGGCAGGATAAATATCAGTCCACTTGAGGTATTATCCTGCTCTGTCTGCAACAGGCCCTGTTGCTGGGAAATAGGACGTTATGTTCTATCCATATTTTCAGTTTCACCCTTCTGATCTGAGTTTCTCTTTGCATACCAACAAATCATTTGTCCCACTTAAACAACAACAACAAAAAACCCCTAAAAACAAACAAAAAACAACCAAACAAAAACAAGTCATGCCTTTAGACTATTCCGTTTTTCCATTCCTTTTCTGTTTTTTTTTGATTACCTTCCATTTTGAAACCCCCCAGTTTTAGAGAATCAAACACAACCAAAGCTGGCTATGCTNGTCATGCCTTTAGACTATTCCGTTTTTCCATTCCTTTTCTGTTTTTTCTGTGATTACCTTCCATTTTGAAACCCCCCAGTTTTAGAGAATCAAACACAACCAAAGCTGGCTATGCTGAGTTTTCGCTCAATAGCAGTTTTGGCAAAGCCAGGATAGGTTTGGCTCTTGTTTCATGGAATACCTAAATGGAGAGCCCTTCCCCTTCTTCTCATTCAAAAGTCACAAAATATCACCTTCCCACTTTAAACTCTTTCTGCAAAATCATTAAAATAGTTTCTTTTTTACCATTAAATATGGGCCAATGAGATCAATGTAGTCTGAACGCCAGGTTAATAAAGAAGAACAGCTTTGCCTTTTCCTATGGGGACCTAGAACTGCCACATGGAATAACTCATAAAAAAGATTTCACAGTCCAGAGACCCTTCCTTCATATGCAGCTCCATGTGCTCCGTGGCTTATGGAGAGGTGCATTATGCCAAATAAAATCACTTCGATAGAAGCAAGATGGAAACAAAGTAATGCTTTTCTAGATAATGGAGCTGCAGCTCTGCCTTCACCTTTACAAAGCATGGTGAGAAAACAGTCCAGAGAAGACCAGAAAAGTTTAATACCTTCTTTCCTTCCTTCTTGGTGGGATTTAGGAAAAAAGCAGGAACATGACCTCACACTCATGGCTGCATTTCTGAATTTTTGCAGAATGTTCAGCCACACAGTTCGCAATACGCTTGAGGGCTTGCCTCTGGATACAAAACTTGGGATTAGACATCTGGTTAGTAAAAGTAGAATTAGAACCTCTTCTCCTTGCTCCCTAAAAATTGGTATAGATTGGTATTAGTATTTCTATCACAATTAGAGCAACAACTGCTAATCTACCAATAAAGAGGGAAGAGCACCTTGTCTGAACACCGCAGAGTGGGTGGGTGGGATTCAGCAAGCAAGACATAAAAACCCAAAGCAGACTTTGACCAGAAGAACGATCATTTTCTCTGCAAAACTCAATGAATTATGATTTTGTTAACAGTAACACACAATCTGCTGGCCCTAATAACACCCCATCCAAAAGCTGGCGCACATCTGGCAGCCTGATGCCACACTGCACTGCAAGGACCATGTGGTACTACACCACAAGGCCAGGAGTACTAGTCAAAAGCAGCTGGATTTTCTCTGGAAGCCTCTCAATTCATCACTAGACTGCAGTTAATACAGGAGATTTAGCAGTCCTGAGTGCTTGAGATGACAGGAGGCAGCAGCACTGGGGAGGCAACCACAAAAAGACATAGGTTTGTAATGAAAACAGCAGATGTTTGTACCATTAAATGCCCTTAGGATGATGCTCTGCATCCATGGGATTACAAGTGGTTGACTAACAGCTAATGATTCTCCCATTACTTGGGGATCAACCAGAAACGTCCATCATTTCCTTGCTCTGTCTTACGAATTGCTAAACCTTGAAAAATCTTGCAAAAAGAAGGACAACCTTACAGGTTTCAGAACCTTTAAGATTCTCCTTACCCACACTCATAGGAGGTGATTGTCCCACTCTGCTCTGCACTGGTGCAACCTCACCTTGAATCCTGGGGGCAATTTTGGGCAGCACACTATAAGAATCTAAAGCTGTTAGAGAGCGTCCAAAGGAGGCTACAAAGATAGTGAAGGGCCTGGAGGGAAAGCCACATGAGGAGGGGCTGAGGGCACTTGGTCTGTTCAGATGGAGGAGAGGAGACTGAGGCCAGAGCTCACAGCAGTTCTGCAGCTTCCTCACAAGTAGAAGAGGAGGGGCAGCCACTGATCTCTGCTCTTCGTGACCAGCGACAGGACCTGAGGGAACGGCTGGCGCTGTGTCAGGGGAGGGGTTAGGTTGGATTTTAGGAAGTTTTCTTCCACCAGAGGGTGGTCAGGCTCTGAACAGGCTCCACAGGGAATGGTCATGGCCCCAAGGGGGCCAGAGCTCCAGGAGTGTTTGGACAATGCTCTCAGGCACAGGGTGGGATTGTTGGGGTGTCCTGTGCAGGCCAGGAGTTGGACTCAGTGATCCTTGTGGGTCCCCTCCAAGTCAGGAGATTCTATGGTCCTGCAATCCATCTCAATGAGCCTAAACTTTGAACTCTCTTGGTCAACACAATTTGGTGAGTATCCCTCTGTCAAGGGCAGCTCAGACATCGCTCTGTTGCACCTGACACACCTGCGGATTTCAGTGGAACGTCAGCCAAAGCTATAAAGGAGCACGGCATTAAGTAAAGGATCAGATTAGAACCCAATAGCTAATAAGCTTTAGAATAAGAGACTGGTTTGGGGCAGAAAGGACCTTAAAGGTCACCCACTGCCATGGGCAGGGACACCTTCCACTATCCCAGGTAGCTCTGAGCCCCATCCAACCTGGCCTTGAACACTTCCAGGGATGGGGCAGCCACAGCTTCTCTGGGCAGCCTGTGCCAGGGCCTCAGCACCCTCATAGGGAACAGTTTCTTTCATAAATTTTTGCTTTAACTAAAACAGCCTCTCAGCCTTACTGTGCAAACAAAGACAAGTCAAAAACATGTTAGGACATCAAAATATACTGGTTTACACTTGACTTCTCTTTCTTATGTTAGCTGTATGGCTCTGATGTTTATTTGACATGCCCACCTCCTCATGAAGACATTGTTATATAGGATAAGCCCACATTGAAAAATATACAACAGAGAAATTAAAATAGTCAGGTAAATTTCAGCTGAAAACAGTTAGCAAGAAAAAAAAAAAACCTTCCAAACTTTCCTGGTTAAGATGTTTAGGGTTTGTATTTTTTTTTCCTTTTTCTACTAACATATCAAAGTTTTAGAAATAGTTTTATTTCAGCAGTCAGAATGCAATAAAATATTTCATTTAATTTTAAACCTTAATTTTGTGTCAGTTGTTGGGAATGGAAAGAAACTAATTTTCTACTTTTGGAGTGTCTGGATTTTGTGCTCTCTGATTGTTCTGCTCCTCTCTTTCCCCAGAAAGGTGGTTAACACTCCATTTGTATATTTATTAATATTTTCCAATGGGAAAAACCTGAAGTGCAGTAAACTAATCTCAGAAAGCATATTTTTCCCCACACTTCTGCACATATGTTATGATTTCTCTTTTCTGCTCTGCAGAAGGGTGACAAGTATGGAGAATTTCCCACCTTCCAGATGATCAAAGACAGAAGGAGAAGAATTATTTTTATGACATATTGAACATTTTTATTTGCTGGAAATCAAAACAGTGTAAAATACTAAGTCAAGATGAAGTGGAAAACTTATTATTCAGTTGAAAGAAATTAGGTTTTGTCTTCAAGCTAATAAGTTATCCAGGAACATTGATAACTTTCATATGCTACTGTACCACAAAAGAAAAAAAATCTTCAGTAAGAAGGCACAATTTCTTCCAGAATGATGATATGTGCTAATATTTATGGGAACACTTGTTGAGTAATCTGTTACTTCCCACAGACCTTCCTGCAAACAGCAACTCACCTCTGTGAGTGCTCATAAATTAGGCAGGATTACAGAACACCAATAAGGGAGACTGACCAGTAAAATGGTTATTCCTTTTTCAGTCCCTTTATTTCTCACCTCTCTTGGTATAAGCCTGGAAAACACAGACTTTGACTTTGATTTGACTTTGCAGAGCTTTGTCTGTGTTCCCAGAGTCTGTGTTAGAAAAGGAGAGGATGGAAATGAGATCCTGGTCACCATCCCAAATCCTTCTGAAGTGGGGAAGCACAAAGCCTCACTGCAGAGTGCAGAAATAAGAAAAAAAAAGGCTCTCCCAAACCTCATCCCATTGGGCGAGGAGGAGGAAACTGCTCTTTGACAATGAGCTGGCAGGTCCTGTGGAGCCAGGAGTCAAACACAGGGCAAAGGGGACACACCTGAAGGGAGACTGGGATTGATCCTGTCTTTCCCTGGCAGTGGCTACACAATCATACCTATATGGACTTCTCCTGTCGTGGCTTTGGTGCATCTTGTGATTTTTACTCTCTGCCAGAAGGGAAGCTAATGAGAACAAGTAATTCCAGGCTGAGTTTAGTGAAGATTAAACCATACTGTCATCTAGTGGACAGAGAACTTATTTTAGTAGTATTTTTTTAAAAAATACTGAGTCTGATTCTTCAATCCAAAACCTGACAAACCACCTTGTAAAATTCAGGGGTGTGTTTCACATCACTGAAAAGTCAGCTGGAGTTTCCAGTTCCAAAAGGCCAAGGACTGCTCTGGTGGCAACAGTTTTACGAAGTAATTGTTTGTTCCAACTTACTGAAAAAGAATATGAAATACTGTACCAAACATGAAGGTTAATTACTATAAATTTTTTTTCCTGGGAGTGGTTATCATAATTTGTTTTCCACAACTATGTCGAAAGTGTGCTATTACGATATTCCAGAGCTAAAACCAAAAATCTCAAGCTCCTTCACCGAATCAGAGGTCTGAATGTTAGATTCAAAGAAAAACCTGTTCACCCTTGAGCTCTTGGAACTTTACAAGTACACAAGGTTTTCTAAGTTTTCTTATCTCACTACTATTTAGGAATATTTTTCACTTAAAGGACAGACATTTACAGGCTGTAATGTGAAAAGAAGCAACACTTGTTTTTAAAATTTTGGTGAAAATTTATGGGTGACCTCAGATTCTGTTCTGCCTTTTTCACCTCCAAGACATTTCATAAGCCTGAGCTTTTGCCTAGAGCTGGCATTTTATTCTGGAGTAGAATCTATTTACATAAATGTGTGTTTATCAGCAAAATACAGTAGCAATGATCAAAAATGTGTTTATATTAATGTTAGAAATTACTGTCTAAAGAGAATTCATGGGGAGCTGTTTTTCTAGTAAGATAATTGAGGGAATTTGGGGGTAGAAAACACTTAAAATAATGATGAAATTTGAGGATTGCAGTGGGACATAACTCTGGTCTCCAGAAAGCCTCTTTTCAGTGGGAAAAAAAAAAAAAAAAAAAAAAGTGTGCTCAGTACACCACCTGCAATTCCAGGTGGCATCCAGGTGGCAACACTGGCATCATCTTAGCAAGTTTCACGTCCCACATTCCTTCTCACAGGGAGCCTTCAATTTGGTATAACCCCCAGGAAGGCAGCTGGAGAGATGGAGACTTGACAAGAAGGAACCAGCATCAGCAGGAAGGGTGGCTGGACCAGAGAATCCTAGAATGGTTTGGGTTGGTAGAGTCCTTAAAGACCATCTTGTTCCAACCCCCCTGCCATGGGCAGGGACACCTTCCACTATCCCAGCTTGCTCAGAGCCCCATCCAGCCTGGCCTTGAACACTGCCAGGCGTGGGGGAGCCACAGCTTCTCTGGGAAACCTGTGCCAGGGCCTCAGCGCCCTCACAAAGACTTTTTGCCTCACACCCAATCTAACCCTCCTCTTTGTCAGTGTGAAGCCATTCCCCCTTGTCCTGTCACTCCAGGCCCTGGTCAAGAGTCTCTCTCTATCTTTCCGTGGGCTCCCTTCAGACACTGGAAGGCCACAATAAAGCCACCCCAAAGCCTTTTCTTTTCCAGGCTGAACAATCCAAATTCTCTCAGCCTTTTTTTGGAGGAAAGATGCTTCATCCCTCTGATCAACCTGAATATGGGCATCTCTGTACTTCTGTCTCTCTAACTGAGAAAGTTCAGCAAGCCTGAGGAGGGGTTTGGGAGCAGAGCTGAAAGAAAACAAACTGGTCTTCAAATCAGGCTTTGGAATTTTGATTATTATTTTTACAAGCTAAAGTTCATCTTCAATGCAGATATACTAATACACGTTCTTAAAGTCAGCCACAGCTTGATTCACAACCACTTATTCCCAAGCTGCAAGAAGACTGTTGGTAGGAAAGAATGAAGGCAAGAAAGCAAAGAGGACCTGCTTCTCCCTGCTGTACTGAAACCTGCTTACCATTCCTTTTGGACAGAGGCATCCAGATACGCAGCCATGGCTGACGCACTCCAAGTCATAGTTCTGGCAGGTCTTGGTACATTCCACTCCTTCTGCTCGTGGGTTGTTGGCAGGACAGATAATTTTTTCCATGGGGAATCTGCATATCAAGCTCCTTTTTACTTTAAAAAAATCAGTTTACAGAAATTGCAATTAGAACTCAAGTATTGTTGGCATAGTATTTTTCTAAAAAGTGGATCAACATTTTGATTGGAAAACTAATTTAGAATATTGCCTGAAGCAACACCACTACACATGGCATGGCAAAGAAAACAGCCCCTACTTCCCATGGAGTGACCTCAGTTAGGCTGTCATCAAAGCAGGTATTTAATACTGAAGCAAAAAAGCTGCAAAACATAAAGTGCAATTCCAGACTGCTCTGGGGCTATGCAAACACCTATAGGCACTCCACAAAGTCAGAACATTGATATTCAGAGAAGTAACAGCATCATATATTATCCTATTTAGACTCATTTCCCATAACAGTGCCCTGAGCTTAAATACAAACTCTTTGAGACTTCAGGATCAGACAGAAGATCAGAATGTCCCAAGAAACTCCACGATATTATTTCTAGTGGTACCAGCAATATGCCTCTCTGAGGTTTTGTAAGTCTTCACATACTAGTATCAGGAAAAGTATGTCTTAGGAACATTAAGGGAAGAGTTTGGTGAGATATTCACCTGGAAGGCTTCACCTGAAGAACAGTGACACTGTCACTGGTGTCCTAGCAAGCAACATAAAGCAGGTCACTGCCCTGTACCTCCAGAGGGATTTACAGTGTTTTCCACTAGAAGGTGGTTTGTCCTTAGAAGGTGCAAAGACAAACAATGACCCTTTGTCTCCAAGGCACTGGCTAATAGCAACCACAAATTTCCTCCATGTACAGCTGCATTTGTCAGTTTGCCATGGAAGACATTGTGTTTGGCTCTACTGGTGTTCCCATAGGGATCACAGGTTATCCTGAGCTGGAAGGCACCCACAAGGATCACCAAGTCCAACTCCTGGATATTCCCAGGCCTCCCCAAAGCCACACTAGCCCTGTCCCCTGTGAGATGCATCTGGTCTCAAACCCACCATCCCATGACAATCCCATAAGCTCCATCCATGTATCAGCGGGAAACCCCATAAGATCCCAGAGCACTGCTGGCCTTTCTCCAATGCTGCAAACCCCAGTTGGATGCTGGAAGTGTTCCCGTGCACCTCTCACAGTCAAATATTTGATAAACCTGTCCACTGATGGGAAACATGGCAGCTGTCAGTCTCCAGGAGGTTTCATGGAGATTCTTGCTGGCTGGAAAGCACACTGGAAACCTGGCAGCACTGTAACCTTCAGGCCACAAAAAGCCTCATTTGCACCAGAAAAGAGAGTTTGCATCCCACTAGTGAGAAGCAGAGGGTGTAAAGCTGATGAGTTACTGATGTCTTGTGATCCTTAAATAGCAACTGGGGACCTCAGATCACTGCCAAGGCATCCTTTAATCTCTTCAGCTGAAGAGAGACTGCAGTGGCTAATTATAATCATAATTTTGAGAGGTGAGATTCAATGAGTCCTGCACCCTCCCACATAACCCTTTCGCTTCTATCTCATAAAAAAGAATTAGAAAAAAATATCACAATATCACAACTGTTGCAACCTTTGGAATTTCTTCTTCAATCTACACTGCCAAGAGACTGAAGAGAAAAAAAATCAAAATAAAATATTAATTTTTTAAGGCATACTAACTTCTGGGAGATGGCCTCTCATCAGCAAAAACATCAGCCAGGAAGGCACCAGGAGCTCTGTTTGTACTGCAGTGCATGAATCCATTCTCACAATAGCTAAGAAAAACAAACAGAGCTTATATTTAATCAAATGGCATTTAGCTTTCACCCACACTGATTTTCAGTCAACAGGGAACTTGTCAGAATACAAAACTACATCTCATTGAGGCTGAGACGTTGCTCTCCATCCACTGTGTCTATCAATGTTAAAGGCAAACTTTCCTTAAGGGAGTTGATGGGATACAGTGGCACAGCAATCCAGCTGCCTGCGAGCCCTGTCCTGCTGGATCCAGTACGGCTGCATGGGGATAAAGCTGGGCAAGACAATAATCAGCTTTGCTGTGGAAAGAGGTAAGGGACCACCTAGTTCCTGAAACTTGGGATTTTTGTGGTAGAGAGGAAAAGGAGAAAACACTGTCCCCAAAACTGGGCTTGCCCAGCGATTGCATTCCCACTCCAATTGTACCGCTAATCAATTTAACAATTGGAAATGCTTTTTAATATGTGTATCTTTGACAAGAGGTAATTAGGTTTTAACAGTTAAGAAGTGTATCACAGTACATTAAAGTGACATTTTAAAAGCCCACAAAGTAGCTTTTGTCTGTAATTAAGCTCCATTTCAAACTGGCAGGAACTGTTCATAGAACAGGCTTAATACTGAGTAATTCTGAGTAAGGTGGCATTTGAAATTAAGTGGAGAGAGATGCAACAGCAAAACTCACCATCTGGTTTGTTGAATGCAAAATCTTGCCTTTTCTTAAACTAGTTTCAGTGGGTGCACAGGAACTGACCCAGTTAACAACTCAAGCCACCCAAAAATTGGAATGACAGGGTGTAGGGAAAGGTTACAAACAGCGCACTTACCACATGGAGTAATGATCCGAGAAGACATCCTCTGGCTGGAAGATCTCCCCATCATAGTAACAGGAGCACTGGGACTTGGGCACACACTGCTCGTGCTCATCCAGGTAGTACCCGGGGGGACAGTAGCACCCCTCCAGGCAGAGCTGCTCACAGTCTTCCTCCGGGTAGGACAGGGACCGGCACGTCTGGTTGCACGGCGTCCCACACTGCTGGTACACCTGGCCTTCAGGACAGGCCATTGCTGGTGAAACACAGGAGGGAGAACAGCATTTGATCCATATCCAGCTAAAGGAAAAGCTGCCTAAACCAGACTGGGAAGCTTGGGATTAAAAGGTATATGTTCAGTTTACTTGTCAATGGAGTGTTACACCATCCCCCTTTAACTGCAGCACCGGTGCAGCCTCAGGCACTGATTATATATACACACAAACAAAACCTTACAAAAGGAAGCTCCCAATAAATGTCAGGTCTGGACTGCAACCTCTGTGATGGAAACCCAGCCATAAAATTTTGCCTAGAATATGAAACACAAACTCTGTCCAACATCTGTTATGATTTGGATCACGGTCAGGATAACCTAATAGAAGCTCTCCAGTACCTGGAGGGAACCTACAAAAGAAGGAGAGAGGCTATCGACGAGTGCCTGGAGTGACAGGACAACAGGGAATGGGTTCACACTGACAGAGAGCAGGTGTAGGCTGGATATTGGAAAGAAATTCTTCCCTGTGAAGGTGGGTGAGGCCCTGGCACAGGTTGCCCAGAGAAGCTGTGGCTGCCCCATCCCTGGAAGTGTCCAAGGCCAGGCTGGATGGGGCTCTGAGCAATCTGGGATAGTGGAAGGGGTCAGCCCATCACAGGGGAGTGCTGGAATGAGATGGCCTTTAAGGTCCCTTCCAACCCAAACCATTCCATGATTCCATGCATTTAGGAGCATTACAAGTGTCACGTACACACACACCTCTCTTCCTTTGCAACATCTTTAGGGACAATTTGGTCAAAATAAGTAGAAAAGTAGTAAAAAAGTAGTAGAAAAGTATTTTTTCTGCTTTTGATAAGCAGGTGTGCTGCAAGCTCAGCCTCACATCCCAGAGGTACTCCATGATTTCTATGAAAACAGGAGCAAATAATGAAGTAATTTAGCAATAATGCAGTCAAACCTTGATGCTAACGATTTTGATGATGAATTCTTTTATATGGGGATCAATTATGGCCTTTGGAGCCATTTTGGCTTCTTTGTTTATTACCTCCACTTCCACAGGGCTGATTTTGAGGCCTTCACCTCTGCACACATCAGCATCAGCACTAGGTGGCAGCTATGACAACACTTTGCAGAAGACAAGAAAACAAGTTGGTTTTATCAAGAGTCTGAATTTAACAGGCCTCCTGATAACCAGTATTTACACTGTCGTTTGTAGCAACCTTCCACAGCAAACAGTTGCAAGGTGATGAGGAAGGATGTCCAGGGAAGCAGCTGCAAATCAAAGTAGGCGCATTTGTATCTTGCTAAAACCAAGATCAAAGGGTTACAGAGAAAGCCCTTCCTCTTGTCATCCCTGCAGAACAACATGATAACCCCTACTCTCTTCTGTGAGCACACATCCCTGGGGACTCTGGCAGCCATGGAATAACAGGATGCGCCTGCAGCCTCAGCCAGGTGTTCACAGGCCTAGCAAAGCAAGGCCTATGTACTGACCGGTCGTTCACGGTCACATTCACAAAACTGTTCTGAAATTAAGAATTATTCCTGCCTACAGAAGAGAGACATGGTTGCACCAACACCTCCCCAGCTTCTCTTGAGGCTCCTGCAGCCCCATACACGGGAGTGTAACACCCTAAACTGAGGATCTGGCCCAGATGCATCTAAGGTGACTTGAACCCTCCTTCGGAGCAAAGATCTCCCAAGTCTGGGACTTGTGCCCAAACTATTTAATGTGCCTTTCACAACACAGCCCAAGAAATGTGTGCTTATCAATACAGCAAATGCTTCCTAACTCTGGACTAAGCAGCAGACAGACTCACTCACTCTTACAGGAGTCTTTGGCAGCCGTTCACAAAAACACGCTTCTAATTTACATAAACCTGATCTTTGCACTAAATCAAGCACTGAACAGGCACAGCCCTGGGCTGAGGACCATTTTAAAAATAACTTTCATCACTAAAGGCACGTTCTGGCAGGACAACCATGAGACCTCAGCCAAAAGTATTATTTGCTACACATGAACCTCTGGAAACATGGAACTGGTTTGGCAGATTTCAGATGGGTACATCAGTTTATTAGAGTTTCAAGATTCAAAAAAAGAATGGGATAGCCAAGCCGAACATCCTGCCCTACTTTCTACTCAGTGGTAACACTCCCTGTCCACAGGGAAAACTTTGCAGTGGATCCCTTTCTTAGACAAAGCTTTGTAATCTGTGTGTGGGAATGGCTTCAAACTGAAATACAGTAGGTTTAGATTGGATATGAGGAATAAATTCTTCCCTATGAAGGTGCTGAGGCCCTGGCACAGGTTGCCCAGAAAAGCTGTGGCTGCCCCATCCCTGGAAGTGTTCAAGGACAGGCTGAATGGGACTTGGAAAAACCTGGTCTAGTGGAAGATGTGCCTTGGAACAACATGATTTTTAAGGTCCCGTTCAACCAAACCATCCTATGATTTTCCTTGCCCATGCATCTCCTAAAATTTTCTAGATATCCCCTATTTTTCCAGTTATGCTTCCCAATGCCATGCTTACACTGCACATCCCAATACACTGCTCTATCCCTTCCCAGCAACATCTGTTTCTAACCACGAAAAGGCAAGACAACTGACCTGGGAGAGGCCTGTCGTCTGTGCACTGTGTAATATATTGTCCCTAAGAAAAGCCCATCCCATTATTGCCAGGAAAATGAGAGGAAAAAGCAAGGTGCATCTAGTCTCTGTGGATGCCTCCTATAAAACCAAAATAGCTCAATGCTGTGCTCTGAAGCACAGCCTACCCCAGGAATAAGATGAGAAACAGTGGGAAAGCATTGGAAAAAATGTGTCTGCATTGAACAGCTCACACAGCTTTTGTGGGTGGGTTTTCAAGCCAGAGTGAGAGAGACAAACCATGACGAGTTCCCTCAAGTAACACAAGGTGAAAATGTTGCCACCTCTGGGTGAAGGTGCATCCTATCAGGACTAGATTTAACACAGCTTCTCCACCATGCTGAGGTCCACCATGCGCTGTAGCCATCCTCAGATGCTGCTCAGAGCCTGTCCTTAATTCCCTACTCCAGCACTCTTGGATTTATCCTATACAAATCCTCTTACAGAAGCCATGCAAAGTCACAAAGTGCCCCAGCACTACCACATTAAGGAAAACAGTGGGCTTAGCAACACGTCCTGAAATCTGAAGATCTAGGAACCTGTTGAATGATTCCCCTGTGCAACAGAACAATACACACACGAGACAGGTAAACATAGAAGTATTTAAGTTCGAAAAGACCCTAAGATAATTGAATCCAATCATTAACCTCACACTGCCAAGTTCATCACTAAACCATGTCCCTAAGTGCCACACTCAAGTGGCTTTGAAATACCACAAGGGATGGTGACTCAACCACTTCTCTGGGCAGTCTGTGCCAGTGCTTGCTAACAGTTTCCATGAAGAACATTTACATAAAACCTAATCTGAACCTCCCTGGTGAAACCTGAGGCCATTTCCTCTTCTCTTGTCACTTGTTTCCTGGGAGCAGAGCCTGACCCCCACCAGGCTGCATCCTCCTGTCAGAGTTGTGGAGAGTGAGAGGGTCCCCCCTGAGCCTCCTTTTCTCCAGGCTGAGCCCCGCCATCTCCTGCAGCCCCTCCTGGTGCTCCAGTCCCTTCCCCAGCTCTGTTCCCTTCTCTGGACATGCTCCAGTCCCTCAGTGTTTTTCTTGCCATGAGAGGCCCAGAACTGACCCCAGAATTCAAGGTGTGGCCCCAGCAGTGCCCAGCACAGGGGACAGTCACTGCCGTGGCCCGGCTGCCACACCATGGCTGGCACAGCCCAGCTGCCCTTGGCCTCTTGCCCCCCTGGGCACACCTGGGCTCATGTCCAGCCCTGTCCCCAGCACCCCCAGGGCCTTTCCCAGCTTTCCAGCCCCTCTGCCCCACCCTGGAGCTGCAGGGGGTTGGTGTGACCCAAGGCAGGGGCCATGTGGACCCTCAGACCACTGGCCTGGGCCCATGGATCCAGCCTGTCCTGATCCCTCTGCAGAGCCTTCCTGTCCTCCAGCAGATCCACACTCCCACCCAACTTGGTGTCATCTGAGAAATGACGGAGGGTGCACTTAATCCCCTCACCAAGATTCTTGATTAAAATATTAAATAAAACTGTCCCAAACACTGAACCCTGGGGAACACCACTGGTGACCAGCCACAAGCTGGATTTAACTCCATTCACCACCACTCTCTGGGCTCAGCCATTAATCCCGGGTTTCACCCAATTTTTCACATGCAGGTGCATGAGAGACACAGCCCTTCACCATGTGGGGCCTGTCTGCTCCTCCTTTGCAGCATGAAGCGATTGGCTCTGGTGTTTATTCATGATGGGCTGCAGGGGTATGAGTCAGGTCTTAAATAATCAAACTGCAACTAAAATAATTTCAAAGATAAGGATGCTGAATGCACTTGATAGCTTGACACGCAGCAGAAATGCTGTGCTACACTAATAACTTTGCTCCCTGACACTTACCCACTCCAAATCAAGAACACTGGCTCTGTCAAGTCATTTCCCAAGAAACTGATTCTCGGGGGATGAAGGCAGGGGTGCAGCACACATTCAGCACGCTGGGCCCTCAGCACAAATTACACAACCTGCACATTCACATCTCAAGCCCATTAAAAAAGAGGGATTGTTCTCCTTCATGTGACAGGAGATGTCTAGGGCACCAGGATTATTTAATGGGGGCTGATGGATCTGTAATCAGAGAAATCGTCACTTTGTGAGAGCACAAAGCTCTCTGTAATGCACAGAAAGGAAGAAGCAGCTCTGCACTATTAAAGATTAATTGTGAAAATTGACTTGTTCAATTACAGAAAGAGCAATGGGGCATTATCGCTGCTCTTTCTTTCAGCCTCCAGACCTGCAGAGTTCTGAAAGGATCTTTATTATATTACTGTTCCACTAGCTGAACATTTACATAAACTAGGTAAAATATTATAAAATCATGCAGCAGTTTAATATAAATTGGGTTTGTTCTTATTCACAGCAAACACTTTCCAGCCTGCAGAATTTTTGGTTATTGACCTTGCAGACCCTACCAGGTCAAAGGCCAGCGACTTCTCTCTTTTATACTTTCTAAACACTCAGTTTATAAATGTTTTTCCCACCCTCTGTTTGGGAAGAAGTAGCAGAACAAATCTGGAGAGCTGCCAAGCACATGTTTTCCCCCAAATTTTTCAATTGTCTTCTTTCCTTAATAACAAAGTTGCTCAGGAAAATGGAAAAACATTCATTTCACAAATATTTATGGGAAAAGTATGTCTGTGCTCAATCAAAATTGCATGGCGATGGATTTTTTCCTACCACATTGACCTAATAGAGAAATAAAAGAAATAAAAGGTGTTGCATTCTTCTGCTCCAGCCTCTTGACAGTTTGGCTATTAATCTTGCCCTGGATAAGAGAGAGATGTTGGAGAGGCTGTGGCACCTCTGTTTTCAGAGATATTCAAAATTTGTCTGGACAAGACATCAGGCAACCTACAGTAATTTGGCCCTGTTGTGAGGAGAGGTGGTGACACAAGATTGCCAAAATTCTCTTCTGATACAGTTTGTCTCGCCCTTTTGTGCTTCCTCCATAACCCCACATTCAGCTAAAGTCAGGAGTCACTGATGAGGTCAGGACCTGGGAAGCTTGGGCCTCAAAAAAGGGCAATTCGTGGATTACTACAAGTCACTTGGGAGATTCCTACCCTGGGACATTCAGGTGAGGAGCTGAAAATGGAAATCCAGGCAAAAGTTCTGTGGAGGTGTGTCAGATCACTGCTTCTCTCCCCCAGTGCTGAGCAGTGCCTAGGAACAGCTTTTGTATCCTTACCAGTGTGGAGGAAAGATTCACTCTCATCCTTTGCCATAAGGAAAATCTGGCATCTCATTCTAGATCTTTCATCCAACGCTGCCAGAAAAACTCCTTCAGGACAAGGAGAATAAGTGAGTTTGAGCAGCATTGCACTTACGGCAGAAGTCGGGTTGTCTCCACTGGACCAGGATGCCCTTCCTGGCACAGGCTGCTGCATAATTAGTAATGGCAGAGCACAGGCAGTCCTTGCCACTGGAGCAGGAGCAAACATCAAAGCGGCAGTTCTTCACGTAGGGGGTGGGACTGACCTCGTGGTGACAAGGTTCGAAGGCAGGAGACAGCAGAACTGAGCAGGAATCCTCAGCATATTTGGCTAAAAAGAGAAAAATGACATGCTTGTACTGAATCAATCAGTGGCTTTCAAGGAAAGCTAGAGAAGCCACAGTAAGCATTTTCTTTTCCTTTTATAAAAGAAAAAAACCTCAAAAAACAAACCACACAAGAATAAAACAGCATCAGGCAGGCACAGATAGCACCATAGCTCATATGTCATGAGCTCTACTGAAAGAATAATGTTTCACTAGTAAAACAAATCAAGAAAATGCAATGCTTTTATATTCTCTTAGCACTATTTCTGGTGCTCTAATTCCTTTTACAGGGCCTCTGCTTTCTGCTGCTTTTTTATATTTGCAAAATTAAACTAATTTTTGTTTTCAATTTTCATAAAATATTACGTTTTCCTTAGGAAGGAAATCAATACAAGTCTCTCAGTGGCATTTTTTTTTTGTTGCTGTTGTTTATTGGGTTTTTTAAAACATATATTACAGCCACCCTGGTGGTAATGTAAACAACATTAGCTTCTTCTCTTTTTCTTTATTTTCCTTTTTTTTATGTAAATGGAAGATCACCATTTGCTGCACACGTTAATTTTGGATAGAGTTCAGTACCTAAATGAGGATTGAGATTGCAGGGGTCACTGTCTTGTTTTAATAAGTCCTGGCAGTCTGCATTGAGCTTCCAGGAGTTCCCAAAGTCTTCCAGAAGGGATTCCACCATGCCAGAAGGTGTAAGAAAATCATCCCCTTGGTTCCCATCATAATTTCCACACAGCCCACACATCCTTTCAGAGTAGACTGCAGACACCTAAGGAACACAACGTTAGCCTGGTCATCTTCCAGAACAGGTTACCACTGCAGAGCAAGATTTTTTCCAAAGAATGAACCATACACAATTTAGCAGTCAAGAAAATTCTCAAACACACATCAAAATACTACAGACACAATGCCATTGTACTGTATTTTTAAACTTCTAACAAAAATGCTACTATTAGTAGCAGCAGGACATTTTCTGCACAGTACAGTGAATTCCAGAGGGTCACTAAGAGAAAAATAGCTTATTTTTATGCCTTGATCAGCAGTCCTGCTTAGTCTTTCCCTATTTTCTCCCTTCATTCATATGAATGAGCAGGGCAACAGTGGGGGTTGCATTTTTTTAATGTAATGCCAATGGCAGTTTGGGGAAAAAGACTGCACCTGGGAGCATTTCAGATTTGAAAGGAAAATTGGATGATGAAGGAAATTTAAACAGGCTGTTTTATCACAAAATTGAGGCAATATTGGAGATGTTTGCCTCAACACTGAGGACTCTGGATAAAATAAGGAATAAACTAATACCCCTAAAGTTACTTCACATTAGAGCTTCCTCCTGCCTAAAGGAATTTCAGGCACACTAAATGCAGAATTGCCAACAACCCAGAGAGCAGGTGCACTTTTCACCCTGTTTTATTCCTGCTGCAAATCAAGGGGCAGCTGAAAGGTGACCCTAAACCTAGAGGTAAACAGGGAGAAATCTCCTAAGCAACATCTGCAACACAAAGGCACCAATACCTTTTATTTTAGTAGGAACTGTCAGTTTCTGTTAGGAGTAAAGCTGCGGTACATTACAAACACTATGAACTACTCAGGAGCTTTGATGCTACTTTAGCCCTCTGTAGCCACGTAGCTGAGTGCTAGTTTGGGCTGGCTTGCAGGAGTAATCAGTGAAACAAACAAAAAAATGCTAGAAAAAGCCACATTTTTAAAGAAAACTGGTTTTCTGTATAGATAAAAATAAAAAACATCCTCCAGAATATAACCTAGTACCACCCAGCGTTCAAACACAGGGGTCAGAGAATAAATATGGAGCATCAAAAAGAATAACTAGAGGACAAATATTCTTACTATTAAGAGTATTACTACTCTTTCACGTACTCTGCAGATGGAACAATGACTCACATGAGTCCAAATTCCAGTGTATTTTGGAGTGGAAGCTCAAATCACAAACATCAGGCAGTCACAGAAAGGGGAGCCTTCTTGAGGAACACAGGAGGAATTTTTGCCAGAACAAGGTAATGGAAGTGTATCACTTCCTCCAATTGTCAGCAATACTTGGCAACAGGTCAGTCTACAAATCCAGCATAAAATAACTTTCCAAAAGCAATTAAAGAGATGCTTTAGATGCCCAGCAAGGGAAGGAACAGACAATTGGAGAAACTTCCACTGCTTTTATGAGTAGAGGATCTGGAGCAGAAAATTAGGTTCATATTCAGTGGGACAAAAAATTTGCCAGGTTATATGGGTCTCTGACCAGGCAGAAAAATACTTCGTATACTGAGGAAAGCCAAAACTCCTGAGATGTGCCAAGGGACTGAAATGAATTATTCTAAGCCCCAAAAGAACTTTTAGGACCTTCAGAGCACAGAGATAACAGGTTAAATCAAAACAACAACCACAAACCCACAGATGCTTTCTAAAATTATTCCAGACCTTTCTTATCTGTTTTCTTTTCAACTCTTGAACTCGATTCTGAACCGGCTTTCATAACCCTTTGCACTGTGCCAGATGTGACATTTAAGCCAGATATTGGGGCAGGCAAGGAAAATGCAAAAGCAATGCCATGGTTGAAGGAGGGCAGTGTATACCACTCGGCAGAAGATCCCAGAAAAAGTGGTTTTCTTGGCAAAACTCCTCTCAGCGAGCAGACTCCTACTACAAAGGGGGTTCAAAGGCAGCAGGGCTGTGCTTACAGCTTCCTTGCAGATCATTTCTGTTAAACCTGGCTCAGGTACTTCTACACTCTGCTGTGTCTGCAGCACCGACAGAACCTAATTGTTAATCAAGGCTGACTTCGAACATTCCTCACAGTAGAAGGAGCACGGAACACATCTTCTATGCGCTAATTTCTTTCTCCTGGAAATTATGAGTAACTGTGTCCCTGGAGGCCTTTTCTTCCCTCATTTTAAGTCGCTCACATCCGCTGTTTTAGGGCAGTCAAAGCAAATAAAAACAAAACTCCAGTTTGGAGGGTATCTGCTGAACGAAACACGTAACTGTTCATGGTTAATAATGGCTGTCATTGCACCAAAAAAAAGGCGGGGAGGGGGGGAGGGGAGGCAGAAAAAAAGCTACCAAGCTGCTTTAAGATGAAGTACTTGTTTCTGGAATACAAAAGGACCTGTATATCACTCTGGGGGTAGCAAAAGAGAAAGGAATTTCTAACATGCAACACAAAGCAATTTCTGACTTCAGACAAGAAAATCTTTGTACATATTTGGGTAGAATGAGAGAGGGAGCAAACAGGCAGAAATACAACAGACAGGGAAAGTACCTTCACTAGGAGTTCTCCACGACCATCCCAGTCAATCTGCAAATCCTCCCCATAGGTGAGGCGAACTGAACTCCTCACCACGTGCTGGACACGGAGGGCACCTGAAGGCAACCACAGGGTGTCAGTGACCTTTTACAAGACGTAGTAACAGGACAAGGAGGAACGGGTTCACACTGAGAGACAGTAGGTTTAGATTGGATATTAGGAAGAAAGTCCTCCTTGTGAGGGTGGTGAGGCCCTGGCACAAGCTGCCCAGAGAAGCTGTGGCTGCCTCATCCCTGGAAATGTTCAAGGCTAGGTTGGATGGGGCTTTGAGCAAGCTGGGATAGTGGAAGGTGTCCCTGCCCATGGCAGGGGGTTGGAATGAGATGATCTTTAAGGTCCAAACCAAATTGTTCTGTGATGCTATGAGTTCAAGCTTCTGGTTGAAAAATAATAATTTCAAAAAGAATAGACCAACAGTGGTTTTCACAAATCTCACAAGTACAGACCAGCTTAATTCTCCTGATTTTAGAGGAACCAAGTCAAGATGTGTCAGCTGCACGGAGAGAAGCTGAAATGACAGAACTTCTAGAAGAGACTGCAAGTGAGAGTTTGGCATTGGAAACACTTTTTGATTGAGCTGGGCTATGGCACGTCTAAAACCACTACTAAGTAGGAGCCTTGAAGTGGCTGGCCAGAGTCAGCCCGTGTGAACACACCTTGCAGCAAAGGGATCTGTATGTCCTGTCCATTCAGTGAAACTCCTCCTCCGTGTTTCATTTTAATGATGCTGTTGTCCATATCCCGGATCCGAACAGAAGCTGAGCGAGTGCACACGGCATCAGGATCATCTGCACACTGCAGAGAAGGGAAAATCTGCCTCAAACCTCAAGTTTTCACTTTCTTGGTGACTTAGTCCCAGAAGGCATTTTGGCATCTAATTTAGGAGCTGTTGAGTGTCACACTGGTTTTACAGATCTGGTTTCTGCATCCCACAAACACCAGGCTGGCAGCCTTCCCTCCATTATCCCGCTAATCACATAGCAGGGCTGAGCTCCCTGTCTCAGAACCTGGAAAGGGATCTGTGGGTGTTCCACCTGACCTCTGGGAGTGACCCATGGCAGTGACCAGCCCCACAGCTGTGGCAGGGGCAGGAAGGCCACCTGACCCACACAGCCTGGGAAACAGCCACGCAGTTCACACTACCCGAGACTCCTGGGGTGTTTGTTTTCCCAGCTATGGGATACCCAGATGAGGAACAGGGATTGCAGGGGGGCCCCACGCCTCCTCCCTGGTTGCGAAAGGGAAGTTTCAGTGGAAACCTGTCCTGCAGGTTCCCAAGCACCGATGACCTCAGAGCTGCACTATCAGAGCTCCCTAATGCAGGAGACAGACGCAGATGGTGCGTAGAACCGTCACAGCCCATTTCTCCAAAGCCTGCAACTTCCCTGGTGCTTCAGGACAGGCTAATACGCCCCTTCCCTCCTCTCAGTCTCCTGTCTCCACTGCACCTCTCCTTGCCTTCAGTTCCTCTGTCCCCATCAACTTTCTTCCCCTCTGCCTCCTTCAGGGCCCTTTTCAGTCTCCAGGTTTGTTCATCTTTCCCAAGCACAACTGGTCAATTCATTTCATGATCACATTCACCTCCATGTGAGATCCCCCTTCACCATCTCCACCCCTCCCTGCACTGGCCTGGCTCCCTTTCCTGCCTCTCTCCTTCTGCCTCTCACACATCCATTGGGGGAGACAGCAAAGAAAGTCAGGAGCTGCTGTCTGACTACAAAAAAAAATCACCAGCCAATCTGACTAAATGGGAAGCAAAGCAAGGCTCTGCTCTGCCAGTGCACTCTCCTTGGTGTCCAAGGAAATGTCCTTTCCCCACGGGCATTAGGGAGGCACCAGCAGCCAGGGTGCTTCACAAGGGATGCACCCCCGCCTCTGTTTGTTCAGCTGGCAAAGAGTCAGCGAGGGCTCATTCTCCAAACCTCACCACGAGTCTCCATCCCCAGGCAGGCTCCTGGGAATGGTGGTGAGGAGAAGCAAAACACTTATTAACTAAGGAGAAAGACTGCATCTGTTATTTAAACTAATTATGTCATAGGGAAATTACTTCTGCTGGCCTGTGCATCTGCAATTCATGACATAGTCCCAACAGCCCTGCCCTCTCTCTCAGGAGCGTGCGCAGAGGCACCAGCCAAGGCTGCTGTTACCTGCACTGTCTCGATGATCACAGAGAAGGAATTTTCCACACAATCCTTGGCAAATAAGTACTGGCAAATCCCGCTGAAGGTGAAATACTTGTTGTCAAAGCTTTTGAAATGGGACTGGCCGGTGACAGAGCATTCTCCTGGAAAAAGCAAAAGGCCATTAATCATCCCAGTGCCAGTTACGAGCAAAATCCTGCTTGGCCCCCACAAGCCTCTGAGGGGGAAGAGCAGCCCTGGTAGAACAGGTTGTACAAGGCCCAAGCGCCCCACGGACCAGAAAGCACCAGCAAGATCCTTATCTCACTGCTTATTTCCATAAGGCATTACCAGTAGTAACAGAGGAACCAACAGCAGGTGGGGAACACCCACAATAGAATAAATCACACTCAAGAGCTGAAACTTGTGCCTATGGAAAAGCCTATATTCTTTTGTTGGGCTGCCTTGAATACCAATAAGTTACTTTAACATAAAATACCTTATGAGAATGAGAGCTAGAAGATAATGTCTGTTGGAGTCCTTCCAAGGGTAGATTTTATGTTGGACTTTACCCTGAACGATTATCTCAACTAACAGAAAATTAAAAATAATTCCATAGTTACAATAGCTACACCTAAAGTCCTTACAGAATAACGTGAAAGCCTGGCTTGACCACCTTCTACTACAAAAAGGAGCTCTTTAAATGTATCAACACTTGAAGGTGTTTGGTAAGTTGTGGCTTTGCATTTCCAGGAAGGCACTACCCAGATACCACAGCTGGGATTTAGTACCCTGTCATGCAAATACACAGAAAGGCTCCAACTCCACAGAGCTTGCAGAGAAAATCTTTCATAGAAGACCATCACACTTAGAGATGATCCCACGGCAAACAAGGTGGGCAGCCGCTTCCTCATTCAGCACAAAATTCAGGTGTTGGGCCTACACTGGCCATCACCAGCCAAAGGATGGAGAAAGGTTAAATGTTACAAGCAGGCAGGTGAACTCCATGAGTTATTCTCTCTTCACTGGTTTTAAGTCCCCCAGAAGATCTGTCTAATAAGCATCATGTGGCAATTTCCTTCTTTAACATATTATTCAGTGTTTACTATCTTAAACCAGCTTGTGCTAAAGCACAGCTTCACAGATCCTGAGGATTCCCAGCCTTGCACAGCTCTGATTCACCCTAAGAGAAGTCCAGCACCTCCTGGATGTCTGTCATCCCTTGGAGATTGGTTTCCAGGGCATTCTCTGCAACAAGGAAACAAGAGGACAGGTTTGCAGCACAGAGAACTGGGAAATGCTATCCAAGCCCCAGCCTTTGGCACTGCTCCTGAAAGGGAAATTTCTTTCCTGCGGCCAAGTCTTTTCTTATGGGTCCCTCTGTCTATTCCACTTGATGTAATGCATCCCATGAAATTTCCTGAAACCCGCCTTCATAATTATTTCCATTATGATATCAGCTTGAAAGCCTCTTGGTAGTGCCAGCCAGCTCCAGCTGTGGATCCACCTTACCACCAAGCTTACAGCTGGGCAATTCACTCCCACAATATGAAAGAAATCTTTCCATACAAAAAGGTTGGTCAAAATTAAAACAGAACTACCTAGATTTTATATGAGGAACTACATAAACTTTCTGGACACATAATTTTAGAAATATTTGCAGTAACTAACCAACAATGAAAATATTGCTTCAAGCAGAGACAAAACAGCACAGGTAACAATATAAATGTGGCTACTCTGGGAGGCTTTGCTGCCCTCCCATACTGTCTCAGTACAGTTTATGGACTTTATAGAGCAGGCACACGTACAACAGCTGCAGGTATACAACCTTCAGTCTTGAACAAGCCCGGCAGAAAACTGATTTAGATATATTGGCAGAAGGTACAAAAATAAGCTGCCTTTCTTTTCCACTTCTGCTTATTTGGGACAGCTTCTCTATTCAGAAAAAGGCAGCAATGCTATATTGCCTCTTGTACAGAGTTGGATATCAACATCTGTTTGCAAGCCTCAATACCAGATTTATCTTCACTCCTATAAATCACTATGAAGAAAATATGGCCAGAGTTAAGGATAAAAATTTGGCCTGTGGAGTATTTATCATAGCCCAGAGAGCAAGGACATTAAAAGCTACAACCTAAGTAAAAACTGAAGTTAGAAAAACACCTGTTTCTTGTTTCCAATCATGCTGCTGCCCATTAGCTAAAAGATCCAACAAATCAGCATGGGCTGTGTCCTTGAGGCTGTGTTTTAGACAATGCATGTCCCTGCACTTGGAGAGATCCTTAAGGAACAAGCACAGAGCACAGCTCACTAAAAATGTCATCTCCGTTTTGAATATTTGAACACACCACCCCCCATCCTCTTCTTTAAGTGCTGATACTTTGGGGGAAGTGCTCTTTTGGTCTAAAGCAGGAGGAAATGGAGCACTGATGGGTCAGGCAAGTTTCATGTTACTAGAAAAAGACAGACTTTATGACAGAACATGTAAAGATTGTTGCAATTGTCCTAATTTGTGAGGGTTGCACAGTTTCATCTCAACAAAAAACCACCAAAGCCCCCAAATCTGCTCTTTTCCTGTCCAGCCATAACCCCAGTCTTCTTCTCCTCCCTTCCACTCACTCTCCAAAAGCAAGGAGAAAGAGCTGTGCTGTCTCCCTGCAGACTTCCATACGTGTCAAACGCTGTTTCAGGTCAATCAGGGCTTTCTGTGGCTGAACATGGTGCAGGAAGTGAGGCAGGGGACGGGCCATGGAACCAGCAGGAGGAAATAAGGAAAGCAGCACTTTGCTGGCCAATGCACAGCATGAAAAGTCACATTCCCCATGCAGGCAAAAATGTGGGACAGCAACCATCAGTACAGGTGAGTTTGGGAGGTGGAGTTAGGAGGAAGGGGAGCAGGAGCACCTGCAGAGCTGCCTCTCCAGTCTGCCAGCACCTATGGGAGGCAGGGCAGCCACTTTCTCCCTGGGACTGCAGCTCCTACACCCACAGCATGACCATGAGGGAATTGTCACGGTCAATAAGGTACAATGAGGAATTGTATCTGGTCAAAGAAAGCCAGGAGTGTTCCTCTACCTAGAAACCAATCCTCTGAACATACAGACCCTTATAATTGGTAAACTAAGTAATCAAAGCAGGAACTGTCCTTCCCACCAAACAGGATTTTCCATTGCTACACATAAACCACACAGGGCAATGTCTGACTTGTCTCAGAAGAACTTCAAAGTAGGATCCCATCTGGATTGTACTGGAGCAAGCAAGGAAGAACAAAGATTTGCTTTTTTGGGTAAAAAAAAAAATATATATATAAGTGGGGCCTGAGTGGGAGGGATGTAGGCAAGGCTTGCTTGTCAAAACCTGAAAAGAGTAAAGCCAACATACCGGGGCATTCCCCATTGCTGCAGATCCAGGTACCACGTCGACAAATGCTAGGAAAGAGATAGTGGCAAGTTAGGCAAGAGTACATGAACACAAATCTTCAGTTGCATTTTTCCCAAAAAATTGAAAATGGTCCCCTGTCCCAGGGAAGATAGACCAGTCTCTAACATCCTTTCCGTCTCCCATAACTTCATTTCTTAATGTATTTATCCCTTCTTCCTGTGATTTGACAGCAACTGCTGGTAATATGAATGGGTATGGTTGCAAAACTCAAAGACTTCTGTTTTTCCCTGTCAAAGCTCTGTGTTTAATGGAATTTTCAGCTATATTCCACTGTTGTGGAACGAGTTTTCAATGCAGTTCTCAAGGTATATCTATCAATACAACAGAACCACAGGGGAAAAAAAGTTTGAAGGGACTTCTAGAAAAATCATTTACTACAATCCCCAACTCAGAGAGCAATGACAAAGCTGGGTCAGGTGGGTGAGGACCTTGCCCATTTGACTTTAGAAATATCCAAGATGGGGTCCCACAGCCTCTCTGAGCAGCTGTCCCAATGCAGCACTGGGGAAGGGAGAAGAATTTTTCTTTGTGTCCAAACAGAATTTCCTTTGCAGCTTGTGTCCACTGCTTCATACTCTTTTGCTGTTTGCCTCTGAGAAGAGTTTGGCCCCATCCTCTCCACAGCCCATCTTTAGGCAATGAAAGTTCCTTCATTAGCCCTTAAACAAATCCATTCCCCTTTGCTTCTTCTTATGTCAAACTCCCCTGCTGTGGTCACTTCGTGTCCTCCACAAGCCTCTCCGCACTCCTTGTTTCAAGAGCTACTGTATTCTTCTCATTCCTTTAATTATCCCAGCCCTTGAAAACCATTTGTGGGGAAGCAGATTATTGAGGATGTTAAATGCAGAGTCAATGGAATGACGTTCTCCACAGTAGCATCAAGTTTGAATAACAGGAAGCAATAACAAAACACAAGCAATAAAAAAAACAGCCTGTCAGGCTACACTCATCTCCCAAGAGCACTAAGGCTGAACAATGTGGCCAAGCTTGAAGCTGCAGAGGGCTTCCTGTCCAGGGAAAAAGACAAAATGCTAATGTCATGGTTCTGGTTCGTGTTCTGGGACACGTGGTGCAGGTAATTAAAAGCTTCTGATTAACAGGGATGAGGCACAGACCACCTTTCTTCTGCATATCACGGTCTTCACCGAGTCCTCCTTCTGTCCTCTAATTGGAAGCATCTGAGCAAAAATTTGTCTGAACCCCTCGCACAAATATGTCCACACTTAACACAAACCAGATCAGGAATATGTGACTAATTCCCCTTCCTTTCTTTAGAAAGTGCTGGACTTCCCCTCCAGTCTGGCAGTCTGGCATCCAAAAGTGAAAGAAAAATTGTGGGCCTGCTAGGAAGACTCATTAGCCCCGTGACAAGTTTCAAGGACGTGCCTTAGGCTAACTCCTCTTGGAAAGAAATGAGATTTAGAGGTTAAATACATGTAGGAAGTCAAAACAAAGACACCACCGCTGACACTACCCAGACATGGGAACCTGCTGGTCTGTCTTATCCACAGGAAACAGGTAGTTCTCTGCTCTTTGACGGAGTGTGACCTTCACGTTGTTCTACCAGATCAAATATCCCTTTAAAAACAGAGCTGATTTTGCCTTTGTGAACAGCTCACTTCTTGGAAGGGGCTGGAAATTCCAATAAGAGAGCAAGTCCTTTGCCAGTGAAAGGAAATTTTTTAAAAGTAGAGAGATTTCTAGAAAGATAATGCAAAACAGTCACTGACCAGCATGCAGTATTTATCTACAGCAACCACACTAGAGCAGCAGAGGGTTTACCATGAGTTGCAGTCCTGGGAGATGGTGAAGCCAGGAGGATAATGCTTTCCAGAGTGGATGCAGGAACAGTCAGAGCTTTCGATGCAGTGTTCACCATCAAGGAGCAGCCCCTCTGGATAGGTCAGGTAGCATCAGACACCCATATCACACACACAGGGAAAGAAACATAAATACAATTAGATTTTTTTGTTCTTCATATGCTTTGGCAAGACTTCATATGCATTATTATCCATACTTAGTCACAAACAGCAATAAAAAGGAATGAGGCTTGCCAGAAAGCCTCACAGGGGCAGGTGTCTGCTTTCTTTCTAGTGCTGCCTCTTGCTCAGATGTGCTGAACAAAGCATTCCTGGTGCTCCCAGAAAAGCCTAGCACATCCTCAGGTCCAGAACACATATTGGGACATAGACAAATCAAACACAGGGAGCACGATCAAAGTTGATCAGAGCTAGTCTGGGACCTGACTGTTAGAAAAACCATGAACTTCACTGGCTGCAGTAAATGGTGTCCACACAGGTCTTATATTTGTCATAAGAGAACGAAAGATGAGGCAAAGCAGGGAATGAAGAAACAAATTTGGACACCATGTAAGTCTAGCAGAGGGGATCTGAGAGAAAGAAGCCACTTCTCAGCTTCTGCAGAGGCAAAAAGCAAAAGGGCCAACTTCCCGACTTGGGTCCAGCTGCTGAGGTTTCCATGTTACACAACTATAATTACCTGTTCTACAGAGAGAGTTCTTTATCCTACAAGGACAAACAGAGGCACAAAAGAGTTAAAAGTCTTGTCTAAGGTAGAAACTTGTCCTTGCTTCTGTTGCTAGTTTATAGTGCTTTCTATTCAACCCCTATATTGAGAGATAGTTGATAATCCCCTATTTTCAAAAGGGCTACTGTGGCAAAATATTTGTTTTCTTTAACACCGCTCTCCTTTCTCTTTGAGGGACTCCTTCCAGTCACCTGCAGAGCTTTTGGCTCTTTTCCCTGGCAGCAGCAGTCATCACTGACAGCAAGACCCAGGTAAGTCTCCTTTCTCCCATTCTTCCCACAGAGCTGCCTGGAAAGATCTTGGCAGTTGAGAAAATCCTTCCAGTGAGAGATATTCACAACAAGATCTGAGCATTTAAGAGTGCTGTGGCTCTCCAGAGAGCACAAGGAAACAGAACGCCTGCCTTTTTTCCTGGCAAGAGTAATTCCATTTACTGCAATTAATGTAACTGTGTGGGGCATTTAATGGAGGGAGAAAGAAAAAAAAAGAAAGAAGACATTTGTCGAAAATCCTTCAGATCCTGTTCACTCCTGGAGCACTGGAAGGGAGAATCCTCATCAAAAATCCTTGTAGTCATCTGTCAGATCCTCCTGGTTTTCTATTAAACTCAAATCCAGGTTCTTCCCTTCCAGCTGTGTGACAAATAGCAGTTAAAGTTTTGAACTTCTGATTGTTATTTCTTTCTATGCACTTCGTTCTACCCATCTACTTGTTCCTCGTGCCATTTACCCTTTCTCTGGAGCTCCTGCTTCTCTGCTCCTCAGTTCCTCTCCCCTTAGACCTTCCTATGCTGAACAGACCAATGCATCTACCAGAAGAAAAATACAACAAGAGCCCTTGTGCAGCCAGTGGATTCATCTCCTTCAGGTCTTCCCAACGCTTCCATGACTGCACAAATATAGTAGTTGGATCCTTCACAACAAAATAAGCTCCTGAGTCTGCTTACATCACCTGTGCCCCTCCACGTGCACCTTCCCAGGTCCTGCCACACCTTTGAACCTTCGGCAAGGAAGAGACTGGCAGCTAAATGGGAAACTACCAAACTCTGAATGCAGTGACTCCTCAAACGAGGCTGACATTGTCATTATTGCATTGTTTTGGAAACCAAAATCTCTGCAAACCTCCATCACACTTGGCATCTCATACATGGGGACAGTCAACACCTCTGTGCATTCACAAAGCCCAGACAGGGTGAAATGCAGAGATAGTTGTGTTCCAAACAAACAAAACTCCCAATAAATATGATCAAACAAAAAATTCAGCTAGAAATGGTAGCATATGGAGCTTTGGAGCCAGGAATCAAGCTCTCCTCCCACAGTTGTTTTAAGTACAACAGACAGAAGTGGAAGATGGCATGGCTGGGCGGTCCCCTTTAATCCAGTCATATCTCCTGTATGGGATATTCAATAATAAATGAAATTATTCACCTAAATCATGAAGGCCTTTGAAATTGCAGTGCAAGCTCTACATGTACTGTTTTTCTGCAAGAAATTCCTTCAGTGTATTCTCTGCTGTTTCTTTCTTTAACTGTATTTGCCTCTAACTCAAGCAATTCAGAAGGAGTACATCAAGGGCAAGCAGTCCCTCATCAAGAAATAAAGGCAGTCCTGGAGTATTAGTTGGTACTGATTTTCACAGAAACATTTACTTTTTAGTTGCCTCTGAAAAATGGCCCTTTCATGGAGTGAGCATACAGACACTACAGAAACTGGATTATTCTAGGGCATGGTCCCAAAAAAGAGAAGTGTTTCTGATTTCAAGAAAATTTAAGGGAAGACACAGCTTTCCTTCTTCTAATAAAATAGGTAGCCTGACTGCCAAATGTTTCTCGGTAAATAACCCAGTAAATAAATTACCAGGGCAGCTGCAGCCATCAACACATTGTCCATGACACACTTCATTGATATTCAGGCTCTGGCAGGTTTTGGCACATGGGGATACACACTCCTTATATTCCATGCCAACTGGACATCTTGGCCCTGAAACAATTAAAAGAAATTAGAAATGCAAATTCCTCAATAACTCTTAAACCAACAAATCCCTTCATTATTAAAGGCTGAACCATAGAGACAAAAGGTCATGTCAGCTTCCAAATGATTATTTCTTTTTTAGAAGCAGAGCATTTGAGAAATAGTTGATTTTAATTTTGCTGCAATATCATCTGTCAGGTAGCACAGTAAATACTCAGAGGTTAAAGTCAATTTGTTTTCTAATAAATTGGGTCTTAATAACTAAACCCAAGTGCATTAAGAATAATCAAACCCCAGGATAAGCTTTGCAACAATATCTATGTAATTTGGACAGACATAGTTGTTTTGTGCCTTTAAGCCACGCACTTACTCCACTCATTTGTGAAATTATACAGTTTGGTGTTTCCAGGGAGAACCAGGAGACAAGTTAAAACTCTGAAATCTCATCCTCCTTCTTCCAGAGAACCAGCAGCTCAGGATAACACCCATGCCATGGTATCTCCACTGCTGCCATTAGCTAGGCCAGGCCATTACGCAAACACTCTATTACAGCCATTCCTTCTCTTCAATGCATACACACACCATGCCCTACAAGACTGCGGGGGCACAGCGTGGGAAGAAAAGGTTAGAGCCTGCCCTTTCCAAGCAAATCCTCTGCTGAAGAGGTGGGAGGATAACGAAGGAATGATCTTGCCCTGGGTGCCCTGGGCTTGGACACCAGCTCGCTCTTGGACAGTGTGCTCAGCATTAGACTCCACCCCACACAGCAGAGGATTCCATACCACCATCATCATCATCATCTCCTGAAAAAGCACCATAGCATAGATGAAGGGTGATAGAAAATTAAGCTCCTGCTGTGGCAGCAGGACACTTCCCTCTTTCCTGACTCAGGAGAAAAAAAGCAAACTGTGGCTCATGAATTCAAGGGTTAGAAATGAGCTCTAAAGCTGCTGGGATCACAGAAAGGCTCATTTCACTTGTGGCTTTTAATCAGACTTACAAAGAGCCTCAGCAAAAATGGGTTCTCTGGCTCGTGTGCTGAGCAAGATGAGCTTTGATAGATTCCTTTAGCATCCCAATGGAGAGGTAATAAATTACTGCTGGAACTCAGACTGTACAATCCCTAGAACAAGTGGCTGGCAGCATCTTGCTGCCCTAACCACAGTCTGAAGGCACAGTTTTCTTCAGTGGCCAATAGCAGAATATCTTTACCAGAGAACCAAGTGTTGTCAGTACAGATCAGGCAGTTTACCCCATGAAATCAATTTACAGAAACATCTCAAGGAAATTGTCCTTTCTCCTAACAAAAAAAACCATGAGATAAACCACTGAGAACATTACGTTAGTGGATTTTTAAATTTATTTTTTGAATGCTCTATATTAAACCAGGGTTTTTCAGTGGAGGTTATCAGCCGTAGGTGCTGACTTTTCCTCTATAAATACAATCCCTCTCAGTCAGTCTATGCACTTCCTTGTTGCAAAACCTCAGGACAGATGCAGTCAGGACCTCTGAACTCAACAAAATTGGGCTAATAAAGGCAGCAGTTCAAGATGCAATCAGGATCTCTAGCCTAGACAAAAATTGGCTTAGAAAAGGCAACATCTTGATTTCAAGGCAATTGGTCAAGCAAATAAAGGGTGAAACAACTGTCTTTATTGAAAAATTTTAGAGAGCATTTCACAAAGATGCTGACTCAAAAATATAGGCTGGAAAATACATTTGAACCATACATGAGATAGTTCCTAAACATCCTAATCTATAACTTTGTGTATCAAGTAAGCCTTCACTACCTGTGCACACTCTGGTGGGACATGTAACAGCTCAGGATCTTCTTCACTGCCTTAGGGACAAAAACTTGTAGAAAGATGGGGGTGATGGGGAGCTGAGAGTGGGAGTGAGCAAAAGCACTTCACATAAATGAACCAACTTCCTAAAAAAAGCACCAGCTGCTTTTAGCTGCAGGACATAAATCTGCAAGACAGGTACGATCTTACTGGGGATGAGCAGCCTAGGAATAAATCTGCCAGCTTACTGCACGAGCTCTCTTCAGGCCACCCCTCCAAAATCACTCCTTCGTGAGCGCAGCTCCTCGCGTACTCCAGGAAGGCGGGGCAGTGACAGTCCACGCCCTGGGGACAGGCGCAGATGTCCCTTTCACAGAGGCTGATGTACTGCTCGGGATCCACTCGGTGGTGGCACCGGGAGAAGGTCAGAGATGTGCTCAGCAGCTGGCAGGTCTCCAGGACGCCCTGCACGAGAAGTGAGGGGCAAAGGGACGGGGAGAGAGCAAGAGAGACAAAATTACTTCCTATTGTCTCAGGAAGAAGAGGGAAAACTCAACTTTTCCAAACACACTGTCACCATTGTTGTTGACCAACATCATAGCTCTTATTTAACACCATCATGCAGTTAATAATAGTCAAGAGCTAACAGTGAGCTCTATGCATTTATTCACCACATCCATGGACACAGAGGTGCATTAATATACTGATTATTATAGAATGGAGTGTCACACAAGGGACGTTTCACACAGAAACACATCAGTCAATCAGTCAGCAAAAGGATGGAGGCATTCTACCTCCTTTGGCTTCCCAGAAAAGAGCTGGATGCTGTCTGGATTCCCAGGAAAATGCACACAGCAACAACATAGGAAGAAAAACAATCAGATAATCTTTTGGATAACAAGCGACCCGAGTGAGTGTCAGAGGGAAAGATTGAGTCTGACTGAAATCCCAGGAATTAAATTTGTTTTCCACTTCTGGCCACACGCTCCTGTCACTCCTGCTGGCTTGTCCAATGCACAACAGGTCAATTTAGCTCAGATAAATAGGAGAACAATAGCCCAGGGAAGAAAAGCAATTTGTTCTGCTCTTCTCCTGAGTTAAATCAGCATGGTGACAGCCAGTGTGAGGGGAGGACAGCACAGGGAAATGGGAGGAAGGTATCAAGACCTCTCCTTTCAGACACCAGAAACCTAAGAGGAAACTTAACTGCATGTGAAACAAAACCTAAAGAAAATTAAGTTATCCAGGGAAGGCTTCCAAATAGACTCTTTTGTGCACATTATGTCACAGTTCAATGAGTCTGAGGTCCTCAGTGCAACTTTCTGAAAGGATGGTACTGAGTTTAGGTAAGTGAAAAAATGATTTTCTGATCCAACCCCAGCACAACAAAGAGTTGAAACATAACTTTCTTCTACTAATTTGTCAGTGTCTTATGTAAGCAAATGTAACCATGGTGTATTTTGCAGGTGTTATACTCAGGGGTTAGAGGTGGGGGGGCACATATTCTTCAGAGTAGTTCACAGTAACAATTCATTACTTCTGAAAAACTTTACACATACCTCGGGTGACAGCACATACAAGCTGCTGTGTAAAAAAAAAAAAATTAAAAAGCACTTCCTTTTCTCATTTTTTGGGAGATGAAAAATGGGGAGCAAAAAAACCCCGCAGGAAAAAAAAATCAAGATGTCTTCTCCAAATGGCAGCTGTGGTGCCTGTATAGGAAAACTGCTGAGTAGAAAATACCTTTTTATTTTGGCTAAAGGGTGTTTTGTTCAGGTGATCAGCTCAAGCTAGTACATGTCTGAACCAAGACAGAATTTCTTGCTTATGAAAACATACCAACCAGAAATGTCTAGTCCATTGGGAACCTATTCCAAGCTTTGCAAAGGGCTCAGCAAACAACCACATGTGCAAAGAGGTTTGGAGCTTTCTGAGAAAGGTCTCAGGGAACTTAAACCAGTGCTGAGACATGGTGGGCCTTCAGAAATCCAGCTCCAGCCTGGGATAATTCTGATGCCCAGACAGCACCCACCATGCTGAATCAGATGGGGAAAAAAAAAAAAAAAAGACTAGAAGAGGGGGAGCAGGAACTACATAAATGGTGGTTGATGCTGCTCTAAGACTACACAGAAGTACAAAAAAGCTGAAGAAGTGCCCTAAGGGTGGAAGTAACAACAACAGAAGCAGCCAAAAAAGCTATTAAAGCAGTGCTTGGAGATGAAACAGATAAAACCAAAAGTGAGCCCAGAGCCATTCAGAGGATGAGCAGTACAGCAACTCCTGGATCAAAGCCTTAATCCAGATAGTATCAAGTGCAGCAGAAAACCAGTATATGCAACAACCCCATTTAGGGGCTGAGCTAATGAGGTTTCTTAAGGTAATAGCCTGTTAATACAACTCAAACAGCAAAACTCAGACTGTATGTTCCACTAAAAGGAACATTTTAGATGGGAAAGTGACTTAAAAAATAAAGGAGATTACACACACAAAAAGTTAACCCATTTTTCTTTTCCTCTAGTTCTTTGGTCTTGGACTTGTTCCGTAACAGCCTAGCTAAAGGCTGAGCTTTAGCTGATTCTCTAGAAACCAAGTGATACATGTGGAAAAGCAACAAACAGTTCATTTTCTCTATGTAAAGGTCTTCTTGCCATTCAAATTTCTTCAGGTTTTCCAGTGACATTATACAAAAAATTACAGCTGAAATTTTCCCATCTTTCAGACATATCTCAACTATCATTACAAATAAGTTGAAATATGGCTAAATCTACATAGATACAAAACAAAACAAAAAATCACCATGAGGGTGGTCAAAGAGAGGGTATGGAACCACCACCCCTGAAGATATTCAGAATGTGAGTGGACAAGGACCTGAGCAGCCTGACCTGGGATGGTGCTGTTGGAAGCAGGGAACTGGACTCAATGACCCCTTCCAGCTATACCATTCTACAATTTATTTTTATTTTCACTCCTTCCTTTCCTTAAAACTCAGTGGTCAGGCTGGAGTAAGAGGGGTCCTTATTCTTTAGTTTGGAGGAGAGTGGTGAGTATTAGATATTGGCAGCCTCAGCCACTGCTGTAACATTCCTGCTCATGGAGCACCAGCCCTGGAAGCTGCTCCACACAAAGAAATATTTAAACCCAACAACCTTGAGAGTGAAGCCTCAGGCTGAAACAGTGCTTAGAGTAAAGGTGGCTGCAAGATTAAAATTAGCAGGGCTGACTGCAGTATCTGAAATGCAGGTGAAGGTCATAAAATTTCTCCCTTCCCTCTGCACAAGCCCTGTTTTAAATGTTTCTTTAAATGGGTTGGCGGGGTTGGCACTGGCAACCCTCAGTGACCACAAAACTTGCTGACTTTGTTTCTGCCCCAGGCCCACCACACAGAGCTGTAGGTGGAATTTTGTACATTCTTCCCATTTCTGTGGCATTTCCTTCTGCTGCTGCATGAACTGCATTTGTCTACGGCTTAACAATTACCGTTAAAGAGACAGAACCTAAAAACTAACAGAAGAAATCAGAGACACCCTCTCATTCCCTTGAATTTAAACCCTAGGGTGGGTAGGTACACATATGGTTTCTCCAGAACATTCAGGAAGGGTAAATTTTGGTGCCATAACTGGGTATAGCTTTTCAGAAAACATATTTCATGGAGAAAGATTTAGTCTCCTATCCTTCCAGATAAAAAAGTAGCCAAACGCAGTATGTTTAATATATATATTTAATACACCACATTGGTTGTATGTTTGGGCAGACTAAGTAACAACTGAAAGGAACCACTTCCCTTGAATGCTGATTCAGTTAATCTGATGAAGAAAAATGAGATTTTTAGATATAGTGAGCCTTATTTTCACCCCTATAATGTATTATTATATTGTATAGAAGGATTTGGGTTGGGAGGGACGTTAAAAAACCTATAGTCCAATCCCCTGCCACAGGTAGAAACACCTTCCACCAGACCAAGTTGCTCCAAGCCCCACCTAACCTGGCCTTGAACACTTCCAGGGACAGGGCTGGACCTCTGGAACTTTACTAGACCTGTCTCTAACCCCATCCATAACAAATTGTGGTCCAAAGCCGAAAATTTCTACTTGTTTTTCCCATCTGGGAATGAATGCTATTTCTTTATTACATATGGAAGTATTCCATGGGATCATGGGGCAACTGTTTCTTACCAACTGCAGTGAGAGCTGAATTTCAGCAAAAGCAGAAATTAGCTGAATTTTAACTTCAATAATTTTCACATCTAACATTTTATAGGTATAATTTCCTAATAAGAGCAGAAAAAAGGAAACAATATAGTGAAGTCTGGCCTCCATACACCATTTCTATTAGAGGTGAAATCTAGAAAATAAAGGTAACATATAAGAACACAGTAATCAAATGCAATGCTTTAAACCATACATATTTTTGTTTTCAAGGCTGCCTTGTTGCTGTAGTTTTCCAGATCACCCATTTATACTTTCAGATCCATGCTACCCTGTCGTAGGATCCTCCCCC
>WEIT01008873.1:293-16679 GCA_013389985.1 Dryoscopus gambensis
AAATGGAATGGTGTGCTAAAGCTGAATCACACCTCTGTAATACTGTCTGAATGTGGTGGCACCAAACCTTAGTGTTGTGCTGTAGTTTTCTGTGTCTCCATTTAGTAATGGATGCAGCTTCCAAGCATTCCAAGACTGCATGTCAATTAAGATATTAATTTTTCCATCTGTGCAAGAAGACGTTGTGAAATGTGCACACCTAACAGCATTTGGAATTAACCTTTCACTTGAAGATTTCAGATACTGTATTTTCCCATTTTATAAATGCAAAAATAAAGGTTTAGAGAGGTAAATAATTTCCATCTAAATGATTTACAGCTACTCAATATGCACATTAGAACTCACAGAATCTCAAGCCTATGCATATAGTTGGGTAAGGTGATTGTTTCCGTATTAGTTTATGGACAAGCAGACTGTTATGTTCATATATGAGTCCATTTCCTGTGTGAAGCGAAAACTGGACTGAATTTGACCACATCTGCGTGTGGATTGCTTCACCTGTGTTTGCTGACAGCAATCCGACATTGAAATGGGAGATCCAGGTTTCATCTGTGGTCAGCAGTGTGTTCACTCAGAAAGACAGCAGTTGCTGCTAACAAAACTGGTTTTTGTTTGTTAATGAATTTGTACTGGGAAATCTCAGCATGACAAGGTGGGAGAGAGCAGTGGAGTCTGAAGCAGACTGTAGATGAAGAAATCCCAGTTCAAGGAGAGAGAGGAAGTAAAAGAGTATTGCAACCAGTTATTTCTCTCTTTTTTAATATAGGACAGGCCTACTCACCAAATTTTAAGCTATTGGTCAATTCTTTGTCTCTAGATTTTCATTAATAGGTGGGATTAAAACAGTCATTCTGACTTCCTGTTTTATTCACAGAATGTGAAAAAGAGCCTGGGTCCTTGCTGTGGATATTTGTGATGGTTGGAAACATAGTGCGAGGAATGGGTGAAACTCCCATCATGCCTTTGGGCATTTCCTATTTGGAGGATTTTGCCAAAGCAGAGAATTCACCTTTCTACCTGGGTAAATCTGCCCTATTGTGATAACTTCCCTCCTCCAGACACACACACTTAAACAAAAGCAAAAAGAAGGATTACTATGACGTCCTTCAGTCCAGTAAAGGAAGACAGAAAACAGTAATTATTGCCTTATCAAAATAATAATATTGTAGAACTTGTAATTTAACCAGAGAGAAACTTGGAATGAGGCCATTTTTAGGTACAAATGCCTTTTCAGTAGAGCTGTCCTAACCATATGTAACAATTCCAAGAAGATAATTATGTCGGGGTTCTAATTTAGAATGTTTTCTCTCTTTCCTACTCTAGCATGTCTACATACAGCAACTGTAGTCGGCCCCTTCCTTGGTTTATTGTTGGCTTCATTCTGTGCAGAGCTGTTTGTTGACATTGGATCAGTAGGTCCAGGTAATGGGTGAAAATATAAAACCTTATTTTTAAGTCTATAGTTGGTCTATTTATTAGAGCTAAAAGATGTTTCTTTCCTAATATGTGATAATTCTACCTGATTTTGTTGGTGTTTCTTTTAGAATGGAAGATCTGTGTATAATATTCAATTCATATATATACAAATCAATCTGCTTATAAATTATTTGATGAAAAATTGTGTCATCTGACTTAACATAGGAAAGGACTAGATTTAACTTAATACAAACCACTGAAATTTGCCAGAAAATTAGCAACATTAAAAAAGAAGACTGAAGAATATTCTCCTTCATGAGCCTCATTTTAAGAATCATTAAAATGCTTTATGTCAGAGATGACTAAGAAAACACAAAATGACAGAAAAGAATGTTTCTGAACTGATCCAAGGTGTCTGGTTTTGTGTTTTGTTATAGATGAGATAACTATAACAGCTACTGATGCCCGCTGGGTTGGAGCATGGTGGCTGGGCATTTTGATTTGTGCACTGCTGAATCTTCTTGTGGGAATACCATTTTGGTTTTTACCCAAGTCACTTGTGAAGGAAGGTGAAACCAATGAACCTGAGGAGACAAGTGAAAAAAGTGTAGCACCATTGCAAGAAAATGATAAAAATGGAACCAAACAGACCATGTATGAAATTGCTAAAGGCAAGTTATATTGGAATTTATTTCCTTCTTACTTTAGTCCTAAGGTGTGAACTCAGTGTATTTGTGTAATTAAAGATGGGTCTGGCATATGCAATGCCTATTCTGTTTTCATGTCTCTGTAGTTTAAAGGATTTGTGCAGGGATTTAGAAAGGCTCCTTGCAGAAGAAGAAAGCTGATTTCATAGATCCAGAATCTGTACTTCTTTCTTTTCCCCTCCTGCATTTCAGGTGTATGTAGATCTTTTCTTCCCATGAGAGGGTTAAAGCACTGAAATCAGGTTAGGAATATTACAAGTCAATGAGCTGTGGATAAGTTGCAGATACTGGTTTCTTGTACCCCACATTCACTGTGCAGAAAAGCAGAAACCCAACACAAATCTTGTGCATTTTTTGAGTCCAACTGAAAGCTCTAAAAGGGAACTGACGGGTGCTTAAGTGTCTCAAAAAATTAATTACTGTTGAACAAAGATGTATTTGATTCACATTTATTCATGTTGCCATTGGCAGCTTTCTCGTCTGTGGTCTTTCAAATCTGTATATCTGTAGGAGGTTATTTTTTTCCTTCCTTATTTGTGCTGGTTGGAAATGTAAGTGAATAAAATATGTCAAAGGCTATGATCTTCAGAGTAGTCTCCTGATCCTGTCCTGCTCAGGGCCCTCTGACAGTACCTTCATTTTCAGAAAGTAAGTGCCATGTGGCAGCTCCCTCTCTATGCTGTTTCCAGCTGAGTCGTGCAAATTCACCATACTCAGAGTGAGTACTTAGATCTTGGCTGATATTGCAACTTCATTTTGATAAACACAGTGTCTCTTTCTGCTATCATGTAGCCTTAAATGAATCCATGAATAAAATACTGTTCTAGTGAGGAAAGGTTCCTAGCTCACGTGTGGGTCCTTAGGGCTCCAGGGTCCCTTCAAAGCTTATGTTCTCATGATCATTCCCTCCCTGTGTTTCTGTGAATGTTCACTGTCCCTGAATATCCTGAATGTAGAAACTTTTCGTTTCACAGGATAGTTGAGGTTGCAAGGAACTTCTGGAGGTCGCCTGGTCCAACCCCTGTTCAACCATTTACAGCCTATTGACCAGGACTTAGTCAGACAACTTTTTAATCACCAGGGATCTCAAGTGGAAACTTGATGCTTTTATATTTAAAAATAATCCCAAATAAAATTAAATTAATAAAAATTAAATTTCCTCAAGAAGCTCTGCTTAAAAGTTTCACTGCATGTGTAAATAATGCAGCCTATTTATAGTGTTTCTAATATTTGAATAATTTTTGCAAGATTTGCATACAGATCTTCTTCTAATGAGGTACTTGCTTACCTCTGAAAGATACACACCCATCCTAGGTGGTGCCCACTTTCAGTGAGGCCCAGTCATTGTTTTGTGGATGCTTATATTTATCTGCGCAGTTTCTTGACAATAACTCAGCACATTAATTAACAGAGAACATTAGACAAAGGGGAATTGTAGGGCTTTTTTTATGCTTCAAATCCTGACTTAATGGGCCTTACACAGAGAAAAAACCTGTGTAAATTAGTTTCTCGGATGCTTACTTGGCTGAAGACTGGCTGATACAGATTTTGAGAGAATGGTGGAAATAACTGTGGTCATAGCTCTCTTCAAGCCTCTTCTGCCTCAGCAGCAAAACCCAAAGTCAGTGTTCAGGTCTCTGGGGGCAGCTTGTCACAGCTTTACAGTGCACTTGCACCCCTTTGTATGCCAGGTACAGGACAGGGGTTTTGATGAATGCTCTGGGGGCATGAGATGAGAGAAAAGGGAGGAAAGATGGGGCAGTAGCTGCTGCTTCTGAGATTTATTATTTTTTTATAACCAACAGCTGCACTGGTGTGCATGTGTGTGTGTGAGGGTATCTTTGGGTAGAGGAGATATGTTAGGGTACCCTGGCCTAAGCCAGTAATCTTTGGCCCGTGGTGTCTGGCAAAGCACAAGATTTAGCCTGATCCAGCTGAGGACCATTTTTGTTCCCCTCTTTCCCCCACAGCCATGCTGAGCAATGGGTCATCCTTTTTATAAAGCATCACACTAACTGATGGCATTATTTCATTCCAGATTTCATCCCCTTCCTCAAGGCTCTGTTTCACAACCCCGTGTATATGTTATTTATATGCATAACTGTGTTACAGTTCAGTGCCTTTGATGGCATGATATCCTTCATGCCCAAATACCTGGAACAGCAGTTTGGAAAATCTGCATCAGATGCCATCTTTTTAATTGGTATGTTTGAATTTTTCTTTGCTCTGTTCTATCAATTAGTGATGTCTCTATTCAAATATATATTCTATATATTATCTATATTTTTACATATATACATATGTTCATGTGTATTTACATATGCATACTAAAGCTAAGTGCTTCTACATGTGAAGGATATCACACTACAAAGCATTTCTAAATGTGGATGCATTTTCTGCCAAATATCTAATTTTTTGTGCAGAATTTTATAATCTAATTCCCATCTTTTGAATTGGCTCAGAAAATTCAGCTGATATGAAACTAAGCCATGTGATGTTTGCGTAAAACCGCTTCTAACATGTCTTTCAGTCATAATTTGCTTCATTAAAGTATCAATCAGCAAAGAAATGCGACAGCACGTTAAGTAATCTCATCTCAAAACTGAAAGTCTGTTCCTCCTTTCTGTGATGCTCAGAGTGCATTAGGATATACTTTAATTAAGATGTGCACTAGCTTATCTTTCTGTTGAGTTTCTTAGTCAGCTGGAGAGGCTGGATTGAAACCATATAATTTTTCTTCTTGCTTGTTTTTTTTTTTTTTTTTTTGAGTTGGACCTAGACTTCAACTCTAGATTGCAATTTTCCAGTTAATAATTTCAGTCCTACCCTGTAGCTCACTCCCCAAGCAGTTATCACCGGCTGTTGACTTTGGCGGAGGTTTTGGGTATGAAAGGAAATTAGCAGACCCATTTCTGATTGTAGTTAAATTATTCAGTCACAGGCACTCTTTGAGTCTTTGCCAAATACAACCTTCCCTAACAGCAGCTGTAGTAGCTAATTCTTTAGCTACCTTATAGTAGAGCAGCTTTGATGGTCTCCTTTATTTTAACATGGAAGTTTCACTTGTTTAAATAGGTGTTTACAACTTACCAGTTCTATGCGTTGGGTATTTTTCTGGAGGCTTATTCATGAAGAAATTCAAGATAAATATCTATCAGGCTGCGAACATAGCATTTTGGGCATCTTTAGTGGAATACCTTCTCTTCTTCGCTGCCTATTGGACTGTCTGTGACACCTCACCAGTTGCTGGTCTAACAGTTTCCTACCAAGGGTAAGTTCTTTGAGACTCAAGAGGACCTCAGTCTTAAGACACCAGGATGATTTTTCTTGTCAAGAATCTGCCAAGAGCTCCATTTTATTTTCCTATTCTAAATTCTCAAGTCTTTTTGCTTGCATGAGGGAGTAGGTCTATCTTCTTTATCCCTGCTTCAAACGATAAAAGTGTATTAAAAAACATATCCCTGTAAAGACTCATGCAATTGCATGTCCATATTAATTCTTTTACTAATACAATTAGTAAAGTCATGTAACTGCAGGTGAAAATAAAAATTGTTGGTCAAATCAGGCATACATGAGGAAAAAATCCCCTTCCTAATCTTACACTGGTTTACTCGAATTTGATTACTATCAGGTTATCAGAGGATATTTTATTTTTATTTTATATTTTATATGCAGTTTCTTGATTTGAACCCTGCCATAAATCATTTGGAATCATAGAATGGTTTGGGTTGGAAGGGACCTTAAATATCCTCTATTTCCAACCTCCCTGTCATGCACAGGGACACCTTCCACAAGACCAGATTGTGTTGTGTGTCTGTAAAATGGACATGAAGATGTAGATGCATCTCTTATGGACAATCGAGAACATACATGCCATAGATGAGAAAAATGCCGTAGGTTATGCATAACTAATTTATAATTTTAATGTAATATAATACAGTTTAGTGTCCTATAGTAAGATAGAAAAGCATGACTGCAAGATAGGAGCATGTAGGACTGGGTCCTGATTCAACACTTGAGCTAGAATAGAATCTCAAGCATTGCAGAGGGTAACTGTGGGTATTTCATTATTGAAATATTTATTCATGTTCTAAATGTGTTTCAGAATAGAGCAAGTTTCATATGCAGAAAATACTCTACTGGCTGGCTGCAACCTGGATTGTGATTGCCCGCTTAAAATATGGGACCCTGTTTGTGGGAACAATGGAATCACTTATGTGTCACCTTGTCTTACTGGGTGCAAATCCTCAAGAGGAACCGGAAGAAGTGTGGTAAAACATACATTTTATTGTACTGTAACTATGAAATATAGTAGGTGACAAATACTTATACCAATACAGGGTGGGGAATATTCATGCACATTTAATTGAATATATAAGGTGAGAGATTTGAACAAACTCATTGAGTAGCATCAGAAATTTCAAAATGAATATGAAAATCAGTTTAAATTTAAAAATATAATGAAGAAGACTCCTTCTCTACTAAGAACTAAAGGAATCTTAAATGCTTAACATGGAGTGAGAAATTATTCTGAAGGTATTGCCAGGTGGAAACCTGAGTGCCCAAGAAAATTTCAGCCAAAATGAAAGTCTATAGCATGGACTTAATAATCTCTTTCACCCTGTAGATTTACACAAGTAACCAGGTGTTATAGAACTTTTATCCCCACATACGGGGGATGGCTGGGCCTGTGCCTGGCAGACTGGGAGAGAGGCCACAGTGCAGCGCTGCTCATGAGTGACAAGCGCAAGTGCAGGAGACAGCAAGCTGCGTGCCAACAGTGTGGGTTTGCCACTCAGTGCGTGAGTTTGGACAATCTGTGCGATTAAAATACTCTTTTGACAGGTATTTGAAAACTGCACTTGTGTTGCAGCCTCAGGGTTTTCATCTCAAAACATCTCTGCAACTCTGGGCCAGTGTGATGGACATGAAAGCTGTGACAAGATGCTCCATTATTTTTTAGTATTGTCATTAGTCTGCAGCTTCATTTTTTCCTTAGCAGCCATGCCTGGATACATGGTCTTAATAAGGTACAGTAAAATTTCCTTGCCTTAAGAAATCTACTGGAATTTTTATTCTGAGTTTTTAATTCTCCAGGGAATTAAATGTCGCTTATTTTGCGTATGGAAGGAGGAAGACCAGAAAAATCTAATGTCACTTCTGTGCTGTTAAGTGTCATGTCAGCTTTATAATCTGATGTTGCTTCTGGCTATCAGCTTTGTCTTGAATTAATGCAGGACCACTGAGTTAGGGCACTGGGATATTGAGTGGTGTGTGATACCCATGTGTTTATCAATCACATGAACATGATGTTGATTAAGGCACAACTACTCTGCACTTTGTGTTGGCCTCGGTAACCAAGTGGATGATACCTTGACTTGATGATTGCTTTTCTTTTAGTGATTTGGCAGTCCTAGATAAGGAACTTTTCTGCAAACCTTGCCTAATGAGCATAATGAACTCTTTCAACGACTGCTCTTACTAGAATGGTTTGGGCTTAATGTGATGAAGGACTTGATTTTATAAAAGGGTTATTAATGTCACCTCTACTAAAAAGTGTACAATGCAATTATCATACAGGTCTCTAAAGCCTGAAGAGAAGTCATTTGGAGTGGGTATCCACGGACTGGCTTCAAGAGTATTTGGTAAGACAACATCTAGCACACTTCAGAAGAACAGTTAGGCCTGACCTAGAGTTAGGGAAGGGTCACATCAGGGCTATGGGTATGGCACAGGAGTCATTGTTCTATGGAATGCCTTTGATTGAGAAGAATTTAGGATTTTTTTACAGATCTCAGCAGCATGGCAAACTAGAACAACTTGCAGTTTGCATTTTTTTAATACTGGGTAATAGGCTGGTATCTTGGTCTAACCCCAGTCAAGATCTAAGTACATCCAGTTATTGTCCTCCAACAAGGAATAGGGACGAGAGTTGGAAAAAAAGGTAGAACACGCAGGGTAAGAAAAGAATAGTTTAGTAATGAAAATAAAGTAAAATATAATAATAATAGGAAAAATAGAGAGAGGAATAAAACACAAGAAAGAAAAGTAACGCGGAATAAAATTTTTTGTGATCTGTGGACCATACCCATTCCATCCCAGAGCAGCAGTCGGTCCCTCCCTGCCACTTCTCTTCAATCTGTATGCTAAGCATGACATTCCAGGTTATGAAATACCCCTTTTGCCAGTTTGGGTCAGCTGTCCTGAGCATGCTCCTCCCTGGATTCCTGTGCAGCTCCTCACTAACAGAGCATGAGACACAGAAAACTCCTTGGTGTAAGCACTCCTGAGCAGCAACTAAAACATCAGTGTGTTATCAACATTATTCTCATATTAAATTCAAAACACAGCACTGTACCAGCTGCAAAGAAGAAAATTAAGTGTATTCCAGCAGAAACCAGGACATGGGACTACATCTGCTGCTCATTGGAAAGCCATTTGGCATTACTTCACTCTTGCTTACTGTTTATGTTTATGGAACGCAGCATTGCCTCTCATTATTGGGAGAAAATGTTGAGTTCTGAGTAGGAAACACAGTCCATACTATAGCATATGGATATTGTTTCACAGGCAGTAGGGAAGAAAATCTTTGGTTGAGGATAGGTGGATAAGGAAGAAGAGAAAGCATAAGATATATAGAGAATGTGGCTCATGCAGCTGATGCGTTAGGTTTTAACTTTTTATATTTTCCAAATCCTGTACTGCTTAGTGTGTAACTGAAGTTTCATGTGGCCTGTTAGCTGCTGTTCTCTCATGCTGGTTAGACATAACAACCCTCTCTAGGTTTGCTCTTCAAGGACACCAGGCCTCAAAATGTGTAAACTAAAGCCTAGAGGAGGGGCAAACTTGGGGTAATTACATCATGAACTGAGGTTACAAACCCTCCCCCCTGGAGGTGCCGGCGGCAGGGGGAGCTGAGCTGGATCTTTCTCAGTCCAGAATATTTCCAGAAGCCTTGTCGTCCCTTCTGGGGTGCCAAAAAACTGATGTCTTGAGGTGGCCACCTAAAACAGAGACTAGACAAGAATAAGAGAATAAAAGGAGGTATTTATTTGAAGGGCCTTCAAAGATACACCCTGGGCAGTCAAAAGGCTCCACCCAAGATGGACCCTGGGTCATGGGTTCTTCACACTTTTGTAAGTTTGCTCCATCTCTGTATCAGGATTAGTTCTCCAATTGTAACCTCCGTTCATGATGTAAATACCCCAAGTTTGCCCCCTATCTAGGCTTTAGTTTACACATTTTGGGGCCTGGTGTCTTTGAAGAGCAAACCTAGAGAGGGTTTCTTATGTCTAACCAGCATGAGAGAACAGCAGCTAACAGGCCACAAGAAACTTCAGAGTTACACACTAAGCAGTACAGGATTTGGAAAATATAAAAGTTAAAACCTAAGGCATCACTGCACGAGGACAGTACAGATGGAGTAGCTGACAAACAGCATAGGCTCTGTAGTGTATCTGATAACCAGAAGAAAATTGCTATTCACAAAAATGTTGCTAATTTTCTTTTTTAGCTGGAATTCCATCTCCCATATATTTTGGAGCTTTGATAGATACCACTTGCTTGAAGTGGGGTACTATGACTTGTGGTGGAGAAGGAGCATGTAGGATATATGATATTGTCACATACAGGTATATTTTCTACTTTATTTTAATTTCTCCTTCTTACTGTATTATTGCATGCATAGAGAGATGTAATTTTATGCACTTTATGTCTTCCTAGTAGACAAACTGCTCCTGTGTTAGAGACTTGACACAATTTTCTTTGGCACTGGCTTTATTTGTCAAGTGCAACCTCTGATGCAAACATTGGTAAAACCTTTGAACAGAAATGTTCTAGTGCCATAATATTCACTAATAACCTTTCATGAGAACAAGCCTTAAAAATACTGAATTATCATAAAAATACTGAAAAGCAGTAAGCTTACGTGGGGAAAAAGGTTTAATGGGTGACTAAAAATTCTTTGAACAGAAAATGGTTGAAAGAGTACTTGAATTTAAAAAGAGAAGAATTTTATAGAGGAGATACAGTTCTTGTACTCAAGTTGGAAATTAGCCCAGAATACTGCACCTCATGTTTTTGTAGTCCTTCAAGGATCATTGTGGGATTTTCAAAGAAAAATCTTGTTGAACTTCTGGCCTCATACTAATTCCTTTTAATACTGTGTTGAGGTTGATTTGGAAGAATATTCTTATGAATACCTAGAAATTTTAACCAGGTAGTGTGAGCCCTTTCAGGACTCTCTCTTTTCCCTATGGATAAAGCCATAAGATGCTTTATGCTTTATACCAGGTGCCTGACTTCACTGGCTGAATCGTTTGCCTGAAATTGGAAGATGTAAAAGGCCATTTCACTCACTGACATATTCTCTGTTCTCACATTCTCATCTTCTGTGAGATCCAAAAGGATCAGGGCACAAGCTTTAGAGTGGCTGTGTTATTTTCAAAAAACAATGTTTGCTGAATAGTTTTGCCCTTTTTTTGCAAATGCATATATTTAATGAAACTCATAATTTATTTCAGGTGGCTCTATCTTGGCCTGCCAGCAGTGTTACGTGGACTGTCCTACATCCCAAGTACCCTAATTCTCCTCATTTTAAAGAAGAGACTGAAATCTGAAAAGCCAATCTTATTAAATGCGCCAATAGAAATGCAGGATAAAGAACAAGAAGCAGTGAAATAGCGTTTCACAGAAGGACATGTTGGGAAGAAAACATTGCAGTGTAAATATTGGATATATCCTTTTGAAGAATTTTGTACTTTAACTAATGAACACTTGGACAGAGATTAATAGAATTACACACAGTTGTATCCTAATTATATTATAAAAGTATCAGTTTGTAAACACAAGGCATGGGAAAAATGTGTTTGGTGCGAAAGAACAAGGATTAGAAATAAGAAAACTTATGAAATGCCAGGTTTGAGTTGTCTGAGCAAAGGGCTATGAAGCAGAAACATATGTGTTCAGACCTGGTTCACTGAAAATAGAGAGAATTTCGGATTTGACTCCAAGTAATGCCAGATTTCGTCTTGGAATTTTCACACAATTTCTGTCGGAGTCTCCCTCATTGACTGTAGACAGGATTTGTGGCTTCTTTGGGCCCCAGTTTTCCATAAATTCATTTAATGATATTACTAGTCCTTTCAGGCAGGGATTGTTTGTTATTCTGCATAGTATTGGTGGTCAATATATTGGAAACCTGGTTTATGACATGGTCTGGGTATTGTGGTAATAACAATAAATTAAAAATTACATTTTTAAAAAATGCTGTGTTATGGTTATGTTTTAAGATTTGCGTAGAGCATTGACAAGGAAAGGTCATCAGGATTCATTACTTCGGTTACCTGCTGCCCTGGGATGTCTTAAATATCTAAGGAAAAACCCTAAATGTCTCAGGTAAAAAAAAAAAAAGTAAAGAAACCCCTGCTGATATAAGTCATACAAGGTGTCTCTGTGGTTTGGTGCATCTAATTTGGCACTGCCTCATATTTGGCCCCAGTGCAGAGGACCCTTAGGTCTGTCTGCCAGCATCCATGCCATAACTTCTTGAGGCTTTTTATTACAGGTCCTGGTTATTATTCCCTACTGGGTAATGCATGGAGGGCATTTGTGGAATGACCACAGACCAATGCTCCAGCACCTGCAAATATGTCCTACTTATTTACTCTATATGGCACAGACCTGCTCCCATTTAAACCACCTGGGACCTTCTGCAGCCACCAAAAAATGGGAAGGAAATCTTGTCACAGTAGTTAATTAGTTCAGTTACAATCTGTTTACTTCAAGGTATCTTATTGACATCATATGTGTATGTGCTTGGAATTGCTTCCTGTCCTTGTGGAATCAGTGAGAAAAGATCCATTTCCTCCCACAGAGCAGGAAATCTGCTCCAGAATTTAAGGTTTCTGCAAATACAAGTGATCTTTAAAAGTAATTATCTTGAAAAGATCTGTCGTAACCCCTGTCTCCCTGAACAGGTATAACATGAGGAAGGGGAATGGAAGAAAGACAAACATGATGCAGCCAGGAACAGAGCAGAACAGAGGCCTTGTGTATATTTGAACCATATTTGATCCCTATTAAACCACAGATCTCCCAGAGGCTTTGTGGACATTTGAAGCTGATTTTGAGCATTGTTCTTGCTAGCACGGGGCACTCACTGAAAGCCATCATTCTTTCTTGTGGTTATATTCTTCCAAAGATGGAGTTAAAAATCCTTTGCAGACATTTAGTCACAGCTTGGTGCCAAGGTAACCTGGGAAACATGAAAAGTTACAGAGCACCAGAATTTCACAGCTGTAGGAAACAAAAGGGCTTTGTTAAGTAGGCAAATCTGTGCCACTTAAATGGAGCACTGCCAAAGGGTCAGACCTAGTTAACTCACTGTATTTTGAAGTGGAAGGAAGCAGATAGGAACGTTTCCAAGTTTTAAAATTAGCAGTTCAGCAGGAACGTTTCCAAGTCTTAAATTTAGCATTTCAGTAGATATATATTAATGTTGTGTTTAATTGTTCCGGTTCATCTGTCTGAGAATGTAGCAGTGAAAAAGGCCACCTTTCCCCAGGGGCTTTGCTGCCCAGACTGTGTATCCAGGTAGGCAATGCTGGATGGGTGATGCCTCCTTAGAGAAGCTTCTGTGGCCTAAACCTGTGGTGGGAACATTGCTTCTCCAGAGCAAAACCAGAAAACAGAGAGTGCGGGTTGTGCCAAGGTGATCCTCATAAATTCTGTATGATATGCCATGCCTGGTATAACAGACATTCCTAGGATTGGGTTGGGAAGTTAGAAAATTACTCTTAAAGCTAGTCCTTCAAATGTAAAACCAAGGTTTAGACTGGATTCCTTCAAGTTTTAACATGCTGACTGTGATTCAGCAAAACATTCAAACACGTGCTTAAAAATGAGTGGCCTTATCGGTGTTCATTGTTTAAATAGGTGACACTGGACATTTCGAGACTGATCCCCAAACTTACACAGGTGTGACCCGCATTTGAACAGAGTTGGGTTACACAAGGTACTCAGAGGGCATTCATTGTGCTTGAATGTTTGGTCTGATCCAGGTCGGATGTTTCAAGCACCAAGACGTGTGTCAGCAGTGTGGGTAGCACAAGCCACAAATGGGAATAACGGCAGCAGAAGTAACAGTGCTCTAAAATTTATAAAGCAACAACATATGAATATCCAAGTTGATGAAGACCAATATCAAATTATAAAAATGGGTGGTAGGTTTATTTTCTGAGTGCCTGAGAGCCCAGCAGACGGCTTTCACAGTACAACCAACCACGTGTCTTTGTCACTGAAGTGTCAAGCCAGTAAAGAGTGGCCAAGAGCTGAATTTTGATCCTTAAGCCTACCAAGTGGAAGGCTGGGTGTTGGTACCTGGATATGGATGCTCTTAAACACTGACAAACAAACACTTGAAGTTTTTCAGGCAATGTGACAGTCTTTGAGGTATTTTAAAGGCAATGATACACAAACTGTGCACACAAGTGTTTATCTAGCATTTTGACATGTATTTATCTAGCATTTTGTACTCAAAGTCTTTTGTAATGATCCTTGATGTTCCATTGGAGTTTTTTTTACTGTGATCAGCTGTTGAGCTATCATTTTCAAAGAAATAACAAGCCTTCAGTCTTACTGAAAAATGTCAGCGCTTTGTAAAATGCACATCTCTGTGCATGAGCAGGCTATGTGGTTTTTTTATATGTTTTCCTTATTTTCTCTGTATTTTAATTTCATCAGCTATTTAATTTCCAAGTCTCTCATTATTTTACAGTCTTACCTGTATCCTAAAAAAATCCTGTGTCTGGTATAAACTTCACTGTTGCCCTGCTGCTTCCAACTTTTAAGAATTAAAACCTATTCTTCATGTACATGATAAACATTTCTAATTATGCATATTGTCCAATCTGTGATCATGATTTTTTTTCTTGACAGGAAATTACTCATTTGGGAGGAAAATATGTTACCTGACAAGCTGATTTTAATTAGTGGACAGAAGGGAGGTGTGATGACCAAAGCTTCATCCTTAAATTATAATTGGTTGAGGTCATGTCTGATTGTGATATGATGCTGGCTTTGTGTTTGCGATACAAACAGATTATATTAACATGTCTAGCCTCTGAACACATGAGCATTAAAATTTTGGGTAAATATTACTGGCAGCTCAAGTTTCCTTTCTTTTTCTCTAATTTCACCTGTGGTGAACAGTGGGCTGGTTTTGTAACCTTTCTATCTCAAGTGGAATTTTAGCAGCTGATTCTTCCCTACAGACTTTTCTCATCCAAGCAAACCATGGCACCAGAAGCTAATTCAACCTGTGGCTGTGGAGAGGAACACCCTGAGAATACCTGGGATGGGATTTGGCACGTGAAGAAGCCAAATCACTTTTTAGTTTATGTGACTCTGGTCATGTGATACAAACTGGATATATCCAGCAACAAGTTCTTGGCTACTGCTACTTTTATTTTTCACACAGAATTGTTGTTAGTCTTTTCTTTTCTTAACAAGGCATGAAGTGTTCCCAGTTATGATGATTGGGATTTTGAACTTTCTTTGTTTAGGGCTTTCTCTGAGAATGTAGAAAATTACTTGTAATTGCCCCTCTCTTGCTTTGTCCAGGGAATCAAGGGCATACATTTCTCAAAGCACAGCAGACTAAAATCACAGGATAAAACAGAGGATCCCTTTGGAAGGTGAAATTTTAAGTATTGCAATGCCTGACTTCCCTTCTGGAAAAGACCATTTGGTAGATCCAGGCCAGAAGTGTGCCTATTAATTTCCAGTAGAGGTGCTCAGGGGATACAAACAATCTGTGCTCAGGGCTTTAGCTCACCGGTGTGACCAAGGGTGGCAGCTTGCTGGATCCTTACAGCCTGGGCAGAGCAAGAGGAAGGCCCTTACTGGGAGAGCAGAAAGCCCCATTACAGGTGGGAAATGGTGGTTTAAAAGAAATAGTTCATTCAGGTTTTGCTTTTTAAAAGGCTTTGACCCCCTGTGTTGGTCAAAAGGCTGCCTGTCTTTGTGAGGTTATCATTTAAATGGTTCCAAAACCAGCTTTGAAAAAACAAACTTCTTATTTGAGGTTAATGAGACACAGAGTGGGCCAGTTCATGCTGTACCTTTGCTGTTGCTATTGTTTCAAGGCAGCTCTCTGGATGGCAAGAGTGCAGGCAGCTGCATGCTGGCTGGTACACCATGGCTTTTCCTTCTTCTCGAGGAAACTTTCTGATATAAAGACAGAATCACATATAAAACAAGCTTAAGTTTCTGTAGAAATTTTCAGAATTTAAAAAAATTGCCAAGAGGGCACAAGACTCATGGGGTTTGTTTGTTTGTTTAGTTTGTTTTGAGTTTTGTTTTGTTTTGCTTTTGGTGGGGGTGGTGGTGATGTAGTTTTCTACCTCACATTGTAACTCTGAATGTTCTTCCTGGTGAGTCTGTGTAATAGGATAGCAGCATTTGCAATGTTGCTGCTGCTACTCTGTGAGTTCTATTTTCATGACTGGGATTTTGCAAGAATATTCCTTTCAGATTCGTAGAGAGTGATATATATATTTATTTATTTATGTGTCTCTGTGTGTCTATATATCAATATATGCACGCAGACCCAAACAGACTTGTTTCAGACATAGACGAATTTTTTATGCTCTCCTTCAATTTTCCAGTGTTACAATTTAACAGATGGAGTCTACTAAAGGACTTCCTTTTTCATTTGGATTCCTTTTCTGTAGAAGCCTGGCATCTGAAATCCTCTCTTGGGTTCTAGAGAAGTTATTTCTAAGTTCAAATATAGCAAAGACAAAACTACTCATTGTTTTCAAGTTCCTCTGTTAATTTATCAGGCTATGTTTTCAAGTCAGAAAGGCCTGAGCAGCAGAAGCTGGATTCAGCTATAAGCTGTCCTCACAGAGACCTTAGGATCCAGTATAATATTTTCTTGTGTTAATTAGACAAGTCTGTGTAGAGAGAAGAGCTGGTATTTCTCCAAATCTTATTTCTGTATGAATATCATGAGGTTGATACTATACACACACAGAGTCTGATAGTGGTATTGTTAAAAAAAAGAATTACAGCTTCAGTAAATACCTGGAGACATGAAGAGTGGTAGGTGTGGGAGAGCTATTTTCCTTCAGTACTGCAGGCTGATAAATAGCAAAGAAACCCATATCACACTGAAGCCCTTCTGGTTCTGAGGGCTGAGCTATTGCAATCATTCAGTGTAGGTGGTGTAATTGGTACCATCCTCCCCCCCCCCCCCCCC
>WEIT01008873.1:16750-43297 GCA_013389985.1 Dryoscopus gambensis
GGGGCTGAAGTTCAGTCCTACGGGTGCAGAGATCACTAATAGGGAATTACTCTGTGAAATTCAAAGGCCTGAGTGCCCTAAATGACAGCTGAGCTCTCAATGCTAATTTGCATTTTTAAAATCACAAACTCACAATAACAGTTTTAAATAAAGAGACAGGAAGAGAGAGTACCAAGACTGAGGTTAGTCTGAATATGCCATTATTTTAAAAAAGTAAACAGATAGGAGAAGAGGTACCAAGAGGATCCATTTATCTTGTGTTTGCATGGAAAGGGATCCACATAACTCCCTGGTGCACAGTGAAGAAAAACTGCTTCCCAGGCTTTTGGGCTGGCAGGTAATTCTCTGGGATAAAAGGTGTTGCCTATGGTCACTGGGAAGGGAGGATAATAAGCAGAGGGTGCTGTGGCTGACATCCCTGGCGCTGACACTACAGCAGGAGAAAAAACATCTGGTGCATCTGCCTCGGGTATAACAATTGCACTGCAAGGTGCAAATGGGAGCTCTGAGACTGTAAAAGGGAATTTAAACTCCTGTCCCTTTATAAAGCGCTCATGCTAGAGAATGCAGGCAGGGATGGTAATGAACAGATGGCAACAATTTAGTGTCCCAGGCCTCTAATTCTTGTCCTTACCAAGTTGGTTTAACACTTTTGACTTTATAAATTGAGTACAGTAAATAAATTACATTCCTTACCATCAGTAAAAGATTATTTCTTGGCACATACTTACTGATGTTTGCCAAGTCAAATTTTAAAATATAGGTGGCATGACTTCTATTACTTCTCTGGAGATTTTTATACTTTGTTAATTTTGTTCTCTTGGAACATTTCCCAGTATGTCACAGGCACCCTGTTGTGTTCAGTTTTTTTAATTCTAATATAGAGTTTCTCATCCAATTTAGCATTAATTTTTTCTCTTTGATATTTTTACATTCTTCAGGTCAATCTCCCTAAAGTAAGGCTGTACCTTCCCTGTGAGTACTAGGTACATCATGATTTGCCTCAAGAATGCATGAAATTTGTGTCATGCTCCACATCCTATTGCTCTGCAAACTGCTTCTTGGTGGCATTTTGTTTCGCTTCCTTGAAAAATGTCTTACTGTATATTGCTTTAACATTTTGATACTGCATGAATTTTTCACCTTTGAGATTTTTCAATAATATGGGACATTACCAAAACAAAAAGCAAAGAACTATTTTTTGCAAATTGAGTTGTCATTGGTCCTGTGTAGCTGAGTGTCAGAAACTTGTTTCAGGCACTCCTGTTTTTGCTTTACAGAAGTTCTGTAACAAGGAAACATGGGTGAAAAAGAGCCATGCTGCCTCCTGGAGTGGAACACCAAAACAGTGATTAGAGCTCTCGCTGTATCAGTGATACCTATGACTTTTCTTCCAGATCATAGAGGGTAATATCTTTACATTCCTCAGTAGAAGAAAGAAATCCCCATGGGATGTTTGCCTAAATTTATGCTGCACAGCAATGTTAATGATAGTTCACAGTATGTTTGCTTTAGATATTTCTCATGTAAAAACCCATCTTGCTCAAAACCAATTACTGAAACTAATGCTTAAAAAATTCTTAATACATAGTTTCATTGAAAAACAAAACTCTACGTAAAATATTTTTTTCAAAAAGTGGCTGTAAGAAAAGCGGCCTTCTTTGGAACTGCAAGGGAAGTACTGATCTGAGGATAATTTAGGAAATGTTTTCGTTGAAGCTTCCCACATCCATCTCTTTTTAAGTGAAAGCACAAAGTTTTAAGTTTTCTTTAATGACTTTTGAAACACCATTTAGTAGAAAAACAGCTCTAGGTTGCATAAGTAATAATAGTCTTGCATATAAAAGTACTTTAAGTTTCCTTCATATTTAAAAAAAGTGAAGGTAAGTTTATAATATCTAAATATACAAACAAATTGGTATTGAGATGTTCCTTCTACACAAAGGACATAATGAATACTTTTTGAGAATTATTTAATAAGTTGTTATTATTGTACTTTTGAATACAAGAGCTGGCTAGCAGTTAAACATCCACCACTTCGATAAGCCATAGCTGCGTAGGCCCATCATAATGCTCACAAGAATTCTTCCTATGATTTTAGTCAAATTTACTGGAATCCAGGGGATTTGCACTCTTCTCATAGCAGGGAATTTCTCCTGTTACAATCCACAGGGAGATAAGATTGAAAGTATACTCATTGCACAGATATGCTACTGGAAGTGCCCAGAGTTAACTATTTACAAGTGGAGGGCTTCTCTCCACTGCTGCTCTGCTCATGAGGGCACTACCACACTTTGTAAGCCAGCTCCCTGCTCCTTCTACCCTGGCTCAGGCACAGTCTGCATTCCCACAGGGCTGGCACAGGCAGTGGGCAGGTCCCACTCTGAGCTGGAGCTTAGAGAGGTCCTCAGAGATCTTGGCCTGAGAAAAAAAGTCAGTAATAACATATTTGAAGATGATTTCCTTTGGGTTGTATTCCACTATAGACTTGCTTGTTTACTTTCTTTTGATACAAACTTTCTGTGGCACAAAAGGGCTGTGATTTTTAGAAGCTAAATTTCTCCATCAGCCTGTTAGATTCATGTTTAATTCAGCTTGCACATAGGACACTTGTGAAAGGTGATTTCCAGTGGCATACATTGAAGTGGGCATCCCTTTTCCAAGGGCTGTCAGTGGCAGTTAAACTTCTCCTTTTCAGCTTTGAAAGTATCCCCAGTTTGGGCTGTTCAAATCTTGTGATGTTTTATTAGTAAGACTAGGGTGCATCTAAACAATAATTCCTTTATTCAGGTTAAAGTATTGTTCCAGTATATGCTGGAGATTCAGACTGCAAGTCTTGCATTAATTCTGACAAAAACTTGATTTTTTTCAGATATCCTTTTCTTTTTCAGAACCCTAATTAATTCAAGCACAAATGATATCTAAATGCAAAGGCACAACTGACTAAGAAGTGTTATGAGTTGGAATAATTTTTAATGTCTATTTCTCCAAGGTTAATAGTATGGTTTCCCATATAAGCATGCATGTAATACCTGTTTTACAGTTTGAAGAGATCATAACACTCCTCATTTATTGCTAATATTGTTTGAGGTTTTTACACAGGAGTACTCAGTAGGGTCCCATCCTTGGGGAGGAAATTCTCTTACTGCAGAGTTAGATGGCACCCATTTTGCATGATGACTGTGAAGAGCTGCCAAAATAAGTTTTACAGGAGAAAATTCTCATAGAAGAGCACTTTGAAATGATTTCTGCCACTCATATCTTTGTCTTTTGTGAGTTTTCTTTGGGACCTAAAGAAGCTTGAATTAGTAAAATAAGATCAAATGATTGCTTGGCTTAGCAACCCCAAATCCTCTGTGCACTTTTCCAGCAGTGAAAAACTGGTGTCAACAAAAAGACTGAACAACTTATGTAGAAATCATACCTCTAAGAACTCTTTTCCTATAGAAGCAGAGGATTAACTGTTTTTCTCATCTCTTTTTGCACGTTGTCCTAAAATGTTTCAGCAGCAGTAGGATACAATCTATCAGAGTTCATGTTCCTCCTCCCTCTGTGACGGAGGAAACTCATGATGTGACTTCCAGACTGAGCTCCCTGAGCCTTGCCCTTGCAGGCCCACATTGTCTCCCAGCTGCCAGCTTGGCACTTGGGATTGTGCTGCTCCAGGCTGGGGCTCTGTTTGGCAGGAAAGCTCAATCAGTGCAACCGAGCGTAACTAAAGTGGTGAACACTAGGTCCCCCTCGCGCAGAGCTTTCTCCACTGATGAACACAAGGCAGCTCCTAAGTGGAAGCTGCCATCTGCTTCACCTCAGAGTGGCAGGAGGCCAGGGCTAAAAATTCTGCAGTTTCTTAAGTGATTGCCACACAAAAAAATGTCTTGGAGGAAGAAGACGGCTGAGCACTCTCTCTCTGAGTGGCCTTACGTGTTCCTGGCTGCGGAGCATCTTGCACCCTTTTGATGCGGTTCATCACACACGGGGGCTGCTGTGCAGCCAGCCAGGCATGTCTTGTCAGGGATACCACGTCCTGCTTTGGGAACTTGGATGGTGGTGCTGCACAGCCAGGCTGGGAGGAGGCAGCTCCTCCCACTGGAGCTGCTCCTGGGGCCGTTTGCAGCCAGCTCTTGCACCCACCTCCAGGCACACACCACTGCCAGCCCATCACAGCCACCCTGGGTCGCGCTGGAAGCAGCAACCCTTCAGCAGCAACAGCAAACACTTCCTCACTGGTAACCTGCTCTCCTGTTTTTGAGTTTCTGTGCTATCATGGGCCTTGCAGAACAGGTTCCCAGTACAGCCAGTTGACAGGCTGGTGGCTGACACAACAGCCCACAGTGTGGCTTGTGGAGAGACTCTGGTGTGTGCTGCTGGTGCTGTGCTCCACCAGCATGTGCCAGTGGGCTGGCCAGGCTCTGGCAGATGTGCCTTGCCTCTCCAGGACTGCCCTTCCATAGCAAGGGCCCTTTTCCTCACCTGCCAGCAGCTGCTGTATTACAACCGATTTGGGCAAGGCATGATGGCAAATGCTGTCGCAGGAACTGGAGTTCAGTTTGAAAAAGCTACAGAAGACTGTTTTTATGGGAGTGCTGAAGTCTTTTAGGGATTCATCTCTCCTGACTTTCTGTTGTCAAAAGCTGGTCTTGGCTGTCTAGACTTTCACAGGCATATGTGCTGTTCATTCCGTCTCCTACCTAAAGTAAGTATCTAGAATAGATCAAAGAACCCATGCCTTTGGAAATACTTCTTTTTCCTCCTCTGATGGTAAGGCAAACCTGATTGAGTGGCTCATCTGGAAGTGTCTGCACTGAATACATGCGGTGCTGCCTTGTAAGTGGATATTACCACCTGTATGCAAGGATCACAAGAAGTTTCATGTCCTCTGTAGATAAACTTCTGTGTATTCAACTTTAAAATACATTTCTTGTGGGTGTCTCATCTTGGGAACTGTGTTTCAGTGTCTTCTCTCCTGACAGACAATGGGCTTGCAGTGACCTTTCAACAGACTTCAGTTTTTCCACCTGGTTGCAGACCAACAGCAAGAATAAATAGGGAACCCATTGCTAATGTCGATACATTTTTTTCCTTCTAACTTTGTAATATTGTAATAGTTAAAATACAGTCCAAATACAGGTTGCAGTACATGTAAATTTGACACTGTCAGATGATGCAAAATCTGCTTCATTCTAATGATATTCTGGTAAAAGAATCTAAGCTTTTTAAGATTAAAAAAAATTTAAAATAATTAAGGCATTAGGAAGTAGGCAAAGATAACTGTTCTTCACCTAAGTAAAAGTATGCAAATGAGAATCAATTTATCTGAAGAATAAGTTTGATGGATTTCCCATATTCTGAACTCTTTTAAGAGAAAGCGAGTCTCAACATGTACCTTGTTCCCTTGCATTAAAACTAAATTAATTAAACAAGAACTCAGCATTTAAAGAGTAATGCAGGAACATGGCATTAAAATTATCATAGAAAATAACACTTTTTTCTGTTTCAAATAGAAAAATACCCTTTACTAAATGATAGAAATAAGCTATGTTTTGATTTGCTCACTATCTAGTATAGAGAGCATATAGTCCTGCTGGTAAAACAGAAAAATTGAAACTTTAAATTAAGCCCCATAATAAATCAATAAATATATAACAATCACAGTAAAATGTGTAAAATTCTGTCAAGGAAAATCCAGCAAGAAGTGCAAATATGGCAGATAAACTGATTGTCTTCAGTTCACCTGCAAGCTTCAGAGGACAATGAGAGCTTGCATATTTATGTACTTAGCAAGTTTATAATTTCTTTTAGCATTCGTAATTTTTTTTAGTGTTGACTAAATGTTATGATTCTATATATTTAATTGAGTTAATTTAGCCTTTAGCAAATCCCTTAATGTATTTTTATACTGAAGAAGATAATCAAGGCTTTTCATGCAAACCTCTGCACTGGGGTTGTGACACAGAGGGCTCATAGCAAAACCTGGCAGATCTCAATAAGCAGTTCATGCCCTTTCAGGAGCTAAGCCACCCCTTGCTATCTCTGCTGACCCTCCTCCAAGGCACCAAGAAGTGAAAGCTAGGAGGCTGTAGATGCTTGGAAAAGCTGAACCTGTGCTCTCAGGGCTCTTATGCCTGAGCTGAGCCCACTCCATGGTTGTTGGATGGATGGTAGGGAGTTCCCTTTGAGAGGTGCTTCATGCAGCTGCAATGTTTAGACTTAAGGGGAAAAAAAAAAAGAAAGGGTGCAGAAAACAAGTTGTTCCACCTGGGAGAGGCTGGCACCACTGGCAGCTAGGCTGCCAAAGGAGTGACAGCACAAGAAACCGGCCTTCTTCTGCACAGCTTTTGTATCGGTGATTGTGGGAAAGTTTTGCAATCGCCATAAGAAGGAAATCCAAGGTTTAAAAAACATGTGGTGAAGTGCTCCACTTCTCGGAGCAGGCAGCGCTTTGGCTGTGACGTTGCGCTGGCTCCAAGCCTGGAAGCCCTCGGGCACGGGAAAGAAACAGCCTGACACCGCTCTGACACAAAGTAAGTGCTCTCTGCCTCTCGCTGTCTCTCCACACCCTCCCTCCCTGCTTCTTTCCATTAGTTAGTTAGTCGGTTTGTTTGTTTAGTTGTGAGGTGCCAATGCAGCCTTTCTGCACATCTCGCTGTCACTAAACTTGAAAGACTTTATGTAAAGTGCAAAGGTACAATTCTGCAAATTCAATTTTTTTTTTTTTTTAAAGGATAAGCACTGTTGGGAGCAGGGTATTTTATCCCTCTGTAGAAAAACTATCCATTACCCCTAATTCATAAATTAAATCTCTTATTATTTTTCTTGCTTCATTTAAATACCACTGGTGTCAATGATTCACTGGTTTGCCAGTTCAGATTCTCATAGAGTGGTTATGGAAAATGTGATTGCTTGATTAGGTGTAAGAGAAGTGTTTCTACAGTTTAATATTTTCTGTGAGTTTCAATTAGGTTATTAATCTGGCACCAAAAATAAAATTTTATATTTAAAATTAAATATATTGAAAAGAAAACCATGTCACTGATTTAGATACTGTTTATTTAACAGAGTCAGATGTTTCACAGAGTTAATCATCAGCAAAATACAAATCAATAAAGAATGTATTTGCTTTAGAGAACTCTGTCTTTCAGCTCCTATCCTGTAAAGATCGAGGTGAGTCTGACTTCATCATGTTTTAATTATGTATAGCTTACTTTTAAATTTTTTTTTTGATTTAGGAGCTGCTGAACATGGCCTAAGAAAGGTTAGGTCCCTTTAGAAATTTCATATGTGGCTTAGTCTGAAATATACATGTGTTTGCTTCTCATAGTCCCCTCCTACAGGAGTAGGATTTGGAATTAAAATCTACAAAATTCAAGTTAGAGTTCTTATGAGGCTTTATATCTCTTTATGAGATATTGGTGCCTATTTTCAGTCATTAGGAGTAACTTTTAGGGGACTACTGGGTTTCTAAGCATGTTGTTCTTTCTGGCATAGGTGGATATTTCTCAGGGAATCCAGGTAATCCTGGGCATCTTGCTTAGGAGAACTGAACTCTTCAGAGGAACCGAGTGATGTTTGTGGGTTAGTCTGGGACCCTGCCACATGCCCACAACCCCAGTGTCAAAAATCTCCCACAACACTTAGGTGGGCTCCACTCATGGGTCGCTTGGCCTCAGGGGCCTGCAGGAGGGAAACCTTGAAAGTTTCCATGTGATTTAAACAGTGTGGCATATTTAAGATTCCAGTATCTTGGGGGGAAAATGTTACAGGTCTGTTTCTTGACATATGTTCCTCTGTATTCCTTTAATACATGTGCAATTGTATATCAGAGCTAACTACTTTGTTTTGATACTATTGCACCAGTTTTTCAAAAGACACACTTGGCAATAGCTGTTTTTACTTATCATCATTCCAGATGTCTCAGTATTAGCTGTTTTCCCCTGATCAGCTTAATCTACACCAGCCGACATAGCTAAGATGACTCCTTAAATCAGAGCCAGCTTTTAAACTAAATACTTTATCAGTCTTAGTAAAATACCTACATTTATCATCTGTCCTGCAGGGAACTTGTGAGGGCTTGTGGACTTACAGATAGTCATTATTTGTTTCTTTTAATCAGCACTCTCTTTTCCTTTACTATATCTTCACCTACCATACTGCTTACCCTATTTTCTCCTCTGTCATCATTTGTGGTCTGATTCTACAAACATTTATCCAATAAATGAAGTTACTCATTGAAATGCTGACAGAATGGTAGTATTCACTAAGAAAATCCTCAGAAATATAATAGCAGAAGCCTACTGGATCACACCAAAGGTCCGTTCAGTCTGGAACAGTGGTCAAAAATGGATATGTCAGAAAGAATTGGTTCAAGTGTGATGATGTTTTTCTGACAAGCTCTCCTAACCTCCAACTGCCTGGAGACTTTTCTTTTCCACAAAGATTTCTAAAAACTGTCAGCAACTTACCTATAACTTTTCCATCTATCCAAGAATATCCTGGAGTCTTTTAGAAAAGAGATGTCGCAAATCAGGTGCACTAGTCCTTGACAAGTTACAGTAGTTACTTTGAACACTCTTTAATGTGCTTCCTGAGAAAAGATGTCAATATGCAGATATCTCAAGTAGTGTCTCGCCACTGATTATGTCTGAAAAACATTGGAACATGCAAATCTTATGTAAATAATAGTTAAACATAGCAATATTTTTCAAACAGGAAGACCTACATATCTGACCTGGAGAAGGAAAACCATGGACAGATCAATCACTGCTGGCCAGCTTAAAGAAAAATCACTGTTCCAGGACAGTGATGGCAGTGCAGTTCCTGCCAAGACTGTGTGCCATAATTGTTCAAAGCTAAAGGTATGAAAGAGCCCTCACATATTTTCTCTAGAACACTGAATTGCCATTTGAAGTCCTATCAAAATTTGGTTAGTAATTTATGGCACTGTTAGATACTATATGTGTTGGAAACAGTGATGTGGGCTGCATCCATAGGGGGATGGAAGGGATTTGGGCAGCAGGGGAGGGAGGGAATTTTAACTCTCTGCCCTGCTCTGCTGAGACTCCACCTGAAGAGCTGCCTCCAGCTCTGAGGTCCAGCACAGGAAGGACATGGAGCTCCTGGAGTGAGTCTAGATGAGGCCACCAAGACGATCAGAGGGATGAAGCAGCTCTGCTGTGAGGAAAGGCTGAGAGAATTGGAATTGTTAAACCTGGAGAAGGGAAGGCTTTCAGGTGACCTAAATACAGCCTTCCAGCACCTGAAGGGGCCAAGAAGAAAGACTGAGAGACTGTTTCCAAGGGCCTGGAGCCACAGGACAAGGGGGAATGATTTCAAACTAACAGAGAGTAGGTTTAGGTTAGATATTAGGAAGAAATTCCTCCCTGTGAGGGTGATGAGGCCCTGGCACAGGTTGCCCAGAGAAGTGATGGCTGCCCCATCCCTGGAAGTGTCCAAGATCAGGCTGGATGGAGCTCTGAACAACCTGGGATAGTGGAAAGAGTCCCTGCCCAAGGCAGGGGGTTGGAACAAGATGATCTTTAAGGTCTCTTCCAACCCAAATGATTCTGATTCTATCTTTGTGATTCCAAGCACACAGAAGTCAATAAATGTGCTCAGAAGTTAAAAAATGAGGTCATATTTTACTAACAATTCATTTAGTGGTGTGCTATAGTCACAGTGGTAGTTGCAGATATACCTTTTTATTCGTGTTTTTTAGAACAGGAGAAGGAGAGTTAATAAGATATACTGTGATATAAGTACCAGAAATGAACAACATTATGCTACAAGTTTTTTCTAAGGAAGGAGACAGCTAAATTAGTATGTACTAGAAAGTTGGAAGGTGCATACCATTAATGTCAATTTTCCTTTTCTTTACAGTAACAGAGTTTTTGGAGGCCAGCCTGAGAAAGAAAGTGAAATCTGTTTTAATGATAACAATAGCAAGATTCTCCTCACAGAGAGTTAGAAAGCAAAGCATATGATTTTTGTGCTTCTTGAGTGGGTTGCTCAGGCATCCAGCCGTAAAGCAAAAATTGTTACTTTGCAAACTCAATTATTTTCTCTCTTCAGATATTTCTTGGAGCTCTAGCTTTTTCCTTTTTTGCCAAAGGATTTTCTGGAAGCTACATGAAGAGCATGTCCAGTCAAATTGAAAGGAGATTTGAAATCTCATCATCGATTTTTGGCATTATTGATGGCAGCTTTGAGATAGGTATATGTACTTTCTTTGAAAGTGGATAAGTGCTTCTTAGTACATTTTTACCCCCAAAATAAATCCATTTTTTGTACTGATTCTCTCCTGTTGATGCAGGTAACTTAATGGTGATGGTGTTGGTGAGCTACCTTGGACCAAGAGTTCATCGGCCAAAAATAATTGCTGTTGGGTGTCTCATCATGTCTGTTGGAGCTTTTTTGTCAGTGATGCCTCAGTTCCTAATGGGACGGTAAATATGGAGAGTTTTCACATTATACACTAATTGAACTTGATCATATGAAGTGTTTTTTAAAGCATACATCTGAGTTGAAAGCTTGACAGTTGGAGTTTCTTCCAGCTATTCCAACAGGAAAATGGGTGGTTATTTTAATACTGACTTTCTGATTTCCTCTCTTGCTACAGGTAAGCAAGAGAGAAACCTCAGGTTTCTAAAGGACTTAAACATAATTAAGGCTAAAGTGGGTTAAATTTTTTACCTGGGGAGGATATATATACATAGATATGTATATCTTTTAAACTGTGTTCCCTTTTTTATATTGAAGTGAAATATAATTAGATCTTGATGGAAAAGGTTTCTTTCTCCATGGTGGTCACTCATGATAAGCTCTTTAAAATGGTGGAGATTTTTATCTAAACTTGGGGAGAATTAAGTATCTAAATACCCCATTCACATTTAAGCTATAACACATAATTGTCAGAAGCAGGTCTTACCTTTCCGATCCTTTGGCATCCTTGCATCTGCCACAAAGGTAAGAACGAGGTACCATTATGAGAAAACATCAGCCCTGTTGTGTGTAGACAGATGTGGATGAACTCTACCTCTGTCCTGCAGTCTAAAGAATGATCTCTGGAAGCAGCTTTGTTGCTCTTTAGCTCAGGAAAATACTGGGGTTAGAACCATCAGAGCACTTGAAAATGGTGTGAAGATACCTATTTTTTTTTAAGCAAAGCACTGGAAATGGGCCTTCCCTCCACTTTGTGTGTATGAAACGGGAATGAACATATGTGAACACAAGGCTCAGACACGTTTCCTGCAAAGCAAAGTCCTGCATGTGTCAGTTGTATTTCACACAGTTGTTTTCCAGTTACAATTATGAAAGGATAACTGTTAGTGTGGACAACTCCTCCACGAGTGTGTCAGCTTGCTCCCCAGTGTCATCTGAGGGCCTTCCAGTCACAGATGCTACAGAAACACCCAGCTCAATGATAAATGTTGGTAAGATAAAGCTCTGATGTTGGATTCCCTTCTTCTGCTTGTCCCCACTGTACATCTTTTTTTACTGGAAAGCAGAAAAACTCTGGCTAGAAACCATGCTATATACAAACCTACCCAATAATAATTATTAAAACCCATATTTTATGTTATTTTACTGTTGCTGTAAAGTATTTTCAGAATTACATTCACAGAAATATAAATGTTTGTGGCCTGCAGGATGTGAGAAAAAAACAAATTCCTATCTGTGGCTCTTTGTGTTGGTGGGAAACCTTTTACGTGGAATTGGGGAAGCACCAATTATGCCACTGGGAGTTTCATATATTGATGATTTTTCTAAAGAAGAAAACTCAGCATTTTACATAGGTAATGTACAAATGAGTGATTTTTATGCTAAATTTTCTGTTCTTTAACATTTCTATAGTCAAGCGAATACTCACCAAAAAAATCTATCTGGTTAATTTTGAGCTGTGCAGAGACAAAAAAACCCCCGAACAGTGTAAAAGACGCCTCATATTTATTTTCTAGGGATCATTCCAGGATGGTCTTTTTGCTTTCCCTGAGTAGCTTCTGTGATGAAGAGAAGCATGATCAAATGCTCGTTTCCCCAAAGTGCAAAGTCATATCTGCCTTATCTGGCATATCATCTTCAGTACCATGGCTTCAGAGGACCAAATTCTTCCTAATCACTATTTCACAGATGAGGGAACGATCCTCAATGTGAGGATCTTTAATGTAGTCACAATTAATTACAGTTATGTAAATGTATTTCAGGAGCTCGAACTTGACTTTTTGAATTTTACATGCAGCAGCTTCCAGTTGAAAGCTTTTTAAAGTCACTATTTACTGAAGGAAAAACAACACCTTGCCAGGGTGTTGTAACAAATCCTATCTAATTGGGATTTTGTTCTTGTTTTGACAGCACATAACCTATTGCCCAAGACAGAGAGACTTACACCCTAGCTAATTAATTTTTTGGCAAACTGATATAATAGCATGGGGTGTTTGTGTGGCTGACGGAGCTCAAGAACTGTGGCCTGAAGTAAATTCGGTGAAATTGAGCTGGTCAGAAAGATAGTAAGACACAATTTCAGGAAGAGCTCAGTATGTAGTGCTACAGGGTAAGGCCATAGCAAATGTCTTCGTTTGGGAATGAGGAAATCTTCGGGTTGAAGAAAACAGAAGTAATATGGAGGTAGCTGTCAAAAACAAGTGTTCCACTCAGCAGTTATCCAAATTATTTGTAATCGCCTCTGAGCTTCAGATTAAAGGTATTTTTAAAACTTTAGCTGAATTTTTTCTTGTCAGAATCTAATCTGGAAGAGATTGAGACAGGTTGGGACTACTGGGCCAGTGAGATTAAAAATATAAAGTAAACATGGAGAATAGCATGGAGTCAGCTAAAATGAAAATTGGGTTATGCAAAAGAAATAAAGTATTTAGTTTACAGTATATTAAAATATTTCACTTTTACATTCAGAATAGCAGTTTTCAGTAATTTATTCCATTTTGGTGGATTGAACCACTTTGCAAAAAAAGGGAATGTTGAAACAGTCTTTTCCATAAAGCAGAAATTTCTTTCCTTGGCTAACTTTATTTTTTTTCTCTATCTTATTTTTTATCATCTGGCTGAATCAATTTATAATCAGTGTTTTGTAAAATACAAACATACAAAAAAAAATTTGTCCTATAATAAAAAAAGTCAGTGAAGCCTTGTTGATGAATTCTGAGTATTAATCTCGTTATTTGATCCTGAACAAGAAGTTTCAGCTTCCTGTCTCTCCTTTTTCTTTTGTCGTTTGATATTTTGTTGAGTAAGAATGTGAGTTATTTTGAGGCAGAGACAGCATTTTCTGAGTAGAATGAATTAAAATAATTTTGGTAGAGTTGCGGTGACAGAAATAATACCAGAGTTGCAATAGGAAGGAACAGAAAATATAGCATATTTGTTAAGATGCAACGATTTATTGCAGAAGTTCTGGGTGATAAACTGAGCAATCACTATATTCAGAAGAGAGTTTGAAAAACCAGCTCTCAGAAGGGAAATCTCTGCAGTACAACACAATAGGATTTACAGAGCATAGTGCTGGATGTGGGCAAAAACTTACAGGCATTTGATAAAGAATTCCTTCTTTACTGATAGAATGAGACCTTCTGCAACTTCAAGGTGTCGGTTCCTTGCTGGAATTCACAAATACAAATTACTGAGCTCTATTTTGATCCTGTTACCTCCTCACAACTAAGCTTCAACAGAACAACACAAGTGGCAAGGGAATGTGAGAACCTATGCTTGCATTGTTTTGAAGATATTTTATTTTATTTTACGTTGATTGCCAGTAGTGGTCACCAAAATCAAATTCTGCTGTATTTACAAATCCAGTCAGCAAAACGCAGTGTAGTTTCCTGGGTTTCTGGTACCCTTCACAGCTTATTCATTTGCTCCTAGGGGCATGCCACCTTCTGATCTACACCACAGCTATGGTTAGGGCAGCTTATGCCTTATATTCTCGCTGCTCAGGAGCCTCTCATGAGACATTCCATAATGGTCTGTGCCTCTCTTCTGTCTCCTCCTTCTTCTCTTGAGTCCTTGCCCTCAGAGAGGAAGGCTTGCCTTCTCCATGCATGGGAATGCTCAGTCTGCCTTCTCTTCCAGGCCTGGTGAGATCCTCAGGCATGTTTGGGCCGACCCTGGGCTTCCTGCTTGGCTCATTCTGTGCCAGTCTCTGGGTTGACATTGGCGTCGTGGACACCGGTAAGGGACCGTGGGGTGGCACATGAAGAGAGAAGGTGTCTGGGTGTAGGAAGGTGTAGGAACCTCCAAGCCAAGAAGCACCTTCCCAGTTCACTGCCCCAAAAATGGGGGCTCTCTGGAGAGTTTTTCCTGCTCAAAAGCTGCTCTAAAATTGACATTTTAAAACCATGTGTTGAAGTATGGTTGGAATAGCCCTTGAAGAAGACCCTTACCCACACTGCACCTTTTTTATGCTTGCACACACACTTGTTACACCCTTGCTGTACAGCTGGGAACAAATGATTGAATAAAAGGCTCATCCCTATGTTGAGCCCATCCCTGAAAGTGTTCAAGGCCTTTCAACACTTAGCAAAAAGTATGTTCTCTTAAAAAGCATGCAGCAAAGATTCATCTCAAGACTCATTTTGTTGTTCAAATCCCTTAAAAGTCTCTAATCCCAGGGAAAATTTGAGGAAATTTGGGGAAAACTGTGGAGTTTGGGGATTGAGAAGGAGGGGACTCTGGGAAATTGAGAAAGGGAAGGGTTTTTTTGGTGGTTAAGGGTCCTTTTGCTGTCCCTCATTCCCCCAGAGAGTACTGGAAGGTTGTGTCAAGGAAATGCCACCATGGGCCCAAATGGACACATCTATTTTTGACTGCATAGGACAGATTTACTTCCAGGGATGAGTTATTCACAGCTTACCCACAGAAGCTGTGGCTGCCCCATCCCTGAAAGTGTTCAAGGCCAGGTTGGATGGGGCTCTGAGCAACCTGGTCCAGTGGAAGGTGTCCCTGCCCATGGCAGGAGGGTTGGAGTGAGATGATCTTAAAGGTCGCTTCCAACCTAAACTATTCTATGATTCCATGATTTGAAACAAGCTGCATTTCAATTCTTCATATGGAACATAGATCACCTCTGTTCTGTTTTTTTAATAATGTATATGAGGATATACAGTAATGTATAGTAATCTGTAATAATTGCTCTGCTTAGTATTTAACATATTTTCCTGTCTTTCTGTATTTTATAGAGGCCATCAGTATAAATCCTAAGGATACCCGTTGGGTTGGTGCCTGGTGGCTTGGATTGCTTATCTGTGGAGCAGTCAACTTCATTGCTTCATTGCCTTTCTGGTTTTTGCCCTACTCCTTACCAAAAGAAGGAGAGAATGAAAACTTGAAGATTAGTCACTTCTCTGTTCAAGGAGATCACTGTAAAATAGACCCCCCAGCTCAGCCACAGTTAAAGTTCTCAGAGGCAGTAAAAGGTGAAAATTATTGCCCAAATGTTGGCTTATGAATTCTGTCTCATGGATTCATTCTGAGCTGAGCATGGACTCACACAACCTTCAGCAAAATGCATGTTTCTGCAGTGCAAATGATGGAAAAAATTGCCTTTCACTTGTGCTATTATAATTACATGCTAAGGGCGACTTTCAGTCCTCTCCTGATGTCAGACAGCTGGAAAAAAACTTGTGCTGCTTCTCTGAGCATCAGAGATCCTCAGTTCTTAGTTGTGAGATGATGTATTACAGCTTCAATCCTATGACTATGAAGAGAGAGTGGGGAAAGCATCCCATCCCTCATTAATGACCAATCCATACCTGGCAGGCTACTCTTTCACTGAGGCAAATGTTTGGGAAGGAAACATGGAGGTCATTATGACTACATTAGATGCTGGAGGGACTTCACCGGATTTGTGTATGAGCTGACGGATGCTGAATTAATTTCATATAGGCAATACCAGATCCAGCCAGCCATTGCTTTTCTTTTTTATATCTTTATTATTAGACCCAAAGTTTTGTTTGTATGTATGTGCACCCCTACAGGAAATGTGTTTTGAACTCTCATCTTTTAGGTAGCTGTGCCAAGAGCCAGACTACAGTCTAAATGCAGCTGGTTATGTTCACTTTATTCCAATGGACTTCAATATTCTAAGCAAGGGTCCCAGAAATGATTCCAGCCTTTTTCTGGGCCAGGTGCTTCTCTTCTCTGAATATCACCCTCATGTGGGGTTCTTGTGTGGTTAGTGAAGGCTCCTGCTTTAGGAACCAAATTTTTCATATGGTGGAGGGTCTAAATGCTCTGTACAGACATTGAGAAGGTGTGTTGCAAGCCTGAGCAGCCCTGGAGAGGAGCCCTGTGCCATGACAAGATAATCTGGGATCCCTGATTCCCAGCTCAGCATACACTGTGCCATTTGGCCTTGTTTCTCCTGTAAGGCACTTGTCGGCAATGAGGAAAACTCTCACTTGAGCAAGCATGTGTTTTGATAGGCACAGAATTATAACCTGCAATGCAGCCAGTAATTAAATCAAAGTTAATTTTACTATCTAAAGGATGCCAAAACAACTCTTCTCTGTGTTTAGCAGGGTGTACAGCATATACCTCTCCATTGCAGATTTCTTGCCAGCACTCAGGAAGCTGTTTGGAAATTCAATTTTCGTGGTGTTCATCTTCCTCACTATTCTGCAGTACAATTCCCTTGTTGGGATAATAACCTATGAGACAAAGTTTATGGAGCAGCAATTCAATGTATCAGTGGCAAAAGCCATCTTTCTAATTGGTAGGTACCTGACTTCTTTTCAAATTCCAGTGTCCAAAAGGAAGCTTTTATTTGTTATTTTGCCTTCCTTTTTAGAAGGAGCTTGTGTGAACTTTTTATGGTTAAAAAGCAAGCATGTAGTGGTTTCTTAATTTTATTACTGTATTTTGAAAATGGTTGTTAATTTTAGTGTTAATTTTCCTAGTGCTCCTAATTCAGTGAGCTAGAGAATTATTAAAACTGGGTGGAAGTTATTTTCATAGTGAGATTTAGGTTATGTGTCTGTTTTTGCAAGTAAAACCCACAAATGAACTGCAACTAAGTAAAAACTACTAGAAAAAAAATGTTTAATGAGACATGTGACTTTTCATAATAACATATAAATGTTCTTTCATTTTGATTACAAATGCAAATTTTATAAGCAATAAGAAACCAAAATGTAAAATTTTGAGTCACTTCATTAATTTCAAAGCTCTTTTTCTATTTACCAGTTCCTTCAAAAATAAGTTCTTTGTAGTGTTCTACAAAAAAAGAATGCTGAAATTATATTAATCTTACAGTGATGAATATGGTCTCATAATCTGGCAGGAAAACCAGGCTATGTGAGGTCATTGCAGAACTGATATTGCATTACTTTAATCTGAAGACACGATGCCTTGGTCAGGTACAAATGTGGGAAGAACTTTCTTTTTCCTATCTTTTTTTTTCTGAATACAGAGAAAATTTTACAAAAACGACCAAGAAAACCAACCAACTGAAAAAACAGAAAAAGGCAAACCCCTCCCAATAACACCTTGTAAAACCTCTCTGTTCAGCAAGTAAACGTAAGGGCTGGTGTTTGTGAAATACTGAACAGACTAAGGCTAAATGCAAACCATCTCATTATTCACTTTCAGATCAAAATGGAATCCAGTGAAGAACCAGATGCAGCTTCCTTTTATATTCCATTTCGGAGACTTTTTGTAGCTTTCATGAAGTTTTATGTTTTATTTAATATGAAGTGCCTATGAACTAAATCATTATGCTTTACTCAGTTTTCTAACAGGCACCTGGATAGGTTTTGTTATATATACATACAAACAACAATATAGCAAAAATGCAGCAAATATTGAGGAATTGAGCCTTTTAGTCATAATATGATTTGAAAAAGAAAATGAGGAAGTGAAATTACTAGAGGGTAATATAAATCTTAGAACCTCAAAGAATCAGCCCAAAAATAGGTATCTGATATTTTGAAAATTCTAGAAGCAGATGTTTATTCTAAAAGGGTCAGTGCAAGGGAGAGCAGTTAACATTTTTCTTAACTTCTATTTGCAGGTGTGATACTTTTACCCATCACAATCCTGGGGATGTTCCTCGGAGGCTTCCTGATCAAGAAATTCAAGCTTCACATAACTGAAATGGCCAAGTTTGCATGCATCACCTTTATAGTGGCGTATTTGCTAAACCTCCTGTACTTCACGTGCAGCTGTGAGGTGCTCCAGGTGGCCGGTCTGACAGTGCCCTACTCTGGGTTTGTACCCCCTCATGTTTGGGGTGGTTGTGTCATCTGTCACACCTGCTTCTTTGGGAGTGATGCGCAGAAGAAAATCCTAGGTTTTGAGACAGACTTGTCAGTCTGAAATCATACCTAATGCTGGGGATGGGAAAAATATATCGATTTTATTTTTTGAATTTTAAGCTGGACATTTCTTTTTCCTAAATTCTCTGGTTTTTTTTCCTAAATTTTTCTATTACTGACAATATACCTATATATTCTGGCAAATTGCTAAAATAGATGACATTTATTACAGGCAAATTAAATTTCTATATTCTATTTCAACGCTTTAATTTAAAGCCATCCTTCTCCTATCATGCAGGGAGAAGGATGCAAAAGAAGTGTTGAAAATGGCTTCCCCACAGACACTGCCTCCAGAAGTGCCATCGCTAGATGAGTAGTTACGAACCCACACGGGGGATTGCCAGCCTCCTGTGGTACCTGGAGTTTCCTCTGACCCATTTCCCGTCTGGAAGGTGGAAAGTGGTCATGGATTGTGTGCTGCAAACAGAGGTTCCCCCTCCCTTACCAGGACCATGGGTCATGCTACCTTGAGAACATTTTCCAGACTCTAGCCGCCTGCCACAATTGCCTACTGTTTAAATTTACCTCAGTCTGGTCCAAATTTCAAGGGATTTTAAAGGATTAAACTGAATCCAGCAGGACTTGCTACATTTTCAGTTCAGAAACTCAGCCTTGTGTTTTTTGAAACTGAGCCTATGCTGGGGGAAATGTCTAAGTTATCCTGGTGAACCTGATGTCCAGTTCAACTTTGAGCTTAGTTTTTGACATGAAAATATGTCAGAGGTTTGTGCAGTGGAGATAACTCAACCAGAGTGCAACATCTGATACTGCAGAGTGAATTAAAAATAAGCATAAACAACAAGAGAGCATATACTGAATTACAGTTTCTCCAGGAGAAACGAGTCTGGAGAATTTAGCACATGCTAGGGTTTTTTCTGGTTTAGCCACTCCTTTCATGTTTCACCTATTTAACAATTTATATTTTGAAGATAAGCCACAGCCCAGTGAGGGCTAAATCCCTCAGTTATCTTCCCTTCTAAGAGACTTAGGGGAAATGTAGCCCACTTAATGTGTGCTTTTGGTTGAGGGAAGGAAAAAGGAGGAAGAAAGGGCAAATTTTGAACATTTTTACCTTACATTGTGATTGACTTCACAGCAAGGATGATTTGTAGCTGGTGGCCTCCTTACAGTTTCTGGAAACTGAGCACTGCTAACATGGCTCAGAGTGCCCTGATACAATGACCTGAATCCAGGGAAAAAATGTCAAGTACATCTTGCTGTTTTGGTTTTATGTAGTTTTACATCCCTCCCTACCTCTATCACCCAGATACGGTATGATATCCTACTGCTGGGGAAAAGTATGGTCTTTTCTTAGGCCATGTCTCTGTAATAAGAGATTCTAGGTATGATTTTCTTTCTCTTGGGGTGAGCTTTCAAATGCAAAAGTAATACCACATATTCCCACCCAGCTTTTTCAGTTCCATGCCTTTTCAGTAACAATCCATAAAAATGTTAATGCTTGATGAAAAATCCCAAGAGAACTTTGTTTTAGCTGAAATCTCCTTAGTGTCCATATGACAACTTCTGCGTGGTAGCAGATATCTGTCCATTTTGATTGCTTCACTTTCTCCATGTTTCTCCTGCATACTCCCTAATATTTTTTTTCAACTGTATAATTCCACTAAATAATTCCTTAATTTCTTTCTGTTGGCCTCCAGAATGAAGCACCTTTCCTCCAGCAAGCACATCTACGTGGCTAGTTGCAATGCTGAGTGTAGCTGCAAGGTGGATCAGTGGGACCCTGTCTGTGGGGACAATGGGATCACATACATGACAGCCTGCTTTGCGGGGTGTAAATCATCATCTGGGACAGGAAGGAACATGGTAAATATCCAGGGGGGTAGATGACTGTGCAATGGACAAGGACAAGGAGCAATGGTTTTGACTTAAAAGAGGGTAGCTTTAGACTAGATATAGGGAAGGCATTTTTATCAGCAGAAAAGCCATTTCCAGGACTTCAAATAGTCCTACCTGAGCAAGACCATGAAAAACACTACGTTTGCAGAAGGGTGTGCAAATGGTTCTATCTTCTGGCAGAAGCAGAATTGTCTTTGTGTAACAATACTGAAAAACACAAGCAGCATTATCAGGCTTGTATTTATACATGCCATCAATATTGTCTGGCTTCACTTCGGGAAAATTTGCCTTCAAACCCATGTCTCCTGATAACTTCAAAGCCCACTCTCGATCCAGCACCAAATGGTGTTTAAGCATATAATGATAGATATGCATGATTGCATATTTGGGTCCGCACCTCTATTTTTTTTTATTGTTACTCATCTTCTTCATGGGATACTTGAGCAGAATGGCTGGATAGCAGTTCACATCTGATTTTATTAGCTTTGACCCATTTTAAACACACACAGAGCACCTTCTGTTCTAGCAATGGCATGGCTGAAACTAGAATTCCAGTTGCTTTGTGTCTCTGGAGCAGCTCAGAGAGGCTGGAGCATATCAATGAACCTGGCCATCAGTCTGCAGAGATGATTACAGGTTTTTCAGCATCAACAACAGCCTGACTGGTATGGGGAGTGAAAAATCTAGCTGCTGAAATAGTTGTTTAGTGCCATTGAATTCTGAATAAATAAATCCTTTTTCTCATCTTCTCCTTTCAGGTGTTTCACAATTGCAGCTGTGTGGAAGGACAAGGGCTCGGGCCTGGAAATTCATCTGCAGTTTTGGGACAATGCCAAAGAGAAAGCTGTACCAAAGCCTTTCCCTATTTTTTAGCATTACAGACTGCATGTGCATTCATTTTAGCCTTAGGAGGCACTCCTACATACATGATTATGTTTAGGTGAAATACTTTACTTTACCTTGACCATAAAGCTTGGGAAAAGAGAAACAGAAAATGGTATCTACTATTTCATTCCTGCTGTGAGGAATGGCATCTGGATCAAATTGTGCCCCTGATGATTTGCCTATACTTTGAAATCCATCTCTTTTCAGAGGCAGAGCAAAATATCTGTCCAGAAATTTAATTCTAATTTGATGCTGAGTAGATATGTTGGTGATGAAAGGGTAGGGTATTATGCTGATCCTGGATGCTGGGTTTCATTTCCAGTGATAGGGATGTTTTTACCAGAGACTGGTAAATAAGATCTTGAAATAAGATGCAGTGCTAAGCCATAGCCAATGCTGTTCACATTATTCAGAGAAAAACAGGTGCCTTTGTTAAGCCTTGTGGCCTCACAATGTCTTTTGTGCTGGGAGAAGTCTGATACTCCCATTTTCTTGATCAGCTGATAGAAACAGAATTATAGCAGGAATATTTTTTAAATTTTCATTCCTTCAGTTGGAAAGCAGCACCACTCTTTTATGTGCAGAAGAAAAGACAATGTTCTATGCCTGTTACATACAAGTGTCTTTCCCTTCCTGCTCACGGATGAATCACAATCCTGATGGTCAGCGAACATGACTAAAAAACTTGGCTAAGGTGCAGATTTCCCACAGCATTTCTAAGTGTACTGCATGCCTGAGTTATGGACAAGGCCCACTTGCTGGACAGTTTTCAGAACCCTAATATGTATAATGAGAAGCTTTTGATGTTGATGCTGAAGAGACAACATACTGGTGTATAAACGCCAGTCCAGGGAGCAGGCTGGGCGCAGCAAGGTTCCTTCCTGCCCCTGTGCCAGCTCAGTACTCTCCTCTGCTTTTGGTCAATTCTTCCAGCTCACCTGATGGACACAGGCTGCTTTCCGCTGGTAGGAATGAGGGGCATTTATAGCCACGTAACTCACACTGGCTGTCTCTCTGTAAAATGCTAGAGGCAGAGATGGGTTTAATCTAACAAGGACTACACACCCTTGTTCCCTCTGGTCATCACTGCACAGTGCAGCCCCTTATAAAGCAAGGCAGCTTCTTGGAGCTTAATTTATGGACATGAACTGTCTTGTTTTGGTTGGTTCACTTTAATGTGCTTGTTCATTGTCTCCCAAAAGTATTTACAACCTGTTTTCCTTTGGTTCAAGATGAGTTTCTCTAGATTCTTCTGTTTATTTGAATGAGTGTTCTTCTGTGGAAGGAGACTCTACATCTGAACTTTAACTTTGGTGGATGTTTTCAGTCAGGGTTTGAGTGGGCTATGCTGGGTAAGCCACAGTACTCTCGCAATGGGGCGTGTGCAGATGTTCACAGCAGGACTACATTACTCTGTTCCTCAACACACTGTGTTTGTTTCCTTCCAGATCTGTTTCGCCAGACCTGAAATCCTTTGCTGTAGGGATAGAAACTTTGGGTGGTAGAGTACTAGGTAAGACTTAATTTCTTTGTGGTTTTCAAGTGGGTACTCAAAGAAGCCAAAGAGGTAAACCAAAGGTAGCCAGTGCAATGCCCTTGCTCCAGAGAAGAACAGACGAAATTTTCCAAAATTTTCCTCTGTAAGCAGACTATACATTTCAAAATATTTGGAGGAACTTGCTGCATATTTCCTAATTTGTATTTACATATTATAGTAATCTCTGCAGATTTTTTTCTACACAGGAAATAAATTGGGCAAAGGAAGGAATTTTCATTTTACTTTTGAGTTTAATTTTTTTTTAAATTGTGGACACAGCTACCTGAGCTTGATCAGTCTGCACATCCTTAACACCTATGCTCCCTTTTGCTGAATTATAGCTCCCATGCACTTTGCCTATTATTTTGTTTTGTGAGTTTATCTGCAGTAAGTAGTCATTTAAGTATTCAGACGCATAGTCTGCCCTGCCTCAAGCAAACCTTGCCTCATCTTCCCTTGTTTGCTGATTTTGAAATCTCCACCTTGCAGACAAGCCCAAGTAGTCATTCGGATCTCTTTTCCAATCTCCATATTTTAGCTGAACACCGCAGAGAATCAATGTTCTGTTTTTGTAAGAGTTTACGTCACAAAATTGCACACTCTCCCTCAAACAGCTTACTGATGATATTAAAACATTATGGTCTGTCTAAAAGAAATTCTTTCAGTATCACATAAATAGTACACTTATTACCCAATTTCTTTGGAGCAAGTGCTTAATTTCATCCCTTTGCCCTGCTCTAATCCCCTTTTAATGGCAAATTGTTGTGTAATAACTAAATAGATGCATCAGTATACATAAATATTAATATGTCATGGCATGTAATTCCATAGCAGGGATTGCAAAAGAAATGTTGGTTCTACTATTTCTTTAAACAACGGAAGTTAAACTTCTAATAAAAATTTTCCCTTGCTGGATATTTTTAAGCTATAATCATCCATTGTTTCAACTCCCTTTAAGTACTTGCTTAAATACTTTCATAAATCTTGGAATCGCAAAGCTAGAACTGGATGTTTAGTCCCATTTTATGCAGGCATAATTAAAAAAACTGGAGATTCACTTCCTCATTTCTTTACATGACATTAAGTGATGAGATCTCCATGCCTGAGATCATGTAATGAGAATTTCTTTGCAGGAGGACTCCCAGCCCCTATTTATTTTGGTGCCTTGATAGACAAGACCTGCTTGAAATGGGGGACAAAAAGCTGTGGGGGATCTGGATCTTGCCGGGTGTATGACACAAAAGAATTCAGGTAAGCTGCATCCTCATTAAGGTTGGGGAATCTGGGCAGCAAGGACCAAGGTGGACTTTCCTCATGTCAACGGTCTATAGACTGATTAGGGTACTAACAGCACCAAAGCTCCTTGCTTTGACTAGACCTTAGTAGGTAAATAAACCAAATAATTTTCATTCAATCTGACATCTAAAATGGCAGGACACTACCGTAAGTCACCAGAATTAGTTCTTTTGTGGGAGCCTGCACTGAATGATAAAATAAGTGCACTGAGTAACTCTGTGACACTTTGGCTTTGTGGGATGCTTAAAAACTGGAGTACGTGTAGCTCTGCAGATTCTCTCCCTCATCCCTCATCCCTCATCCCTCATCCCTCATCCCTCATCCCTCATCCCTCATCCCTCATCCCTCATCCCTCATCCCTCATTTATTTACTTCCTATTGTATAAGATACCTCACAAAATCCACTTGGAGAGAGGACGCAAATGGCTGGAGAACTGTGGCCAGGAGCATTGAGTGTGCCAGGGAAGAGCTGGGGAAGGACAGGGACAATAGGCAAAAAGGCCCAGCTGCTGCAGCTCCTCTTTTTTCAGCCCTAAAATAGAGTCTGCTGAATGGCAGAACACACCAGACATTTCTGCTGTAAGTCTAAGACCTGATTAGAACCTGTCTGGGGCTAAATATCATGAGGTCGTTTGCTTTCTCCCTGTTACTTCTGATTTTAAAATGTGAAGTAATACCTGGCTGAGAATAGATGGCTTTGACAAACTGCTCTTTATATCTTACTTGGTTCCATACAGAATTGGAAAGTTTTATTAATATAAATGTATTTTGTCCCCTTTTTCCCCTAGGAATGTCTATCTTGGCCTCATTGCAGGACTACGGGCAGGATGCTGTCTCTTGTACATAGTGCTCTCTGTTTTAATTATGAAACACTTCAAACCAGATGGCAAAGAATTGACAGATATTAAAAATGCAGGAAGATCAACCAGCAAAGAAATAGATACTGCAAACAAAAGAGAAATTCTTCCTGGTTTAAGAACCTCAGAGGAGAGTGAGGAAACTTATATGTAAAAAAGAAACAAGGTCTTTTGTAACTTTGCCAATGCTTCAGTTTTTCTGAGCACAAAAGGAGTCTGATTACTGACTTCAACAACTAGTTTACATTTTGGGAGTTCAAAAAGTATCTTTGAAACATTGGCTTTTTATTTGCTTTACCCTATCTGCTTCCTTTTCTCACCTGAAACAAAAATAAGGGGAAAAGGTGTTCAAAGTTTTGGGGAACTCTCCCATTCTCTTGCTCTCAGTCCCTTTCTAGACCAACAGTAGGAGAAGCCAAACTTTTGCAAGTGTCATAAATTTGATTATAATTGAAAAATTAAGAGGAAGAAATCCACAATAAGCTGCTTTGACATTTTCACTGAGTTTATTTCAAGTCCTCTTGCTCTGTATTTAGTCCTACAGCTCTACATGGCCAATCAAGCTTCACTTGGGCTTCTCTGATGGCCTTTGCTGTGGGGTTCATGACCAGAGCACGTTGTTCCAGACTTGATCCCATATGCCATGGCCATGTGAGACCCCCAGGGCTGTCAGCAAGCACCCTCTGAACTGAAACTGCACTACAGCTCTGGGGTTTGGCTTGAAAGCGTTAAACAGTCAAAGTGGAAAGCAAATGAAGAAAGCGGTGTATTTATTTTGCAGCACATCTCAGTAAAGGGTTTGAGAAAGATTACTCTGAACTGATGCAATAAAGTGATAGGTGTTTAAGTTTCTTTGATTTTTTTTTTTTTGTGTTTGTGTGGAGGGAAGGGAGGACATTTTAATCCTAAGGACCACTGTATTTGTACCACATACATATAAATTTCTTTCCTTGTTTAATGAACCTTCAGTAAACCTTGAACTACACCACTGAATACTTGAAAATTCATGGCTTTCCACACGCAGCCTTGTCCAGAGAGAAGCTTTGTTAAAGGAAGCTCCCAACAGTTATTAAAAGGGGAAAGAAGTCTCTAAAAAATATTATTAGTGTGATATTTTGTTGACAGCCCTCAGGATGTACCTTTGCAATGGACCAAACCTACTTAGTAAGATCACTGCAGATTTTGTCTCCGTCACCACAGGCATTTTGCTTTATTTTCTGGAGGGTATCTCTTCTCCCGGCAATGTTGTGCAGAAACCTAGAACTGGGAAACAGAATTTCTTTCCTAATTTTAAACTTCCTTAGGATATGGAATAGAGATAATAGACATAAAGAGAATCTACCACATTTATCTGAGAAAGTAGCAGATCAGAGGGTTAAAGAGAGGGATTCTCTGTATTAAATGATTTTCTGACCTTTCTTCTACCATCTGCCCCATGTAAGTGCAAGAACAGGGATGGGAAAAGGGTTGGTGTGATACCCACTGAAAGGAAGTTCCTCATATCCTGGCCTTTGGGGCTTGAGTTGTTTGGATTTCATTGCTTAAAGACAATGACCAGCACATTTAGACACTGTTTTTTGCATTCACAGCTCTGATTATAAACTGTCAGCATATATGGGCAAGATGTGTCTATTATAAGAGATGAAATGAAAGGCACTCAGAAGATATCAATATTGCATCTAGGTCTGGAAATTATTAAAGAAAAATCCAAGTTCCAGAAATCTTAGGAACTGTACACAGAGAAAATCGTGGTGTGTCATTCTCCTTCTGCACGCAGTATTTTATCGTTGAATAA
>WEIT01008873.1:45802-58794 GCA_013389985.1 Dryoscopus gambensis
GCCAGGTTTTCCGTATTGATTTCTTCAACATTTTTTTTAAAGCTGCAGGTGCATGGGTCAGAAAACCATCTCCTAAACATAACAGGTAGATAGATTTCTACATAGAGTTTTATTTTTCACAGCCAGTAGAAGGTATGAATCACACAAGATTATAATGGCCAAATCCAATATGATATCATTTGGAGAATGGCTCATCAGGATACTTGGTTTGCAGAGTGGAACACATCAGCACATGAATAAAACTGCAAATGAAGAGGAGAATTTGCTTTAGGAGTCTGTGAAAAAGTTACCCATCAATGTTTCTAAGTATGGATCTGCATATAAAAAAAATGATAATGAGTTTAGACGNAAAAAAATGATAGTGAGTTTAGACAAAAAATTTCGGTTTGGGGTGTCCTATTTTAGGTAATTTGGGTAACAATTTTGAGTTTAAAACCATTAGTACTCAAGAGTCTGAAAAAATATAGTAGCAGGCTCACTGAAAAAAAGCATTTCTTTACAAAAAAAAGAAAAATCAGGACACCTCAAAAACATTTTAATTTTTTATTTTCAGGGTTTTCTTAAGTGTCATTTTAGAGCAAGCACACAAACTTGTTCAACCCTTCGGAGCATAATGAGTGTTTGACAATCCCTGACAGTTCCAATCTCATATTTGCTTTAGCCTGCAAATACCTGACCTTATTTTGATTGGAAAAATGACTAGATCATAAAGTTATAAAACAATATACAAAACAAGAGGAGATTTACCATGCAGTCAAAGGTATGATCACAGCTGAGTGAATTTAAACTACTGAATCCAGCTGCCACCTGTTAAAGTGCTGAAAAAGGCACCTGCTACAGATTCTGGGAAAATGATCGGACAGAAAGCCAAAACACTGTGCTGGAAACTGAAAGGCAAAGGCATGTTCATAACTACTGTCATTGGAAGCTAAATGAATTAAAGCTATACTTCCAGTGGCAGAACTGTTGTCTCCAGGCAAAAATTACTCTTGGGTCAAGAAATGAAAGGGTGGGAACTTCAGATAAAATAATGTTTCCAAGATACTTATAAGCGATATATAATGCAAAGCTCCTCCAGAATGAGGGAGCATCTCAATAACTGTAAATAAATAATATAACATCCTGATTTTGGAAACTGTATCTCTTTAGAGTAGGAAATATTTCCTGAAGCACTTCCTTTCTTGTATGTTTACTGTCATCTAACTCATACAAATGGAAGTTTTCAAAGCACTGACACGGTCCTGTTTCATTGTTGAATGTGAGTTAACCTTTTTGGAACCTGCATCCATTGGGATGCCACTATAAAGAAAACCAGAAAGACAAATTTTGGCTTAGGAGTTTGACTTATAAATCTGCTTTATAAGTGATTTTGAAAATGTTATTCTACCTAGCTTGCATTCTTGACTGAAGAAATAAGACAGTAACAGAGTAAGGAAGTGAATGCAAATATCCCAAATGCCAAGGTAGCCTGTTCAACTTCAGTATGTCAAAAAAATGTCTACCTTGAGGGTAACAGATCCTCCAAGCAAAGTTTTGGAAGATAAAGAACACTTCTCATGTAAGATCATTCAAATGTTTATGTGTAAGATATAATAGTTATTTCCAGCTCAGTTTTTTCTGTTCTCTGACTCCATGATATTGATGGAGACTGACTTAAGAGCTGAAGATACGAATGGAAAGTTTGGTGGAAATACCATGATTTCCATTTGTTTCTGTAGATCCCAGAAGACATCTTGTGAGAGAAAAACTGAGGAGCAGAAAGTTCATGCTGATCATTGAGCTCTCACTGCAGAGGGTATGTTGCAGCAATTTCGAAAGAGGTGATTACAAGTAGGGGAGTAATTCCTTAACAGGATTTTCTCTTTCAAGCTGCACAGTGCAGCAACTCACTCCAGCATCAACACAAACAATCCTAGCCCTGCGTGCAGTCCCTACCCAGAGGTCCCTTTTTTTTTTTTGGATCAGCTGGGCTGGATTATTTGCAGATTTTCATGGTTAATACCAAATGTTGGACCAGTTTAGTCTCGTTACTGTAATCAATTCTGCTCCTTGTATTTCCATGTCCTTTTTCTTTGCTCTCTTAATTTGGCTTTCAATATAAACCTAAGAGCTGATGTCTTGCAGAGACTGCCCATGTGTGCTCTTTGCACTGTGTTTTGGTAACTGTTTTCACCAATTCATCTGTTCTCAGAGATAGAATAATTTAGGTAATACATCTATTTGACACATTTTCATTCTGAGTTTGGCCCATCCATCCTTCCTTAAAGACCTGCTGATACGTCAGTTTTGTTCTGCAATCTTACATTTACAGTTCTCTCAAACCTTTTAAGGATCAACAGGAGCATATTTGTTCAATACATTGCCTGCTGTTTCTTTCCATGCCAATACTGACATTTTATGCAAGTTCAAATGGACTGCAAAGTGCATCCCTTCTCCAGTGGTGTCATCAATATAGAGATAATGACAATTGACCCAATGACAGCTCCTCCAGACCTACTAATGCTTGGATGACCTTAAGAACTAGCTGTTGAATTTCCTATATCCCTGGAGGATTTGTCAAAAAGGGCATTTGTGGGACCTGGATGGCAAAAGCATTTCTTACCCTCCACAATGCTTCTTTTTAACCAACTCAATGCATTCCTCAAGTCAAGGAAAACAACAAACAACTTCAAATCCTGTGTATTGAAATGAGGATTAAAAAAAGACTAGTGGGCTGAAATTAATGATGATTCAGAAATGAGTCAGCTATTGAATTCTCCTTCAAAATCTGTTTTCAAGAAGGGGGGGAAAAAAAGAATAGTATGAATAATTGGAAACTAAGGAGCTTTTGCAAGTAAATACTTGCAGGTACTTAGTGTAAGTAAGGAATTCCAGAAAGCATGCATGAGAAGGAGCACTAAGAAAACGAGTTAGTGCTATTACTGCAGGTATCTTTTAAAAATAATTTATAACTGCTAGGATTTCAGGTGAATGCCACAAACAATTTGACATTTTGAAAGACTTGAGAGATCTGACTGCATATAAAATCCTTGAAGTGAGTTGAACACAACATCCATCCCTGGTCAGGTTGCGACCCTAATCCCACAGGGCACTCAGGGTGGGCTTGCACAGAACTCTATGCTGTCCCTTATGTTTTCATATTTCACACTGATGCATTAAATTTATGTTATCTTTTAAATTCCAAGAGTTTTATTAGAAAGGAAAATGCATGTCTGTTTGAAGCTAAAGTCAGCTGTTGTTCTGCTGCAATGGATATAATGTTTGACAGATGGGCATTTTGCAAAAAAAAAAAAAAAAGAGTCTGATAAATTCTGAAATTTAAAAAAAGAATACTAATAATATTTAACTGCTTTAGATGACAACTAATGAGTTCACCTCCCAGTTTGGACACAGTCAAATTATTCACACCTGATGGATTTGCATCAGTAGATGCCTTGTCACCAAAACAAAACTGACAGGTTTTTTTTGTCTTTGTGTCATATGCCTGTGATGTATTTTATTGCCTGTAGATTATACTCCAGAATAAACCTATGGTGACATCCATGGGGTTGTAGAACACATGAAAAAAGAATGAGCCTTTCTCATGTTTTGCATTGATTCAGACATAATAAAGCCCACAGCACAGCACACAGACTTGGAAAACCACTTCTTTTTTTTTTTTTTTAATATGTTCCAGCTTTGTCTTGAGGAGGAGATACTAAAAAAACAGAACACTTTAAGCAAAGTATGCTTAGCTTAAAAATTATTTCTGTATTGATTGTGGACATCAGGTACTTCTTAAAAAGTGGGAAAGATTCCACACAGTTGTTTTCCTGTGCAGTAATGGAAAATTCCCTCACCTGCTTTAGGCACAGAAAGTAGCAAGATAGGAGAAGACTTTTCTTCTTTTTCTATGTTTTTCTCTCACCCATGGTGCAAGCACTAAACGATGTAAATTTATTTTGCAGTTTACAGCATCTCACCTTTGGTGTGTTTCTTTTAGGAGTGGTGGCTCCACCACTTCTCTCGGCAGTCTGTTACAAGCATTTCTGTGAAGAAATTACTCCCGATGTCCAACCTGAACCTTCCCTGGCACAGCTTGAGGCCATTTCCCCTTGTCCGCTTGCTGGTTACTGGGAAAAGAGCCTGACTGCCCTGGCTACACTCTCCTGTCAGGGAGTTGTAGAGAGCCGCAAGGTTCCCCTGAGCCTCATTTTCTCCAGGCTAAAGAAGAATAAAGAACTTCTCTAGTTTTGATGGATGGAGAATCTCTGCCTTCAGTAAATATCACTTCATTTGGAAAAAAAGTCCCATTCTTCTCCCTTCAGCTGCTGCAATCACTGCTAAGTGACTGTCATGACAGACAACATTTACTTCAGAACAATTCAGCATTTCGCTCAATGTATGTTGCTTTTTATTATCTAATGTGTCTATTAACCATATCCCACTGAGCCTTGAGGATCTATTTCAAAGTATCAGCAGTCCTGTTGTGAAATGGTACTCAAGCGCTCGTCTTTCATTTTAAAGTAATAACGAGTTGTCAGGCTCCAAGTGACGCGAGCACAGTGAAAGAAACCCATCAAATGCACAAAAGCAGCTTTGAGTATATTAGCTAAAGGCTCACCCCGGGGCAATTCTAAGGTGTGTGGAAACACGGATGAGTGTTTTTCCTACGTGATGATGAACTTGTCCCGGAATAACCAAAACTGAATGTGGAAAACGAATCGATAGTTGCGGCAGTCACTGGGGTAACGCCGGCGTTTGAGTGCCCTCTGCCGGACACTGCCTGGCATGGCAACACAGCCACGAGCAATTCTTGTGTTTCAGAATCACCTAACTAGAAAAAAAAAAAAAGGGATTTTAAAATAAAACTCCGACACTCGAAGACTTTAAAAAAAAAAGTTTTTATGAAAACATGCTTGTATTTTAAGCAGGCATGACTTTTTCAGCTGAGGTAAGATAAAATGCTTCTTGGAAAAATACTGCTTTTGCCAATTTTAAGATGAAAACCAGTTGCAATGATGCAACTAGATTAGGTGTTTGGCTTAAATGCTTTGGCTTACTGTGCATTCTTATTGAATTTGATGGGATCAGAAAGCTGCTCTTAGCCTTGAGCTTCTCTCTCCTGTGTCAGTCTACTGTGTGGATTTCCATACAGGATCAGGATCACTTTTTGCAGGCCTTTGGCATGTGGATGTTCTGCCAGCATCTTTGACCCCACCAAAAGCAGCAGGCTGGCTCTGTCAGAACTGCCAAGGGAGGTTTTTCTTTGTCTATTGAGAATTTGATTCAGTTTGTGTAACTCGTTCTGTTACTGGTAATCAGGTACAAATAAGGCGCTTTCACACTCGTTTGTTAGTGTTTATTGTTGTTGTTTGCAGTTTTGCCATTAGTTATACTCTCTTTACAGTGTTATTATTTATTATTTAGTTACTCACAGCATTGTGAATAGTGTTTCTAAAAGAAGGTGATCTGATTCACATGCCACTGGTCTAAATTGCTTTCTAAATAGAGGATTCATTCTCCGCATCAGAAGAACCTGGCAAACGTTCTTTGATCTTGCAATTTTCTTCTTTATTCATAGCAGCATCTTCTTGTCCATTCTCTAGAGGCCTGGAGTTCTTATTTTGAAAGTGTTTCTTTATCAATATATAAAAAATTATTCCAACCAAGTAGGAAGGACCTCTTAAAATTGCTGCTAAACCAAGGAAGACATACCTGTGGGACAGAGCATAGAAGACTGGGCCATTGAATTTTTCAAAAACACTGAAGAAAATCAATTTAATGGCTTTTAAGGTTCTAGTACATACCAAAATAAAGCTTAGAGGAAGATATTAAAACTCATTCTTTGTGAAGGATACCACAAACTGGACATTTTTACTTGCAGAAACTTCTTTTAAAGAACTGACAATATTTTTTTTTGCTTATGAAGAAAATTGCAAGGTGAAACTTCTATCATCTCTCCCACCTCCCCTCCCCTTTTTGTTGGTTTGTTTTTGCTTTTTGTTTTTGTTTTTTTTTGGGGTGTGTTTTTTTTTTTTTTTTTAAAGATTTTTGGATCACTTTAAGGCTTTAGGCTCTTTAGGGAGTGGCCAATACACAAAGTTAGCATTCTTGTCAGTGTGAACAAACTACCTGCAAATACAGTAAATTTGGGTAACTTTCCTCTTTATGGTAAGTCCTAAAGTCCAAGGTATTTTTAATTGGCTTTAAGTATATTAAAAATACACATTTCATTCCAGAAGTCTCTGTCATGGATATTAAATTTCCTTTGCATAACATGAAAATGACTAAAAACTGAGAGCTTAACATTTGATCTTGAGATTTTTCAATTTCAGGAATTCTGGACTGACTTAAAGCTGAGCCCAGAGTTAGTCACAGAGTTGATCTGTGGACCACACACTACAGTGTAAGAGAACAAAGCATGTCTTTCCACAGAGAGGGGTTTTGTGCCCCAATTTGCTTTACCTGTTTGCATTGGAGTCATAGAGCCTGCAAGCCCCTCGCTTCCCACAGCTGGTGCTTCCCCATTTCAAGCATGTCTTGTCGATCACTGCGCCAAAATAAACTGGTGCTGGAATCCCAGCTGCAAGGAGAAAAGCAAAAATGTGACAAGATTTCACAGGAAAGAACATCTTCTTTGAAATCAGCTTTATATTTTCTTAGTGGTGATTACGTGCTGTTAAGAGCGGCACTAAGTGGATTGGACTCTGCAATTATTTCTCTTACCCAGCATTCTCATAGTGAGTGTGTATAGACCGACTGCAAGAGCTTTGAACTCTGGCTGAACACATCTGAAAAAAAGAGGGATAAGTAAAAAGTGTTGGCCTATTTAGTGCTTAGACATGCCTATTAAACTGCTATTAAATAACCTGAATTTAATACTCCTATTGATAAAAAGCTAAAATTTGGAAGAAGAGTGCTTCCTTCATCTGCAGAAGTGTGTTAAGTGGTATGAAAAAGGTGAATTAATCTACTGATTTCCATCAAATAGCTCCTGGCAAGTCTATTCACTAAACATAATTAAGGAAGTGAAGTTTTAAAGTCATCAGAGTCTATCCCGACCTTATTGAAACAGGCTCTCCAACTGCCTTCAACTCTTGGGCATACATTTCCCTCACTTGATGGAATACTTAATGGGAAATATCCTATTGCCCTAAGACAAAAGAGTTGCAGGTAACAGGGTTAGTGCAGTATCTTTCGTTGCTTGAATAGAATTCCTCTGTACAAGGACACATCTTGTACATCACAAAGTCTCCCGGCAACGTGCTCATCTGTTTCGTGGGGAGCTGCACTCCAGTTGGCATCAGAAATGGGCACTGGTCTTGAATTCATTATAAATCCAGCCTCTGCCATCTCCTGTACATCCAGAAATCCTGACAAACGTATGGCACTTTCAAAATGCAAGCAGAAAAAAAGACATGTTCTGGAAAACTTGATTACAGAATCATAGAATCACAGAATGGTTTGGTTTGGAAGGGACCTTAAAGATCATCTTGTTCCAAAACTGTACTGTGGGCAGGGACACCTTCCTCTATCCCAGGTTGCTCAGAGCTCCATCCAACCTGGCCTTGGACACTTCCAGGAATGGGGTAGCCACGACTTCTCTGGGCAACCTGTGTCAGGGCCTCACCACCCTCACAATAAAGAATTTCTTCTAATTCAAATTTCCCTCTTTCAGTTTGAACTCATTACTCCTTGTCCTCCCACTACAGTTCCTGATGAGCAAGAAGGTTCTTTTTTGCATCAGCTAAAGAAACAAACATGACTAGAAAGCCTCCACCTTTGGTGCACAGCCAGCTGTACTCACCTAAACATAATCATGTATGCAGGAGTGGCTCCCAGTGCGTAACAAAATCCACCTATGACTTGTATTACTGTGTAATAAATGAACTTCATTGAACAATCATCACTTTTTGGACATTGCCCCAAGGTGGCAGAACTGTTTCCTGTCCATGAGCTGTTGATTTCAAGACATTTGCAGTTATGGAAGACCTGGAGACACAAAACAGGTTTGGAAGGACACTGCTCATGAAATGGGGATTCTGTTGGAGAGAAAACAGAGTAAAGAGATGGCTCCAGATCATTTATGTTCTGGAGTGATCAGCTGGCATCAGGAAACAATGTGCAAATGGCACAGCCCAATGAAGGTTTACATCTATGGACTGGAGCTTTGTCTCTGGGACTCTGGGCATTATCTCCAGCACTCCATGCCAAGCAAAAATCACTCACTCAGAAAAACAAGCATTATCCTGACATCCCAGAGTCTCACCTGGAGGAAACAAGCTGCCTTTCCTTAACCCATTTTTTCATACTTAAGCATTAATGATCAGTATCAGGGAAGATACTACTCTATCTTTGTGTACTTCAACTGTTAGGTAAAACCTCAGGGCACCCAAAATGAGGTTTATGAAAGGCAAAGCATGGAGAACCTTCAGGCAAGATGAAAGCAACTTGATTTATGTGTTTCCCCCTCTTGTCCTCAACCTACAGAAGATGAAAGTTAATATCTAGAACCAGGAGCTAGGGCTTTTTGCTTAGTGTGCAGTAACTCAGAGAAATCTCTTTTTCTGTGCTGTTTGTAGTCAGAAATCAAAAATACCTTACTGACTGGTTTTCCTGAAATGCATTATCCTACTAAATCCCTGATGTTACATGGAAAATAAACTGGTAGAAAACCTCGGAAACCAAAGCAGGGTCTTACTGTATTCTTTCCATGTCCCACAGAAGTCTCGCACCCCGCCAGACACGCTGAAACATAGGTGATTCCATTGGCTCCACACACAGGATCCCACACATTGGAGGCACATTTGCAGTGAGAGTTGCATTCAGAAAGTAAGGAATTTTCGTGGTATGGAATGGGGTTGCTTGGAAGTTAAGTTCAGACAAGTGTAAGAAATTTTTAATTCAGTGCTGAAGTCAGTGAAGTCCCTTCTGTGTGACAGTTCTGAAACCCACCTCATATGCCCAGGACATGTTTTCATAGCTGAGTTTCTACATCTCTATTGGTCTGTTTGAGATTCCATCCTACTTGCACTGATATTAAAATGATTACTAGATTATAGAGAATTTTAAAACAAATGAAAACATTGCTACTGATTTTACTGGCAGGTGTAGACAGAAAAGAGAAAGGAGGGAGAGGTCAGTTAATTGAACTTAGAGCTAGCAACAGTTATCACAGTCTTATCAAGTATATCTTTATCTGTTGGTAAATATGTACCAGTGACAGAAACCAGATCTTCTGATTGCTGTAGTTAAAAAATACTCCTCTGTTAAAGCCTAGGCTAACTTTTCATAGAGTATATGAAGAACGCAGTATTCTCGTTCGCTTTCAGATCTCCTTTGTGTACTGAGCAAAAAGGGAGGTCTTCCCTCATCTTCTGCTTTCTAGGTAAGTTAAGTTTATGTGCTTGCCATTTTTTCATCTCAGTGCTTCCTAAGCATATTCCCTGGTCCACCTTTTACATTCTTAGTGAAAATATTGCACAGCAATACCCGTACCCTCCCCCAGTGAAACAATCTACATTGCTAATGATGCAATTCCTAATTAATCTTTAACCAGCGTTGGGCTTTGTCAGGCTGCCACTCTGCTGACCAACAAAAACTACCCCACTGACATGTGGTAGTGTTCACTTTCTCTGAAGCATTGCAAAACCATGTGTCTCTTTTAGCCTTGATGTCGCAGTACATTTTTGAGAACTATGGAGAAAAAACCCAATCTTTTCTATTTTATACTCACCCTTCATAGGACACTGTCATTCCTGCCACCACATAGTTATCACAGCCAACAAAAAAGTGCAAGAAACTGATGGCATAGGCCAAAAATGACATGGTAAATGAAAACTTCGTTGCACCAATGATGCCCATTTTGTACTTTTTCATTATAAGCCCTCCTAGGAAAATTCCAAGACCTACAGGAGGTAAGGATGTGATTCCTGAAAGAGATTATAGAAGGAGAATGTTAGAGTTAGAGAATCATTATGGTCTTAAGAGCCAAAGTCTGTCCTTAGTTTGTTGTCTCTGGCAGCTTTATGGCCTGTTATGACTTTAGGAAGATTTGTGTTCAGTCCAACCCCAGAGTTGCATATGCTGTTCTTGAAGTGCCTAACCCTCCAAACCAACATCAACTGCAAGGAAATTGTCAGATGCTTCAGCAACTAAAACTTCCACACCACACTCACTGGATATTTGTGGTGCCCTTGCTATAAATATAGTATCAATGCAATGTAATGTAATATCATTAAAAAATTTCTTGTGGTCTCATAGGCACACACCCTGTATTTTTATAATGCAGGTTCAGGCCACACCACCATTTACTTCAACCTGTTCTGCAAGGAATTCAGCTCCAGATAAAGTGCACCAGAACTTTTCCCCGTGCACTGCTTACAGCACAAGCAGTCCTTGCATGGTGTAACTCACCTATTAGAAAGTTGGATTTGGATGTAGATTGTCCGTACTGCTGTTCCATATACTTTGGTTTGTAAGTCAAGAAACCAATAAAACCACTGAACTGTAACAGTGAGCAACACAAAAATGTAAAGTACATTCGATTACCCAATACTTTTTTCAGGGAGGTATAGAAATCTGAAAGAAAGGGACATATGAGTTGGCATTGAAAGATGCATGGCATAATTACTGGTGAGTAACCTGCAAAACTTAGGGCAAGGTCCTGCTCTCATCTGTCCAAGTGCAAGTTGTACTGATCTTCATTTGCATGAGAGTATCTGAAAGCAAAATCAGGTTCTTGAAAAACACCAGAGGTTGAGATACAGAAAGAGAATCCTAAAAGGAGACAGAAGTATGGGTTAAGGCCTGGGTGCTCTACTGAGATATGCACATGAAGACTAAAGGGCTCCACGCAGCACAGACTTTGTTCAGCTTGCATGAATATTATGACAGGCTCAAGGCTAAGTGAGACCAGCTTTGGTGGAGATGTCCAGTGTCTTCCCCTGGGATCTAAACAAAAAAATTGACAAATAAAGCAAAGCCACCTCTTTCCTCACCTTTCCACCACTATTTTTTGGCCAAAGGACTGCACAACCAGAGCTATTCAAGCCTGATGTATTTTCATCAGGTAGCAATGTGCTTCAGAGTCTCCATGAACTCTCTCAGATGAATAATTTGTCTTTCCATATTGCAAAAGGAGCCTTTGAGTATTTCATTTAAGTTCAGATACAAAAACATTTTTCCACTGTTCAAATTTCTTCCAGCACAAAATTTTAGAGGCAGGTGCCACTTAAGTGGTGATTTACTGCAGGTGATGCATGCAGAACCTCAGAGCCCTGAACAAGCTCTTTCACTTCTAATAACTTTTGGCGGACCTTTCCTTTCCCGGGGACAGCTGCCTGGTTTAGATGGAAGTGCAGGGGAGGCAAAATATTTTGCAGAACTGTTACATTCCCTAAGTGTGTTGTGCCTATTGCTTTTCACATTTATACAACATGAGAAACACTTGCCTTTCAGCATTACTGACCACTTCCTCGGCTTAGTTTTTTCAGGAGAAAGTTTATTCCTCACGGTGTCTGTGTTTTCCAAGAGACCACGTGAAGTTTTTTCTTTATTGGCTTCCTCTGGCTTTTCCAGACTTTTTGGTAGAAAGCAAAATGGAATAGCAGAGAGGAAACTGGCTGCTCCGCCTGTTAAAAACCCAAGCCACCATGCACCCACCCAGCGGGAATCCTGTGGGGTGATAGTGATGCTCCCTAGAAATGAGGGAAACAGGCACAAGTTAACCCAGTGAAGAAGCTGAACCTTCCGAACCTTTGTCTGCTATGACAGCTACATTTTAGAGTGTCTGACTTCCAATAATAATCATCTAATGAGGGACCATCCATGCAGTGAAAGCATCAGGAATCATATCCTGAATGGAGTTATAGAATCGCAGATTGTTTTGGATTGGAAGGGACCTTAAAGATCATCTTGTTCCAAAACCTTGCTGCAGGCAGGGACACCTTCCAGTAGACCAGGGTGGTCTGAGATCCATCCAACCTGTCCTTGAACACTTCCAGGGATGGGGCATCCACAGCTTCTCTGGACAAGTGGTTCATGCCCTACATTCCTCACAGGGAAGAATTTCTTCCTAACATCTAATCTAAACTTACTCTCTTTGGGTTTGAAGCCATTCCTGTTTGTCCGGTGCTATTTTATCTGCCATTCTACTCCTTTTACTGACTGATGTTTTGTGGCAGACATGGCAACACCGAGGTCCTTACCCAACACATGGGGAACCGAAAGGGGCGGCAGGCAGGCCTCAAGAGGGGTGTGCTTTTTGGGCTGATACCTTTCTCCTGAGATCATTCTCTGCTCTCCTGAATTGTGTCGGTTGCTAATGAGCAACTGGATATTCTCTGTCGTGTCAGTGAAATTAACCATGGCTTTGAATATATTGCAAGGAAGATGAGAGCAGGTGGTTGTATTTTTATGATTGTTAATTCTGGCATGTTTGGTGGGGGACCAATATTATAAGGCTTTTCACTGCATGACTGGAATTGGCTCACTGTCTTTACTGTAAATAAAATCCAACACTGGCTTAACAAGGGGCAAAGACAAAAGAGTTCACCTGTCTAACTACAGGATTCTGAAGATCTGAAAACTTCTCTGTCCTGCTAGAAGAACAAGATCACTGAAAGGGAACAGGATGAAGGACCGCAGTCACCACTTACAGGGGTTGCTGTGTCCCCTCTGGCATTGTGCAGATGTCAATACTTACATGTGTTTTCATTTTATCTGAATAAGCAAGGGCTCGGAAAAACTGTATAGTGCTGCAAAAACTATGTGAAATGTAAATAATGTAAAATACTCAGTGGAAAGCATGGATAATTCCTCTAAACGGTAAAATTGCTGTACTAGCAGAATCTTTTTTGTTAAAATTCCAGTTTAGAAAAAAATCTTGGTTCTGTGAGAGTTCTTGGTACTGATTCTTAGAGTTAAGTGTGTATTACAGTCCTTTAATCTTAAAGCACAGTTCTAAAATATGCTCCCAGTCTAATTCTGCCTTTACTCTAAAAGCTGTC
>WEIT01008879.1:1607-16183 GCA_013389985.1 Dryoscopus gambensis
TTTTAATGATAGCTATTTAGCACGAGTGGTATTTTCTGTAACAATACCCAGTGTTGCAAGAAACAGATGGATCTCTAGCCATAAATGCTAAACTTTGTCTAGAGTACAAGCAGAAGGCACATAAGAAGGACCACATTCTAATAAGCTGACATGTCTACAAATTAAGTAAGTCTATAAACTTATTAATGGAAACTTGTGACTGCCCAAGAACTTAAATGATATATAATGTCAATGATGAAAGGAAGTCATCTCTGAAAGGAAGAGTAAGGGGACTATAAAAGCCCAAAGTTATTATTACAGATAGATGGATGTGTTTAAAGCATGCTGCTTCACATTTCTGCCTGTATTCAGAGGCCACCAGGTCCTCAGTATTTTCTAGCTCAGGAACACTAAGGACTAGCTCAGATCAGCCTCACACTGCAGCTGTCCATCTTCACACTCATATCCAGTATAGCATCACAGGCAAACAGAGCAGACCCTGAGGAGCATGACACCTTCTTCACAACGGATCCTTGAACTGAGCTTTTCTAGAGTGCAGTGATGAGAAATACATTTTTTCATCTAGTTTTTAATTTTTCAGTTGGAAATTGTTAAAATTGTGATCTTCTTCTGGGCAAAATCCTACCTGGACAAGGTCTTCTAGTGCTACTCCACTATGAAGAACAAACATTTTGACTGCTAGCTTGATATTCAGACTTAGGCTGGTGGAATTCTATTGCGTGGTGCAATGACAATTTAACCAGCTTTTCACAAAGCAGCCTTAGAAGATCATTTGTGCAGACAGAAGCAGTTCTTAATTAATATTTCACAATGATGTGTTACAATATTGCAATGGCTCTACTTTCAGTAAAACTGTCTCACAGGAATGTGCATTTTGGCTACTGCTCAGGCTACTGTTTTGCATTGGAGAAATAGAAGTGTGTCCAAAGATCTCTGAAAGGCAGGCTTGCACCGCAATTTAGTGAAGGACTTTTAAAAGTCCATGATGTCATTTTGCCCTTGTACTTTCATTTTAGAAGTCAAACGACTTTGCATAATGAGTAAAAAAATAAAGTAAAATCCATATCCTGTGGGCATAAACACAGGCAGTTCTTCTTTCCTAGGGAAACAAGTCTCGGTCTTTACTTGAACTGGTCAGAAAAGCAGTTTCAGCCCAAGTTACATTAGATCTTCTATTCTGAACTTGAGTAAAAACAAGCAAAGGAATGTATGCACACACACACAAACACAACCTAAACTTTCATATATTGCTTCAGCCATTTTCTAAACATGTCTGGCTATAAAAAAGACTAAGAAAAATTAGCTACATGCCCCGGCTATCTATAAAACGTGTATAGTCCTTCCTTACTCCTCTCTTACATGTAAGTGCACTGTTCACAAGCAAATGCTTATATCTGAGAAAACTTTCCATAATATCTGTGTCTGAAATATATATATTTGCTAATTGATTTGCAGTTTCCTGGATCTCAAAATCTTGGTTATTCACCTCTTATATATGAGAGTAAGGAAAAAAAATTGTCCTTCTTTCTAAAATTCCAGATTATTTCTCAAAAGCAGTTTCTCTCCAGAATCAGGACCCCTCCCAACAATCTTCAGTCTAGTTGTTCCAAGGACTTACTCTTGCTCAGAGTTGGTATTGGCCGGTATTGGCCCTGGTGTCTAACCCACACCTGTTCTAGAAATCAGTCTGGTTTTAGGAACTAGAAGAAGAGGATGAAGCAGAGTAAGGGTTTTATTTTTCCTTCATTCTACTATAACTTTTTGAAATATCAATTTCTTTTTTTAAGGCTCAGTGGAGATATTTTTTCCTTTGATTTTTACCAGTGAACACAAAAAATCTGAAATGTCTGTCCACTTATAAAAGTAGATACAGATGCTGACATATCTTAAGGAAGAACGGTACAACCATGCAAAAACAATACAATTTTCCCGTAGCTCCAGGCAATTTCCTGATGCAAGTGATCAATCAACAGACTAGAGGTGACACTTTGTTGGACCTGATACTCACAGAGAAGAAAGAAGTGGTGGAAGGGATGAAGATCAAGGGCAGCTTTGGCTGGAGTGACCAAGAGACTGTGAGGATTAAGGCTCTAAGAGAATTTAACAAAACAGAATTACAACTTCTGTCTTCAGAACTGATGATTTTTGGAGCTTCGACAAAGGCAGCAGTAACCTAGAGGAGGGAGGATTGAGACAGGGAGAACTCAGGCCAGTTAAACTTACAGAAGCCTTTGGAATCAGAAAGGGAAAAAGCACACACTTCATTCATATCAAAGAAAATTGAAGAGAGGATGGAACAAGGTAACTTACAGGCCATTGCTCTCAACCTGGTCCTGGAAGAGAAATGAGCAAATTCCCTTGAAGCCATTTCTAAACACATGAAGGGCAAGGAGGTAATGCATTTACCGTGGGCAAATCCTGCCCAACCTCTCTGATTGCTTTCTGGGATGAAATAACCAGCATAAGGAGAGGGCAGTGGATGATACATACATTGATTTGGACAAAAAGTGTGATACACCACCCTGTGTGTAGTTTCCTTCTGACCAGTTTGGTAAGATATGGGGATGGGTAAGTGGATAGTAATGCAGGTGGAAAATTGTGTCAAGTGCTGGGCTACTCAACCACTACAGCTAGTGGCTACTACCACTGATGCAAACAGCAGCTCTGCAGGATTGCCCTGGGACCCTGAGATGCAGCAGGCTGCCAGAAGGCAGCAGTGTTCCTTGGCAGCAAAACTGCTGCTGACTCATATCCTCATTTGCACCAGCACAGGGATAGCAGCAAGGACAGGCATAGATCCTGCCTTGCTACTTGGCACCAGCAGTGCAGGGTCCAGGTCTGGAGCCTTGGATGCATGAAGGGAATTGAAGGGTGCTGGGCTGGTTGATCCTGGGGAAGAGGAGTGTAAGAAGAGACCTCATGGCTTTCTGATGCTACCTGGTGGGAAAAAACAAGAGAAAGGAGACGTTTGGTGATAGGAAGGAGCATCAGTCTCAAAATTTGGAATATGGGAAGGCCTGATAAGGCAAACCAAAAGTACCATGAGGGCAGTAAAATAGTGAAACAATTCGGCCAGAGAGGTTGTAGGATCCCATACTGGAAATGTTCAAGACTTAACCAGACAAGTTACCGACTGAGCCCTGTTTTGAGCAGGGCATTGGGAGTACATGACCTCCAGAGGTCTCTGCTGAGTTCCCTACTGCCCTGAATTGTTCTGAGGGATTCAGCGATTTTAAATATTTTGGTTATATATATATGCAGACAGAAAGCATATTTAAAAGTTTTCCTGCAATAACCTTACCTTTTGGTTAAATTTATTACAGCTCATGGTGTTCCTGGTTTTACAAGAAAGATCTAATTTGCACTTTTTAAGTTTCCTTAGAACATACCATGAGCTTGTCTTGTAATCATGTGTATAGACATCTTTCTAATTTAAACCACAAGATCTTTCTAGTATGAGTCCTTCATAAGTTAGACCTCAGTTTACTTCCTTGGCAGGCTGTGGGTCATAGGGATGTACAATCTATGTATTTCGTCCTTTGCCACAAACTAATGCACCGTTAGAATTCTCTTTTTTTCCTTCTTTCAGTGAGAAAATAGATTAAGAGATCCATCATGCAAGTCTGTCTGACAAAAAAAAAAGGGAAAGTTCTAGCACAATGGCACATTCATAGCCACATTATGCAATTAACTACAATGTAGTAACTGCTGTGGAAGATTACTTTTCTTATTGTAATATGATAAAATTTACCCTATGAGATGTAGTCTCAAATCTAGGAATTTAATGTAAAATGCCTTCAAATATTACCTGTTTTGAATTTTCAGGTTATTTTTTTTCTATCTTCTTCTTCGGTTTGTAGGAGTTTATTTTGTTGGGGTTTTTTTTTCCCTCCTTTGATTTTATGCAATATTTAGGGCTTAAGAATTATCAGAAACTGCTTCCCAACTGAACCATAGGGTGTGACAGTTCTTATTTGTGAATTAAAATGACAAAGTTGTAACCTTTTGTAACTCAAAATCATGTATGTGCTAAATTTTTGTGGGAATTTTTGTGGAAATCAAAGGTGGGATAGCTGGCCACCATGATGATTTTAAAATATGATAACTTTTGTTTCCCCCTCAAATAGCCCAGGTGGGAGAAGGTGGCAGCACTGTTTCCTCCAAACCACTTACCCATAAAGCGCTGAGTTTACAGATATTTTAAAATGCTACCATGTGAATAATATTCCTGTGTACATATTCTTAGTTTATAAGCACTTGCCATATGGCATTCCTGCACTCCAGCTTTTTTTTTTTTAACATACAGTGCATGTGCTTGTGTCAGTCTCTCCCTACAGAATTCTGTTCATAATCAATCTCTCAGTTCACGTAATCACATCCTCTGTATATTCTCCTAGTGAAGGAAGTGAGTTCTCAGGGGTGCAATGTCTTAGGCTTTACTTTTATCTGTCCATGTTCAAGAATGCTAATGTGATTCTCTGAGTTCTTAGCAAAGAAACTGAGGATTTAGAATAGTCTTTCTCTCTCCACTGAGGGGTTCTTCTTCCTCAAGGCTTTGAAGAGCTGACCTTGCAAAGAATTGTTTTAATGCACCCCCTTTTAGAAGAGAGTTTACCTGTTTTCTCAGTCTGATGCAGATACTATTTAAAGGGGTTTCCATGGATACTGACATCGATAGGAAATGAAAGACGGCTGTCCTCCTTTCTGACCCACAGGAGTTTCTCACTGTTGCTATGGCAAAGCTTACAGATGTCGCTGGTATTGTTTTGCATAATCTGATTTAAAATCTACAGTCTGGGCAAACATATTCTTTAGGCATCAGTAAATACATCTGGGTAGAACAAGTAAAAAGTTGTGATTGATAACAGCCTTAGAAGTTTTCTCAAACTTTAAGATAATTTGTAAAACAAATGGATTATTTTACTAAATATACTTTTCTGTGGGTCTCTCTCAGAGACATAAATAGAATGTTCAAAAGAGAATGAATCTCAGCACCTTCTGAAGTTCTCTTATGGTAATTATCAATGAATTTGAAATTAATCACAGATTTACACTAGCTACCACATATACATAAAAGTAATCCTCAAGATATAAACCAGTAAATAACTACATTTTGGAATTTCCTCATTGTGGACCTGGATCAAAGAGAAGGTAAAAGGAAGTACCTCAGCTCATCTAAACAGTATGTAAACCTATTTGCAAAACCCAAGTTAAATATTAATTATAAAAGGATACAAGTATTTTAACAACTCAGTATCAAGTACTCATTTTTTGTTATATACCCTTTATTTTATTCATTTTATTTTTTGACCAGGAAGGTTTTCAGAAATGTTCCTGCATTTAATAAAATGCTTTCTTTAAACAAATTAAACACTTTTCCTACTTTTTCCAATACATATCCAAAAAAGAAAACAACCAGCTCCCCTTGAGATCCAAAAACATTCCAAGTGGCAGTTAAGATTTACTGCATATGTCTCAGCACTTGGAGATGGATATAGGATATTGTGCCAAAAAGAAGAAATTGAAAATTGGCAGGAGTAACTGGAGGAGAATACCAGTCAAAGAAAGGGTCTGACCTTTCCAGTGAGGCATTATTTTATCATTTTATGTCACCTTGATTAGTCTGTTTGCTTGAATCTTCTCTGTGTATGTTTTATTGTTTTATTTCCCATCCTGGTCAAAAAGGGCACATTTATTGTTTAGTAAGCAGAATTAGGCTGGCTGCAGTTTACATAGTCAATAGCAGTCAAACACTAAGGTCAGTGTCTATCACATCTTGGAAAAATTGGGGTTAGAGCAGGTGAAATTATCATTCAATTTTGGTTTTATGGCTCTAATAGAAAGCCACAGAGTCCCTGACCCCTGATGCCACTCATGTCTTGCTCTAATAGCAATATATGACCTTTGACACTCAATTAAAACAGGAAATAAGGCAAAGAAGGGGTCACTATACATGTTTGGCCAATCTGAGCTTTTGGAACAAAAGGTCTTAATAGGCTTTCGAAGAGGAAGGAAGGGGGCAAGAGGGGACGGCAGGAGGGACAGATAAAACGGGGGAGGAGAACAGAAAACAAAGCAGGAATGGAGGAAGGGGTAAAGGGACAGAAAGAAGAGGAAAAAATTACTTCATTTGTATTTTGGGTGACCTTAAGTGCATTAAAGCATCCTGCTGCATGGCAATTTATACATACACTCTATCTCTCTACTAAAAGCACAGGTCTGTCTTCCTGGCTTCTTGAGTGGGACAAGGTCAATGCATTTGGTTTTAGAATGTTATAAAGAGCCTTTTTATTTAAGTCTTTGCTATATGAATGAAAAATAAATTACTTATCTTCATCTGGTACCTCTGTGTGAGGGGAAAGCAGGAGAAGAGTCACTTGATTTTGAAAGCTAACCCTAAGTAACATTGCAAGCAAATAGGATCCACTGAGAGAAATTATTTGTGGATTAATACCTGATACCTGTCACCAGATCTCAGAGAAAAGGAGGCCCTATCAAGTGCTCTTACTTGAGGGAATAGGTTTTCACCAAAGTAGAAAAGTGCTTTAACCATTCCCAGTCTAATTCTACATTTTTTTTGTGGGCTACATAATCTTAGAGATTTTTAAGCCTATGTGAATCTACAGGAACAATATAATTTTACTTGCAGCAAGATACAGAAGGTGACCTCACTAAAATACCCCAAAAACAAGCCACCAAATTTGGACTGAATAACAATGGCAGTTTCAGAAAGCTATTCAGTCTTGCTTGAATTCAATTAAGGAACCACCTGGCACGACTTTTAACTGAATTTTTGCAAGTATTAAGAGGCCTTGCTCTTAGAAAAAGCATGCACATTTCCTATTTGCGATTTTCCAAGCTTACATTTTTCAGTTGTTGGATTGAACTGCCATTTAAAAAAATATATATACTTTTCTGTTTGCTGAATAGAAAAATCACAGCACAAAATCAGATTGGGGTTGAAAAAAAAAATTAAAAATGGGTTTCCCTTAAAAAAAATGTTTAAATTGAAAACATACTAATTTTGGAAACATTGAAAATTTCTTAAAATATCTTTGACAGTGAAACAGAAAAGTTTCAGAACTAATCTACCCCAAAGTTTTGCAAGAAAGAAAAGCAAATTGAAGTGACGGTTTGAATTTTTCAGAAAGAGATGAGGTTTCACTGAAATGAGTCAACACTCTAGATATGCTTTTTGAATGAAAGTAGATATTTTCATGATCAAAAAATATTGCCTCATCTCTTCCCAGCATGTTTTTTAGTGTGAGATGAGTCTTTCATGTTTCCATAAAGCTGTTCCTTCTATTAACTAAGGCAGAAAAGCTCTAGATGCACCATAACATACTGTTTCAGAAGAGCCAAACACTGCATCTTTGGATTTGCAGCAACAGCACATGATAGCTAAGACTTACTGTAGGCAGACGGAATGATGTGCCAGTAAATTTCAGTCAGGGATCTCTTTTACCTCACCAGAAACTAAGAAAAATCCCTTCTACAATTGGAAGGATTGCAGACTTCTGTTCATTCTGTTCTTGGAATTCCCATCAGAGTTTTGCAAAGGCATCCAGAAAGGATGATGCAATGCAGTTTGCACAGAGGCCTGGAATTACATCTGGGCCCTTACTGCCTGTTTTACACCTGTTTGATGTCTTTGGTGGTGACACAGACAGTGGGATCAACAGCCTGTCAGCACGTTTGCCGAGCACCAAACTGAGTGGTGGAGTCGACACACTGGAGAGGAGAAATATCATGGAGAGGGACTTTGATAGGCTTGAGAGGGGTGCCTGTGAAAATATCATGAAGCTCAGCAAGGTCAAATGCAAGGTGCTGCTGGGTTGGGGTAATTCCAAGCACAAGCAGAGAGAATGGATCCAGATGGAGAATGGATCAAGAGAAGACCCATCAAGAAGGAGGTGCTGGTGGGTGAGAGACTGAACCAGCCATGTGCATTCACAGCCCAGAAAGCCAACCTTATCCTGGCCACCAAAAGAAGAGTGATCAGTAGGGCAAGGAAGGTGATTATCCCTCTCTACTCCTCTTGCATGAGACCTCACCTGGAGTGCCACATCCAACATATGATGGATGGACTTGTAGGAGTGAGTCTAGAGGACAGCCATGAAGATGATCAGCGGGCTGGAACACTTCTCCAACTAAGACAGGCTGAGAGACTTGGGGCTGTTCCACGCAGTAAAGGAAAGGTCCAGGAAGACCACACTGCAGCCTTGCAGTACATGAAGGGAACGTACAGGAAAGATGGAGAGGGACTTTTCACAAGGACATGTAGTGACAGGACATGGAGGAATGGCTCCAAACTGAAAAAGGACAAGTTTAGATTCAATATTAGGAGCAAATTTTTCACTGTGAGGGTGAGGCACTGGAACAGGAAGGTCAGAGTAGCTATGGATGCCCTATCCTTGGAAATGTTCAAGGCCAGGCAGGATGTGACTTTGAGAAACCTGGCCTAATGGAAGGTATCCCTGTCCATACGGAGGGGAGGCGGGTTGAAGCTAGATGATTTTGAAGCCCCCCTTCCATCCCAAATGCTTCTAGGATTCCATGATTTACCTATAAACAAAAACTAACTCTGTGGCTGAATAATTAAAGAAAATAAATAGGAATATGAGATGCATGCTGATTGGCACTAAAAATCCATAATGACTTTATTCAAAGATTAAGCTAGAAGGTTCCATAAATTCATGCTAGAGTCCAAGCTCACATTTAACTACTTTCCCAGCTCTTTGTGAATGAAAGTGCCAGTTTCCAGGATGTTTTGCAAAAAATATGTACCTCTAAGCCTAAGGTGCTATTTTTTAAAATTTTTTTTTCTTTGACAGTACAGAAGTTAAAATATTTAAAGCAAATATACAGTCAGTACAAAGGGTCACAGAAATCAAGGGGAGCCAGTTCAGTTATTTTTATCATTAATTTTCCTAGCTACATCCCTTTCTGCAGATCTATTGAAGGATTTTTAGCAAGGAAATAGGATCAGAAGTTCCAGTAATTTGAGGTAACTTCCAGAAGTCAGCAGAAATTATGTTCTAGCGACCTCAGTTTAAGGTTTAATAGGCTGCATTTTCTGTTAATTCCTTTCTCATAATCATTCTTTTTGTTCCTTTTCTCTTTCTCCTTCTCCCAAGACAGGCAAAGCCAGTCTCTCTAGCTCCTAGTATTCCCTTTTTCTGGTTGATAGAAAATTATTAGAAATGTTCTGGTTTTGGTTGCAACCACAGCTATCCAAAACAGATTAAAGGAACAAAATGTAGTTCAGTCTAAATCAGCTAACAACAATCATAAATATGTTTAGTTTGACAGAAATACTTTGTCAGCCTTTGGAAAAATTTGGAAAGGACTTCTGAGCTTCCTATGGAGAAAAAAGTTCTCACTTTCAGCTGAAGTAGTAAGATCTCTCCAATGACTTTAGACTTGGTTGCTGTGCTGGTTTTGGTTGGGGTAGAGTAAATTTTCTCCACAGTAGTCAGTGTAGGGTTGTGGTTTGGATTTGTGCTGAACAGAGGGTTGATCATATAGAGATGTTTTTGTTATTGCTGAGCAGAGCCTACACAGAGCCAAAGCCCCTTCTGCTTTTTGCATGGCCACAGTGGCAAGAGAGATGAGGTAATCAAGAGGCTACACAGCTGTAACAGGTGACTCCACCTGACCAAAGGGGTATTCTAGATCATATGGCATCATGCTCAGTATATAAGTGGGGGGAAGAACGAGGAGATTTTGAAGTGATGACATTTGTCTTCCTGAGTCACTGTTACATGTTGTGAGTCCCTGCTCTCCTGGAGATGGCTGAACACCTGCCTGCCCATGGGAAGCAGTGAGTTCCTTGTTTTTGTTTGCTTGTGTGCATGGCTTTTGGTGTCCCTATTAAACCATCTTTATCTCAACCCATGAGTTTTCCGGCTTTTACACTTCTGATTCTCTCCCCAGTCCTGCTGGTAGAGGAGTGTGCAAGCGGCTGCTGAGGTTTGGCTGCTAGCTGGAGTGAAATCATGACAGCTGCAAGACTAGGAAGAAATAAGGAAGAAAAGTCCACTGACTGCTATATATTTTGAAGACTCCAAGAAGATCAATCCCTCTTGTTTTTCAACACAAAACAGTTTAGCTAATGTTGTTACCATAGAGGATTTTGCGCAGGTGAACTTAAAAAATGTAGTCATTGAGGTGTCACGATCCGACTAACACAAATCGTGGTAGGTTCTTTTATGGATTTCAAAGTGCAAATGCCAACGCTGAGGATTTCAACAATGCACTTTATTTAGAGTGCTAAAATCACAAGATTTTGCTTTATTAGAGAGGGAGAGATATAGGAAACAAAGGATAGAAAGAGAGAAGAGGGAAAAGTGGGTGATAGCTACCAATCAGGCGAAGATGCGATCCTCATGGTCCAGCCAATAGATGCTTCTTCGTCCACTGGGGAGATGTCAAAGGTGGTGAATCCTGAGAGTCAGTTTATAGTCTTTTTCAGAAGCAGGGGGGTCATCTGGCCAGAGCACAACTATTGTTAGGAGGTTTGCCGAGGCAGCAGCAAAGCATACAGTCCATGTCCAGCCGGCCTGCTGCATGATCGAATCGCCCGCTGTATGATCAGTGTTCCGTGGCTGTGCTCAGTTTCTCAGACAATGCTGGAGGCAAACACGCCTGCAGACAATGCTTGGCAAGTGCTCACTTCAGCCAGACTGGCGCCGTGGCCAGGGTCCCCCGTGTCCAAAGTCCTTCTATGGTCTCAATCTTGGTTCCGAGTCACAGCAGTCGAGAGACAGATTGAGGGATCTTCCGACCGCCCTTTACATGAGGTCAACTCTAATAATCTGCATTACCATGCTTTTTGTCTTACATGACACTGTAAATATTCCTACAGATTCCTGTCTGTAGCTAGGACAGATGAAGATCTTCCAGGTAAGCTTTTAAGTGTATGTATTTTCCCTGTAACGAAAAACTTTTTAAGAAATCTCTCCCTTGTGGCTTCATTAGCTCCCCATTTCTTATATTCTTATATTTCTTATATAATATTCTTATATTATTGTCAGGGTCACCTTGACCCATTCCCCTGCAGAGAGGGGGCCCTGGGGTGGCAGGACATGGCTCAGGGTCTCCCTGCCCCTGCTCTTGGTCCCATGTAATCCAGTTCTGCGTTCTGGTTGGTGATTTTGTGTCCCCCTGCGAGGGGAACTCTGGGCTGTCTCCTGACTGGGGCAGTCTGTGTGCTGACTCCAGACCATGTGGCCGCTATTAAACATCTACTGAAATATCAACAAAATGAGTCTTTCCTAATTTCCTCTATGGGAGAAGCTGTCTCCAGGAAGGTTGCAGAACTGCACTGCAACATATTATAGAGACTAAAAAGTCAGGAAGCTGATCTGTTCCACTAGTGTTGAGGAAAAATTTTCTTCTACACGTTTGTTTGTGGTTTTTTATCATGGCTTTATTAAATATAAGTAAATCTGAGTTGGTTAGCAGCAGTAAACTAATGCACCTGCCTACTCAACCAAGTGCACAGCATCTTCCAGATTTGAAGACCATCTGTAAATAATTTCTGAGAGACCTTTTACAGTGATTCTCAGACCGTTCTCTGCTTTCTTCTTCTATGCCTGACTTCAAGCATACTAAGGGCCATGCATTATTTTCCATTGACTTCTCACAGTTTTAATTGGGCTGCAAGTGGAAATACCTTCATTTTGCAAGATGGAACATGTTTATTTTGAGAAATTTTGCACTGAATAATACTGGGAAGTACTGCACTTTGTCTAAAGGATGGGCTTGCTTTGAATTTTCCTTACCTGTTGCAGCTACAGTTAAAATGATTCTCACATATATTGCTCCATTCTGTGTTTAAGAGTGAAAATAGAAGTTAAAACTAGAAATACTGTCTGACTTTATTCTCTGACTAATATTCTCATTCTAATGCCATTGCAGGCCTTATTAACAGTCCCCTTTACAGCTAATAAAAAAAGGAGGGATTTTATCTATTAATCTTATGTAATGCATAATCCCAATGAGATGTTGTTTTTATGATGTATTAGATCATGCATCATCAGAGCCAGCTGTCATGCCAATGATCAATTTATGTAATAAATCATAATGGGACACACTGATAAAGTGTTACTCAAGTAAGAGTGGTACGCACATGAAAAGCAGGACTGCAAAAATTCAGACCAAAAAAAAAAAGAATTAAAGCAGCACAAAACTGGCCTGGACCCAGATTCTGTACCACCAGACAAACGGAGGGAAGAAACTACAATCCATCGTTGGCATCAAGGCCTTAAATAGAACTCTTATTTTAAAAAAACCCAAAATTTACCTCCAAACAGGATTAGGCTTTGAATGTCCTCTGAGCTACAATTTCTGTCATCAAAACAACCACTCTTGGAATTCTACTTTGCACAGCTCAAAAGTGAAATCCCAAGGCACCAGTTCAAAGTCTTTAAGATGTACTTATATGAAATGATTTTCATTTGGGTTATACTCATAATTCAGAAATTAAAGCATGAAATGAACAGAAGAAAAAGTTCTGACATGCTGAAGCATTTTGGTTTGACCCATTTAGGCAAAATATTTTGATAATTTATTCTGAAATATTTTGAGTTACACATTGAACACCGAAACACAAAACAAGACCTTGAACCTTCAGAAGAATTTTTGTATGTATGAAACTAAAATGTTCTTCTTGTTTTAAAAAGAAAACTTTCAGTCAATGATTTTCATGATCACTTTTCTTCAATTTCCTTTGTAAATTTAAGAAGTGAAATGGAAATTTTACCACATGAGTCTAATCTCAGATGATCAAAGAACATTTTCTCTGGTCAGCATTGGGCAGAGCAAACCTCTATACACTAGTAGAGAGATGGATGGATGGATGATCTATCACAAACACAGCTGTCAGAGAATTTTCCACAAAATTAGTCTATTTTCTTTGCAAGTACTGCAGCTCACACAGCAAATGAGGAATTATACACTTAGGTGTCTGTTTTGCTTTCAGCAAAATAATAGCCCAACACTCTCAGCAGATCAAACCAGCTGCTAAGTTGCTGAGAACTACTGGTTGCAGTTTACATTGACTGCAGAATCCAAGCCTCATTGTGCCAACAGCCGCCTCATAAAGCCTTGCAAACTTCTATAACCCCGAGAGTTTACAGTTAACAACTTTGTTGAAGATCTGCACAAAACCAGCTAATGTTACTAACACAAACAGGAGATTGTGGTAATTTTTTTCTGAACTTCTGTTAAAATATAAAACTTTATCCAGATGCTAATTACATCTAAATAGTAAGAAACAGTTCCACTTTCAGAGGTCTCACTTTTAAGATACAATTATAAATAAATGTTCAGTTTGATCTGATCTCTTTACCAGAGTGCAGCTAATTCCATTATTTATAATTATCTAAGTGATATGGCCAAGCTAGTTTCAAAATACCATTCCGCAAAGGCAAGCTGCTGTGGACAGCCATGTCTCTCTTCCTGCTATGAATGACAGGTAGGCAGAGGATTATTATGAAATTAAGATGAAGCAATTGTGATGTGATGTTCACCTGGAATCTGCGAACAGGTTTAAATCAGCACCTGGCAGGAAAATTGGAAGAAGTCAAAACTGTCAAGAAAAAGCCCCAAGATTAGGTCTTCAGCACCTCAGATACATGAAGGACTTGCTGGGTGACCAAACCTGAATGCTGTAATGATTGTAGAAATAAAATGTTTATTACCAAATTACCCACAAAATAATAGACTAGGAATTCAAATGAAGAGAATGTCTTTGTATTAACAAGACTTCACTTAAGAGATGGAGGTGACATTTCCATCCATTATTACACATTTTCCCTAGGTCAGTCAGATTTCCATTTAAACCCTGCAAATTCATGCTTCCAGATTGTTCAGAAAGGTAACAGCTTTTTTTTCCTCCATCAGTATTACCCTCTTCAGAAACTATTTCAGCCCACTGGGTGTGAATTATCAACCATAAATGACATGGCAAGAAACCATCATGACCAGGAAAATAATTTGCCCTAAGTTTGTATTTTCCGTATTTTTTATATCTCTATTTGAACATCTACATATATGTGAGAGTCCCCTACATACATTTAGCACCCTGTCATAAACAAAAGGCTGCCTCTTTTTGCCATGCTGAGGATACGAGAACAATGAAAATGGTGTTTGGTAAACTTTTGATAAGAGTGGTTTATTTCGGTTTCACATGCATGGGGAAGTAACAAACAAGAGCAGTGGCTAGAACTGTGTTTTACACTGAAGTTTGATGTTAACTCAATTTCCAAAGGAAAGAAGCGAACTCACAGAGAGCTGTGAGGCATGAGAAACCATTTGCATACTCCCAAATAATAGAATTTACTGAGCAGCCCCTCAGACCGGTAAATAAAACTTGGCTGGAATCTCATGAATTTAGTTTCTCATTCCTGTAATTTTTCAAATATCCAGGTTTACATTAGAAATGCTGAGAACATTTCAGCAACATTTCTGATAAAGTAGGGTATGCCTGCTTCCTAGCAGGATGGAAGTGTAAAGAAGGCCAAAAATAAAACACAATTTGAAAAAAAAAAATACAGCAAACTATTTTATAC
>WEIT01008880.1:1084-17386 GCA_013389985.1 Dryoscopus gambensis
AAAAAGCAAAGGCAAAAGGGAGACTTTCTTCAGCCATGACATTTTATTCACTCAGCAGAAAGAGAAATATCCTTTATTTTGGGCAATTTAGACCCTTTTGTCCTCTTTGTCCAACACCAGAGCTGCAGCAGCTGATAGGGCGAGCTTTCCTGAAGCTCTAGGGCTGCTTTGATGTGTCCCGCCATGGATAAATCTGGCATGTACCAGAACAGTGTAGTTTCTTCCCGTCTGCAAAATATTCTCCACAAAACCAGCCTCTCCTTGCTTATCCCAGCACCGGAGAGACATGCTGCTGTGTCTCATAGGTGCTGGCTGCTGCAAAGGCCTTTCAGAGCTCTCCGAATCCTCCCTCCAGCCATCTCTAATCTGTGTGACAGGAACAGTCTAGCACTAAGAAAGATGAGGAGCCACTAAGCACAAAATCACTTTACACAAAACACCTCTCCCTAATCTGTTCTGAGCACTTGATCTGGTCCGCATGCATTTCTGCTCATCCTTTCATATTTTTTCAGTGCCCTACCAGCCGGTGGCATTTGAAGTGTATGTATGCTTCTTACATAGATGCAAAGTCTGTAATTTGATGTGCACTTCTTCTGAATAATCAATATAAATTCAGTCACCTAAGAAACATTCCTGAATATATCCTTCTAATTATACATCAGACTGCAATTCCAGGCTACTCTGACACAACACTGACAGTATAATCCTCTCCATGGCAGCGTATGGTATAATCACAGATCCTGAAAATATTAAGAGCAGGCAATACTTAAGCAGATGCTTAAAAGCATACTACACTTCACAAGTATGTAAGTGATCCAGAAATAAAAGATGATAGATTCCACAAGTGTGGAACTGCATATTACCAAAAGATTAAATATTTCATACAACCACTCACTACAAAGAGTGTCTGGAGTCATTCATCTGTCTTTCCTAACAAGGATAAATATTTCTTCACTTTTCAGGAAAAGCTGCACTCTATGAATAATTGATTTTTAAATAACTGGTATGATGTCCAAGTTCATGTAATTAAATCTCCCTTTGTCAAGACATACCACCAGTAAATGATTCTTAAAAGGGAATTAGAAAAGACAACAACATCAAAATTCAACCTCTTAAAATCAGTGAACTCGAATATACTCAATCACTAGGTCAGAGAGACATATTGTTTATAAATTCCCTCTTCCCTCATCCAACTCTGATCATAAGTAGATATTGTCTGTTAGAGTCCACATAAAAATTATGTGAAACAAAGGCAAACAGAAATGTTGTCATCTAAATTCTATCCCAGCTGGAGTCAGTGGCAAGACTCCCATGAACTTCAAAGGCAACAGGATTTGGCAGGGGTTAAGCATTCCAAATGGCATTCAAACAACAGATGGACGTTTGCTGCAGTTCAAAGGCACGAGACATAGCTTGTGCCTTGCTTATGCTAAAATCTTACCCCAGCTTATACAATTGTGGAAAGACCATTACTTCTACAAGTGAGGGAGAGACCACTGAGAGCCTCATGCAAGCTACCATCCATCTGCTCCAAAAGTGTGGTGAAAGTCAGCTTACCAGGATAAAGAAATAAAACAGTGAAAAGTGGCTGTAGTGGTCAGAGGATGCCTATGCTTGGGAGCAATCCAGCAGTTTGCAGCAGATGCTGGGGAGCAGGGATGCATCCCCTCCATCCCACACTTCAGTTCACTCCAGTCATGAATCTCTGTGGAGTATTTAACACTACAGAAAGACACATGCCCGTGCTCACGCTCATGGCCAATTATTGCTTGGCCTTAGTTTATCATTAAAATATTGCTTTTGTTTTGTTGAGTTTAGAAGACTTACCCTATTCTACTAAAATCATCTGTAGGGATCTACATGTTATTAATGACAATTTAATGAACAAGTATGTTCACATCCAACTAAAATGGGGAATTCAGAAATTTTATAATAAGCAATTACTTCCTATTTCTCTCATTTAGTTTCCTGGCATTGCCTAAACAATCTGGAAACATTGTTCACGGGTTTGTTTCCTCAGTTTCCTTGAAATGGCTCTTATATACATTCATATCTATTCAAAAATGAAACCTTAGGACATCACCATCCTGTAGAAAGCAATTCCATGGCATTCTTAGGAAAGCCACAAATTTCAATTCGAAGACAGGAAATCCTCTATGAAAGAGGAAGGGCTTTATAGGCTTAAGAGTGGGTTAAAAACACTCAGTTGAGGGCAAAAATATATTGTAAAAGGACCTGGTAAAGTTTGGGAAGCTACATTTACATCAAACTCAGCCAAATGAGTTTACCATGAACTACAGGCAGAGTATTCAGGTGCTGGACTACACAGGCTACAGGTACAGAGGCATCTGTGCTGGCTCCAGGCATAGCCAGCTTGGACTCAGAACCCACATAACCAGGCTCACATGGCCAGCGTCCAACTGGTTTAAGTGAGTGTTAGCTCACCGACATCTCAACTCTGTTACACTTTTACTTGTGTGCTTTTATAGCAAAATTTGTGTGTGTTTTGTATTATCTGTATTCGCTTTCTACAGCCACCGCTGCCACTGTCCTTCTCTGCTCTGTCTCCTTCCACCACAGATAACCAGGAGTCTCTTGCATCACCTGAGTGGCAAATTGCAAAACAGTGGGGATGTGGTTGAAGAAAGCTCTGTAACAACTCCATGGAAAAAAATACTTAATTCAAATTGAGAACACCATTCAGTGAGCATAAACATAAACTTTAAGTGGTTCTTTGTGCCAACACTCACATCAGCTTTGCTGTATCCTCTTTTGTAAGTCTATTCTCATACTCCCAATGCACGGAAGCCTGTTCAGAGATACTTCAGCCATACAAAGAGTAGCCCAAACTTCTTCAGAGCTACCATTCAGCATCTTGCCAAAGAAATTAAACAAAAAGTCATCCGTTTGTTCTGGATGACTCTGACTGAGAAATTACTTGGATTTACCCACCCTGATATCTCATTCTCTCTGAGCATGCACAATTTGGAAGCAGAATGCTCTGAAAACAGGAAAGTTATTAAAGGCAAACTCTATACAACAAGGCCTGACAGCAAAACATTTCACCAGCAATTTACTGACAGTTACACTTTGGAATTGAGGACTAAGGCAACTTGTCATTCACAAAGAGTTACTCTGGGCATTGTCCTTATAACAGCATATACCAAAATGTAAATTGAAGATTAGTGTTTACAGGTTTATCATGCAGTCATTTTCCTGTCCTTGTAGGTAAAGTATGTCTCAGACAAGCTGTCCAATTACATCTTTTTTTAGGATGTAACGAAATTATTGTCACTCTAAAGTTCATGTCCTTGTGCTTAATGTAGCATGGATCTAAGCCACCTTTTTTCCCCACGAGCTGTTCCACACCTTATCCAGATCCACACTGAAAACAAAATACAAGGGATATGTTACAGCATCTTAAGATGTCCTGTAACACTGGCTGATGGTGAAAGGCTGCACTGAGAGAGCTCTCACATTTCCCCTGTATTTCATGACTGTCTCTGCAAAGAAAGTCAAAAGTAAGGCTGCATAGGCAACATTTCCTGGTTTGACCACTGAACAAAAGCAAACATATATGCACAAACATCACAATGCTTTTGTTTGTATTCAGCACGAACGTGAGTTTCTAACAAATCCAAAATTAAACATACAGGTTTAAGCACTTAGAAAAATATAAAGGATCCACATAAATGCAGAAGTAGAAAGCACTGAATGTTCACTTTTAACCAATATCCTACTGCGTAGAGCATTTCCTAAGTCCTAGGTAAGTTAAACCCATTACATCCCAGGAGAAATCTCACTGATAATACATCAGTTTTTATAGAGTGGCATGAAACTTAAGACAGAGTTGCTAATTTTGCCATTATACATGCACTGGAACAGATGTGTGAATCAAAATCATCTGTCTTTCAGACAACATAAACACTTGCTGACTTGCTTGATAAATATCTCTGCTTTGTGTGACAGAGATGCAGAACTGGAAAGCTATCCCATCCTTGCAGTAGTCAATAGATAGAAGACAGACGTGGATTCAAATCTTTCGGGGGAAAACGTCATTTCAGCTAATGTCTTATGCAGCTCAGAAGAAGGAAAAGTTCCCATAATCCTGATATAACTTGTGAAAGCAAACAAGCAAACAAAAATCAAGAAACCCTTCTTCCACACTGTCACAAATAGGAATGTCCTGGAATTTTTATGAACCAAAAGTGAGATACATTCAGTCTGACTTTACAGGTAACACACAAGTCATTCAGCAAATATTCAGACTCCTGAACGGACCTTGTATCTATCAAGCCAAATATAAGCAATATCTCTTTTCTTCCCCTTTCCTCCCAGCATTGAGAGAGCAGGCAGCACTTCTTTAAAATGATAATATCACAGAAAATGAAAGTCTTGAAGTTCAGAGGTGAAGATGGAAATCACAGATCCACAACACCATAATTGCATATTTAATGTTTGTTCATAGAGGTGAATGAAACCTGAAGATTTGCAAGAGCAGAGGCATCAGCAAATGGCCATGAAAAAGGATTTTTACATTGAGAACGATAAGCTTGATACTGGGATTTCTGCAGAGGAACTTCAGCAACAACTGTCTTTTTCCAGCCAGGACAGGGTTAATACAGTAGCCAGGAGAGGGCACGGCTAGGACAGAGGTTATCCTGTATCACCTCACATCATTGTCCCTGGCAGGAGGAAGGGAGTCTCTGCCAGGGAGAAGGTTTCCTTCCGGGTGGGTGTTGTGTGGCAGAGGGAGTGGTCAGGTATATTCTGTTGTTGCGGGGGGGGCGTTTCTGTGTGAATCATTCACCTCTTTCTTGCACCCTCTGTCATTAGTTTTGTTGCCGTTACAGTTTATTGTCTTACCTTATTGCTGTTTCCAGTAAATTGTTCTTATCTCAACCGGTGGTCTTAACCTTTTGCACATCCAATTCTCCTCTGTGTCCCACCACATGGGGAGGGGAAGGGGAGAGAGTGGTTTGGAGAGTCACAGTGGGAGAACTGTATTGGGCAGTATCACTCCTAAACAGCAACACAAGTTAGACTGCAAACCTGAGCAAACCAATTTCCATCTGTTAGTGGTTAAGCCAAGTTTTAAGGCTCAGAAGAGAGAAAAGATTAGTGTTTATGGCGTTACAGAGATACAGTACTTTTCCTATGTTCACTTCCTGTTCTGTCCTCAGCAAGTGACTATTTGAGTGCTGATACTTCCACGTATCTACTCATCCTCCTGAACTTGGACGAAACTTCAGTCCTAGACTACCAGTTACAGTTTCAATACAACAAAGTAAGCCATATTCTCCTATTTAATCCCTAATCTACAATTATTCAAGCATCAGATCATCATTCAATGAGAAACACTTTTTGCATAATTAAAACTGAACCCTCTTATGCCCTTTAATTCTTTCAAGCTGCCCTGGGGAACTGAAGGATAATTAGTATGACCAATACCAAGAGGAAAGCAAGCTATAAAATTCGTCTTTATACAAAGGCTTTAAATCTTCTGTACATCACAGGTACATACGAGCTTCAAATGGCAATGACAGTACAAGGTACATAACTGTAAAATCAATCTGCATTAACAGGTTAGTACCATTCGGCCATGCTAGAGCATGCATTGTGCTGTACATGGGGCAAAAATAGGAAATTATGTCTGCATTGAAAGGTTTGTCTCTTCTTCAGATACCCATATTAGACCTCATGCACTCAGCTTGTTCCCTGAAGCACTGTGGTAGTAAGCCCTCCTTCCTCAAATCCTACCCACAGTGGGAATGAAATGGACGTGCTCTAATTGCAAACTGTCTGAGCAGTGAAAAGTTTTCATGTATCTGAGGTGAGGCTGGAAGGGCCCTAAGGAACTCCTACCCATCACAGAATATCATGAAACTAAAAAATAAGATATGTACTAATGAAGAAAATGGCTCATTATTGTTCTAGACTTTGCTTAATTTCTCCTGCTCCTTCTTAGCATACATGAGAAATGCTGGAACAGAGATTTTACTAACAAAGGCCAACACAGATGTACAAATAACTTAAAAATTTTGAAAAAATGAGGGCAGGGAAAGAAATGGAAGTTCTTAATGAGCTGCAAAAGGCCTTATACTGTCAGCAGTCAGATTCAGCATGGCAGCGATCAGAAAAAATATGTTCAGCTCTCTTCCCAACAGCAGTCAGACATGGAGAAAAATCTCAGAGTATTAGAGAAAAAAGCAAAGTTAATCAAAGCTAATGATAACACTCCCTTGCAGTGAATGGGAGCAATTTTATAGCAACATTCTTCCCTTTGGGCTAAAGTGAACAATCTGCATCTCTTCGCAATAATCACCTGCTTATGATGTACACTCTGCCTGGGCAGGGAAAAATCACAGAGCTGGACCAAGAAGAAGAGACTGCCAGTGGAAATTCTCAGTGTTTCTTCCATTTCAGTAAAAATTTCAAGCTGAAAACCAATTCTTTTCACATAGAAACTATGTTTTCCTGAATTTCAGATTAAAAATAAATACATACATAAATCTAACTGGCTACCACAGTTACAATGGATCTTATTTTGAAGCACCAGATTATTGTTTTGTGTGATGCCTGTAAAACTTCCTTCCACAAAATGAGAACTTATGGCACTAGAGAGACATACCTGCCTCCCAATAGAACCAGTATTTCATAGAAGCATGGAAAACCTATACATATGCTCATTTTCAGATTATCTTTGTCATAATCAGTATAAAAATGAGATATTCCTTTTTCTGAACTACTTGTTTAACTTGGATCCACTTCCACAGAGCTGTTTGACCAAAAGACATCTGCATAACAAGAGGAAGCTCTCCTCAGTGGAGCGACACCCTGCCCCTGGAAATGTGTAGCACCGTGCCTACCACTCGGGTTATGTGAAAGCCACATGGCACTTCAGGAAGCCTTACAATGCTCTGACCTTGGCCATTCCACCAAAAAGGCGCGGCATCAGATGCAGCATGAAAAGAGTTCGTGCAGCTGCATAGTTTGAACAGGTTGTCACCTTATTTATCCCTGCACATCCTCGCAACAGCAAAACACATGCCCCTGCAGCCACAAAGACAAGCTATTGTAATTCTCTCGGTATTGAGTTTCCTTACAGGGCTTTCCTGCCACACACAGTGAGTGTGGCATGCCACCAGTGTGTTGGCCATGGGGACAGAGCTGCAATGATCACATTACAGCCGCCCAGCGTGGTGCTCCCCACTCAGGCCAAAAAAAGCCTTCCAAAGTAAGGCGTTGTACAGATTTGTTCACCACTGTTTGCAAAGCTATATTTCCTCAAAATCCCCTCATCCTTGTATTTGAATTAACACAAAGGAACACTAAGTAACCTCTCCTCCAGGTAAGCACGCATCTTTCCTGTAAGCAGCTCTGTGTGCCTTAGCAAGTCACAGCTGCCCTATCCACAACTCCTGCATGCTCAGCCAGCCCTTCAGTCTACAAACACGTCTGCCTTTCAAAGGATTTAACTTCAGCTTTTAGAGCTGTACCCTTTACCTTCAGCCTCCTGCCTGGAAAAACCTTTCTTGCAATGCTTACACATCCTCTCTTCTCCTAGGCCTCCTGCCTTCAGGAACTGGTTTAGAGCAATTCTGTAGGTCTATTTTAACATGATGTACCCTCCCTAAGTGAAGAAACTGTATGTAAATAGGTATCAGACCCATGCAAAGCATAATCACCATTAGTTCTGGATTTACTGTGATTAGTTAGCTCAAGTGAGTCCAACAGTCACACAATTAGCATCCAAGGCACACAGCAGCAAGTGCATTCTCATCACACAGAAATTAGGATGTAAGAATTGTCAGTGCAGCACCCTTCACTCCTCTGAGGACTCAGGCTGGAGTGCTTCACAGTGAAAAGCTGAATGGTGCTCCAAGGGCTCACCTACATGAAGTAAGCTGGTTCCACACGCCTCAGGAAAAAGCCCCAGCTTGCAGACCATGTCAACAGCTAAACTTCCCAGCAGTCTCTGCAGGGCTCCCTAGGTCTGTTCTAAGTAACTAGAAAATCAGTGCAAGATGAACAGAGTAGCACATTGAAGCAAGTGTCATCAAAGACACAACGTCTATCTGCAAGCTGGTGTATTTTATTTAAAACTACATTTTGCATGGTTCCTTGGATAGGTGTTCCCCATGCAGAAGCAGTACCAAGCTGCTGAAAGGGAACACCAGTGTCTTCCATCCCCATTAGAAGCTGAACCACACTTGAAAAAAGTGCTTTTTGTACAGCCTTCCTTCAAATAATCTTGATTGTATACATGAAAACTGCTTTGTGTACAATTACAAGTGAGGACAAGAGCGGGATTCTGTTCAAAATTGCACTAGAGCTCCAAGCAAAAAAAAAAAAAAAAAAAAAAAAAAAAAAAAAAAAAAAAAAAAAAAAAAAAAAGCCAAAAGACCCCCAAAAAGGAGATCTCAGCCAGCACAACTGTATTCAAACATCTTTTGAGGGGACCCCAATTCCCCCTAACTTTTGCTCTGAGTTGGGGACCCACAAGCCTTGTCAAATGACAGCTGCCTTTCTAGACCACTTCTACATTTCTTTCAGAAACAGATGCCTGAAAAAGGCCTTATTATACTTTCTCTCTTCAGCTTCAACTCACAAATCATAGGTTTCAGTGCTGTTCAAGTGTAAAACTTCAGGCTACTGGAGAAGATATACAAACAGCTACTCAAACAAAGTGCTTATATACTGTTGGAACACAAAGATTTCATAGTGCATATAAGGAAATAGCTGGAAAAAGCAGCATGGATTTCTCCTCTCCTGGGAAAAACCAAGCCCATTCCTAGCATTGCCTTCTGTCAAGAATCCAGGTGCACTTGGTGGAAAACACAGAAGGATGAAGGAATTCAGTGTGTACCTCAAAGAGCTCAGCAATAAGAGCACATAGAAAGGAGGAGGAAGGGGACACACATATATTCACAGTTGTGGTAATTGTCCTCCTGAGCAGACCTTATATACGCTGAGGCTCTGCTTCTCATGAAGTGGATGGATATGTACCCAGTGATGGGAAGTAGTGGATTAACTCCTCCTGTTTGTTATGTTTGTACACACAGCTTTTACTTTCCCTATTAAACTGCCATCATCCCTACTCAGGAGTCTTCTTGCCTTCCTTCTATTTTCTCCCTATTCTGCAGGAATGGAGAACAAGCAAGTAAGTGGCTGGGTGGCTGTTGACCCATGTCAACCCACCACACCTGTATCACTTCGTGCAAACTAGAAGCACAAAGACAGTAAATGGTATATGTTAAGGGCCAACAAGTTCTGACACTAAAGGTATTTTGAAAAAAACCCCACTCCCATCCTGAAAAATATATCATTCTTCTTTTTTCAGTCATATAGAAAAAAAAATCATTAGAGACAACAGCAGGTATGAAACTTAAAGTGTGTATATATATATATATATATATATGTAATAAAGCAAAAGCACTAACTACTTTCCTGAGCAACACTTGGCAGCAAACTTGCTATCTCAAAATCTAGAGCTGAAAAAGCCTGTTGAAATAAATGTCTCTGAACCTGCCCCATGTCACTGACTAGTCCTTCTGCACAAGGCCCCATGGTGCTCCCAGGGTGGAGAAGATGAAGGCCTGGTGCACCTGTAGGATACTGGGAGGGCTGTGCATAGCCACTGGCTGGGTGTGGGGCTGCTGCGGTGCCTGCCCTGACTGAGCCTCTCATCACTTCTGTCCTGGTGCTGTCTCCATGCTCAGCCCTGCTCCAGCAGATGTTGCCCCAAATCCCTACGTGTACACACCAATGTGTGTTTGCAAGTCTGCGAAGCAGCAGGTAGGGGTCAGACCAGAATCCTCAGAGCCAAACATTGCTGAATTTTCAGTTTCATTGAGAACAGCTTGTATGGTTGTTTCCAAAACCAGGGATATTTACTTTAGTCCATGATGCTTGCTAGTTTTTCTGTCTAAATTACGAAACCAAATATGGTCTTTTACGCCAAAATTCAAATCTGTTATTGGTATGGATTCATTTATTATACAAAAATTATCCAGCTGATTGAATTATAATTAGAATAAGAAATTGATCTCTAAATTTTCCTTGGATATGGTTAAAGAGTAACTAGAAATTTATCACTACAGGAGGAGATACAAATAGATGAGGAATTCAGATCCAAGTATTTTTTTAATCTACCATCCATCTGTTAGACAATTATAGCATTATCCAATAAAGTCTTGACCACATAGTACAAACAAACAAGACAATCATGTGTCTAATAATTAACATGCAGGAGGGTTTTTGTACATAAGATAAGCCACATCACTTTATTAGTGCAGTTTCCCTAATTAAAGCAAGTTTTATCATAGACTGGATACTGTAAAATATTTTTAGGTCATGAAAAGAGCATATAAAGGCCTTAAAGAGAAAAATAACATTAATCAGTACCTTCATTAGTTGCATGCAGATCATAGATCTTTCTGATTCTAATTGTTAAAAAGTGGGGCATAACCAACTCAGTTGTTAATTCCCCAGTGCAGACACATAATTTTTACATTCGTTGGAGGATACAGAACTCATTAGTGGCAATGCATCAACCATCAATCTCAAAAAACAAATTCAACAATGATCTGGGAGAAAAGCTTGCCATTTTAACCCAATAGTTACTATCCCTATTAAACACAATTCCTTAGAAATGGAGCAACTGTGGTAACACATTAAACAATAGAATCTTGATTCTCCTCCTCTCCCTCCAATCATCAAATACTGAGGAGAAGCTTTTGTTTAAATTGCTTAGTTGCTACCAAGTTGTTAATTTTAAATTGTATGTTACAGCATGGTGCTGTGGTAAAACTACGAGCACAGATGAAATAGCTGCCTTAGAAAGCTTCTCCCCACACCCACTTGCCCCTCGTTGTATAAGGAGCACAATTCACCAGAAGACTACTAAATTCCATATTTTTAAGATGAGGAGCAGCTGCAATGGGCTAGAAATGAATTATAATGAGGCACAATGCTCCACTTGCAGGGACGTTTCCTTCAAGTACATCAACTTACCAATTAGAGTTGCAGAAAACATTCAAGACTGAGATGTGAGAGCCTAGAACAAAGAAGAAGTAAGGAAACCTCACTGACCCCATTGCCATCTCTGCAGCAGGGATAACCTGCATGCTCAGAGGTAACACGAAGGGCCAAAGTGTCAGAACAACCTGTTACTGTTTTTTTTCTCTTGGAAGAGGAATATGACACAATGAAGATAGGAATGTCATCTTTTATCACTGATGAAGTCTGCCTACTTCTCATATATGCTGGCAAATACTAGGAACAACCAAAATTCCCTTTGGTGGAGGGCCTTCCTGCTGCCAAACCAGATTGGTCCACAGTGCTGTAACTCAGAGCAGAGTCATCTAGCTGGAAAAACATGAGTCACTACACTCATGTAGTGACTTAAAATACTTAATGGTTATTCCTGGTATTATGTCAAAACACTTGGTGTGATCTGTGCTTTGCATAGAGGAGAAAATATTTAACACACTTGGGAGTGGACTTGGGCTCAGGCTCATCAGCTTCACCTTAGTCCCTGGGAAGGTGACAGAGCAACTTGTCTTGGAAACTATTTCAAAACATACAAAGGGCACAAAGGTAGCCAGCCTATATTTGTGCAGAGGAAGTCACACTCATCACCTTCTGTGAGGTGACCAGTTAGGTGGATTTTGTTTGAGCAGTGGATGTTGTTTACCTTGACTTTAGTAAAGCTTTTGGCACAGCCTCCTATATTATGCTTAGACAAGTTGTCAGGGTATGGGTTAGGTAAGTAGGCAGTGGGGTAGATGGGATACTGGTGGAGCTGTCTCTCCCAGGGAGTTATGATGAGTGGCACAAAGTCCAGCAGGAGGAAAGTCACGAGTAATGTACCCCACAGGTTTACACTGGAGCCAGTATGGTCAACATCTTCAGTAATAACCTGGATAACAAAACTGAGTGTACTCTCAGCAAGTCTGTAGACAGGACAAAACTGGGAGGGGTGGCTGATACAGCAGATGGCATTAGTCTGTGCTATTCAGCAGGAGTGTACTGTCATTCAGCAGGACCTGGACAGACAGAGGGGAATCTAACTAACCTCAACAATACAGGGTGTAAAGCCCTGCATCTGCAGAGAAATAACCCCAAGCACCAGTACATGCTGGAGATGAAGTATCTGGAAAACAGCTTTGCAGAGGACAACCTTGGGGGTGTGTTGAACCACAAGCTGACTACAAGCCAGCAGCGTACCCTCATCGCAAAAATGTCCAGCAGCATGCTGCCCTGCTTAAGAGTTTTGTGAGCAGGTCTGGCAACCTGCTCTAGCAGACTTTGCTTGAGCAGGGGGGTTGGACCAAAAGATCTTGAGAGGTTTCTTCCAGCCTCAACTGTTCTGTGACGTTCTATGTGAACAGCAATCTAAGTAGCATTGGCATTAGTTTGTTGAATTACTATAAACAACGTCATAAGACAGACCTAGAGGTTTTATTCATGTCTTAGGGCCAGACTGGGCAAATAAGATTACTAAGAACACCTTATTAGCCACATTAAATGCATCAAAGTTAGAAGCAAATCATAGGGGTTAACCTCCAATGAATGCTACAATTCAGACCACATTGAGGCTCTTTCATTGCTCAGTTCTGGAATAAACAAGAGGGAACATTGAGTGTTGAATCAGTGGACCCACAACACCACAGGAGCAAAATCAAGATTGATATATCTCATTCCAGAAATGTTTCCAGATAATTTATTTCTAACAACAGAAAAATACTTGAGCATCAGCACTATTTTGCTCTTTATAATCTAGTGTTGTTTTGTCTTCTATTCTGCAAGCACCCAAGCTACAATTTGTCAAGAAGTTTGTACTAATGCATTGTTATACTCCCTGAAATGGTTCAAAATTACTTTTCTGGAAGTTGCGACGTTGCAGTGTTAAGAAACCAATATTTTTCTCCCTATCTGAGATGGAAACAAATACTCTGTTCATCAGTGAGACTGTTGCTGTAGGTCTGTAAAACACCTGGCACCACATACCAGCTAGAAGGGAGGTAAGAAGAGCAAGATAAATCGCTGTTGTGATTTATAATCCCAGTGAACCCCACCCTAGGCCTTGTGCTCACAGCTGTTCCTCTAGGGCTGAGCCCTTAAAGAAGAATGAGGATGGAAAGTGAGTGGGTAAAAGCCAGGCTTTTCCTTATGTTTCTGTTTGTGTGAGAAGCACATTCATATTCTTTCACTGGACAGTTAAATATCAACTTTACTGGGGAAGTAATTGACTAAAGGAGTCAAAACTGTATGCAGAAATCACAGTCTGAAATCTATTTTCCCTGCAGCTTATGTCAAACACTGTACCTTAATATTGTTGTTAAGACCACCTAATTATTTAAGAAATTATGGTATGTCCAACTGACACAGAACAGATGGCTCAGATCTCTGCAGGGGCAGCAGTGCTGCACATCTGGCTAGAGCAGATACAGCTACTGCCGGGGAGAAGAAGGAAGAGTCGGTGTAACGGTAAGACTCTAAATTCAGCCTATAAAGTAACCCAAGAATAAAATGAGTTGCTTAGAGAACAACAGCATCCCACTCCACACAACATCTGGCCTTAAACAATGCATTAGGAAAAGGCAAAAGTTGGTGTGGAATTATTCAATTTACTAATGGAGCACTGACTTGAGAAATTCAATTCAGGAAAATACTTTATTTGGTTTCAGTAATACTCACATTACTCCTTTACGAAACAGTAAGGAAACATGGCTTTAAAGCTTCCTCAAAAGGGGATTATTGGTAAAATAAAAATTTCCCTTGGAGAAATTCAGCAAGTATCTTGTTTCTCAATTATAAAGGCAGAAGGGAACAGGAAAGCAAGAAAATCTGGGAGTTAACATTGAACACATCTGTTTAGCTTGCCCTAAGGAACTAAAGCATTGTAATAAAACTTGTCTGGATCTGAAGATGCAGGATGAAAAAACCCAAAGACTTAGGGGCTTCAATTCAAAAAAATTAGCATAGACTTTTACACTTGGTAGAGACATATTTTTACTGGACCACGTTTTTAGGAAGGTGTTTAAGTGAAAAAAGGATAAGCAGTGCTTGAAGATAAAGCATGACCAAGTTCCTCATTTACATCCTCATCCGCTTCCTTTGAAGAATCACATCATCTTTGTAGTAGAATTAATGGAAGGGAAAAATATCACCACTAAAAGAGCCTCAAACTAGTATTAGATTGTTTCCTGTCTCCAAAATGTCATAATCACATGCATTGCATTATGCAGAGTAATGTGCTAGAAATAACAAGTTGCTGCGTGCTTGTGGTAAAGATGTGCTGTGTGCAAGTGCAGAACAGATCTTACAGAGAGAATACACTTTAAATGGTACAATGTGGAAAAAATTCTAAGCTTCAACTAAAGCCAATAATAATTTATACTACCAGGTACAAAACATGATTGAAAACAGCACCTGTGTTCTAGATCTCATCCTAGACAAGTATCAAAATTAGTAGGGAACAGCAAAGATGGTATCAGTTGAGTCCTATGCTGAAACCATAAAAAGAATAAATTCTTTCACACTCCTAATTGTGCATATATGAATCTAGAGTTACAGCTGACAGTGATGTTATTTCGTACATTGAGGCTTAACAGGGAGTACTGTGGGGAAACAGAATGTGAGAACTTTTCCATACCTTTGATAGATTTTGTAGTTAAAACATGCTTTATTACAAGGCTGCAAATGGCCAGACAGGAACAACTATTTCACAGTCTTAGAAGATTTAATAGCTATGAGCTAACACTTGTTACATTTATCTCAGAAGCTGCCCAGGAAATTTATTATAATAATGCCAGAAGGAAACAGAAAAAGATTGCAGTTGTTTTCTTGGTACTTCAAAATGGGACCAAAAATAGAAATGTGAATACTTTGTTGAGGTCCTGAAGTATACTAGATAGCACCTGTTAAAAAAACAAAACCAAAAGAAACCTAAAATACCCATCCCTTTATCTCCAAATTCAACCTGTCCGCACGCTTGGTAAGAATTGCTTTCTTAACTAAGGTTGAAATGTATCTGCTTATGTCTTCTCCTTATGTCTTCTTTCAGGGTCTTATAGGAAAAATGTAATGAATTTTAACACTTTATCTCATGTCCCAAGCTGCTCATTGAAAAGGCAAAGATGTGGGAGAATGGATGCAACCTGCGCAAATATATATATATGGAAGAGAACTGGCAGTGGCTACTTTGAGAAAGGCCCTAGACTGCCTCTTTGGTCTAAATGAGCTGGAGGCCTTTGCTTCAGATCTGCTGATTGGCACTGAACCAGTCACTCATCATTGTGACCTAAGCAATATTGGAATCACATGTTTAGACTTCAGAATCACAGGATGAACACTTTCAATACGCCAAGCCACTAGGAATGAGGCTAAGTTACAGCCAGTTTGGAAATTTCCACTCACAACCATTCTTGTTTACACACCACAGCATTTAGATATCCTAATCACAGGCCCAGACCCCACAATATTTGATCCTGTACAAGCAGGAGACAGAGGCATCCTAAGTAGCTGAAACAGGTTTACATTTCCAGTTCTTAGAGCAAAAGGTGGGTCTAGGTTCTACCATGAAGCAGAGATACTGATGTCTGTCTTCCTCCTAGTAAAGCAACGTGAGCCTATTTCTGCTCAGCAGACACTGTCATTTTAGAAGCGTTTCTAAAAGTAAGGTTTTGAAATTAAAAACTGGTATGGGACCAGACCATACAACATACAGGGATTTTTCATACAAAACCACTTATGAATCAAAATTCTCAGTCACTAGGGTCACTAAGACCTGGTATTGATAGAAAAGTCTTTTTACATTAACAGTGACATGCTGTATTTAATGTAGTGAGAGCCTGGTGCTAACTTCCCACTGCCTGCTACATAGATTCTCAAGATATCACCTTTTCTTGTGAACTAACAAAAAATTGAAAACTACAGACCCTGTAGTGATGGTCACAGGGCTTCCAAAGGAATAGAAAAGCATTACAGCTTTTGTTTGTGCAGGTATAGTTTTTAACTGATGTAGGCAAGGACACATGCAGGTCGTGAACCTCCAGAAAATAGCTTTTACCTGTACTGAAGGCAACAAATGCACATTTTGAGAGTTTCTGTAGCTCAAAAATCCACATATATACACTGTGTTGCACTGGCTTTCAGAAGTTTGAAGTGAGTTTTCTTTTGTCTCATAAGTTCTCTCCCCATCCCACTGGGGGATAGTGAGTGTGCAGCTGGGTGGAGCTTAGTTGACAGACAGCTGGGATTAAATCACAACAAGATTCTGGCAAAAATCTGATA
>WEIT01008880.1:17461-34962 GCA_013389985.1 Dryoscopus gambensis
CCTTGATTTCAACAAGCGAGTAGCAGACATATTTTAATGAGGAAGCACTATTCTTGTTTGGAAGTTTACATAGTTAGGTCCCATACTCTAATTCATCTTGAGGAGATAAAAAACCCCTGACAATAAATAGGAAGAAAGTGTTAAACAATAGTCATACCTCAATTTAGTAAGTAGTCCCTCATGTGGGGATCCCTCAGAAACTTGCGAGTACACATGGAAGTTTCATGCACTACAAATAACCCAGACCCTAACTTTTACTTTGATATTAAACTTTTAGAATGTATTTTTCTTACTAATACTTAATGAACCTTTTTAACAAGGCACTCGTATTGTTCTCAGCTGATGTACAGTTTATGAATACTAGATCCATTTAGAAGTTAAATTACCTTTGAAAAAGGTATCAATCAAAAAAATCTGAGTAGCATGTAGTCCAATCATATAGTCTAATCAGCCTATGCTGTCTGCAACAGTTGTCTCACATTAGACAGTTGATCTTATAACCACAGGGTTCTGGGTAGAAATTTTACAATATATATTCTGCCAAACATACTGTTTTATAAAAGCCGAAATACTTCAGTAATGTTATAATACTTTTACCAACATCTTTTATATTTAATCAGTGGGACTCAGGATTGAAAATAGCCCTTTTGACATGAACTAATTTTGTACTGTCCAAAGGTTTGTTTTTCTTTGAGCACAAATTACATATTTCAAAACCTCCAATGGTTTCATAAAACTGAACTAGAATCATCCACACTGCTCCTCCATAAAATGTCTGGAGACATTATTGCAAACTATTACCTCTCCTTAAACTCATCACTTAAAAGCTTCAGTAGTCAAAATATTTTATACCTGAAGTAGCTATCTTAGTTCCTTAGCCTCATCTCTTTCAGTAAGAAATTATTACTTGTATTTTTTAAAAGAATGACTGTGTGGATTGGCTCCTTCCTCTTTCCTAGCTGCATTAGTTTTCACAATGTTCTTATTTCTATTGTCCCAAGTATTGCCTGAGGAGTATCAGCACCTTTCCAGATATTGAAGAGGTGAGAAAATGAGTCCACAAGAGAGAAGCAGAGCATATTGTTTGCGGAAAACTCCTAGAGGACCAAAGAAAGAAGCTCACTTGGTCAGACTTGGGGTATCTTGAACCTTCAAGTATCAGTTTCCACATCTAGCCCCTATTTTGACGTATGTGTATACAGACACATGATTCTGAACCAATCCATACTATAATCTGCAGAGAATATTCTAAATTTTTAAATCCCAAAAGTTCAAAAATAAGCAGTACTACAGAACCTACATGAGTACATCCTGAAGTATGTGTTTCAGCTTTGATAGTATCCAATTCCCTTTTTCAGACATCCACTGTGTGGAATTTTCTTCCCCTTCAGGTGATTTTACATAGATTAGTAGGATTTGTGGCAATTCCAATACAGTAAGGAGCCGAAATGGTTACATTTGTCCACGGGGAGTGGAGGAGGCCCCTTTTGTCATATCACAGTTCTACAACCACAGGAACTACGAGGATAAAGAAGTAGAGAAATTCTGCAGTGACAGGAGAAAGCCCTGGCAGCTGCTTCTAAATGGGAACACAGACTCTGGATGCCATCCATCAGCTCTGACCCCTCAAAAACATGATTGTACAGTGAAGCCCATGCATGCCAAGTCAAACAGCAGAGTGATTTGTGACTGAGGATGACTCTATAATAAAATTGGTTTTGCCCATTCATAAGTCATCAAGATGATGCTCAGCCATCATGTCAGCAGATGTAAATTAAAGTTATCATTATTTCAGAAAGTGTAACTCTGCCTCAAAAATAAGCAAATAAATATTTCAAAACCTACAAAGTGGCAAGACAAAAGCTGTATGCTTCATTTTCTACCTTGGCAGACAAACCTTTCAGTGGGACCTCCACTTACACAGGCTGGTGTGAGCAAGACAAAATACCTAATCCTAAGATCTTTCAACACCCTCCAGGGAATTTCATTCCATTTATATTTCATAGCAGTAACAGCATTTCCTTGAATTTTGAATTCATGTACCACAGAACACAAGTGTCTGCCCCACCCTGGCCCACAGGCTTTGGGCTGTCTCAGCTGCATTTGCTCCTCTTATCCACGTCGCCTCTCTGTATCAGAGCAGCTCTGAACAGACATTGTCTACAAATGAAGGAACATGCTTCCCCTTTCCCCAGAAAAGTGGGAAGTGTTTCCAAGCCTAAACTGCCCTCCAGCCCTAGAGGACTAGTATATCCTGAGTTAAGGACCAGCTATTCCTCTGGGTGAGGAATTCCACTTTGGTCGGGGGAAGAATGGCAGGCTAGACAAATTTTAAAGTACAAGTAGACTCATTAGCTCTTATGATCACCACTGACTACCAGGACCTGTGTTGGAGAAGCCACTTTTGATAGTCTTGTACTAGCTTTGAGCATGTTCCCTGATACAGTACTTACAAGGCTTGCAGACAGCTGTGAAGGATTTCCAAACAGGCTGTTACAAATAATTCTGAATAACTGTCGTTCAGCAAGACTTTACAGACATTGTTGCCTCCTTAGAAAAAAGATTGACAGAGAACATTAAATCGATACAAGTCTACGCTTATCCTTGCCTTCAGTGTGAGATTGAAAACTGGGCTTCAAGCATTTTGAACACCTTTGTACTTTCTTCAAGGTCTGCATAGTACTGACCAAGCTTGAAAATTCTTGAGCTACTCAAAGACCTCAATAATATTACTTGAATATTATCTAGTAGGTGAAATAGCAGAAAGCATTTTTCTGCTAAAATCATTAAAAAGAAGGTTTTACACTGTCTGGGGTCCTCCGTCTGCCTCCCTATTCCTTGGCAGCAGCCAAGTCCCACTGCCCTGTCTGACATCTAACAGATGTCATTAAAAAAAATTGTCTGAGAGACTCCTGCTTTGCCAACACTGAACTCCTGCCTTCAAGTCTTAGAGGAAGTTCAAAATTCTTTACCTTTTGCAAGATTAGGAGCAGAATGAGCCCTCCACAGTTAGTATTTCAGAAATATATAGAAAATAAGTCCATTTAGTACAAGCAGGTCTATAGTAGGTCTTAGCTTTTGTCTTTGTCATCTAACATCATACATTCAGAACTGAGAAGTAGTAAGACTGTATTATAGTGTGTTCCCATGCACCCATAGACATTAACAGGAATTACCACTCTAAACCGGGAGCTAATCTGCCAGTCAGAAGAAGTAAGATTATTCTGATAAAATACAGAAATTCTCATCAATGTAAGCCACCTTAGGCTTCAGTGGTTCTGAGATTTAGGGTGCAATTCCTTTTACCTGAAATCAGATGATTGAAATAGGTCAGATTAATCTCACCCTGCTTCTCTCTAGTGACAATACAGACAGCCCAAGGTGGCCACTTCCAAGACGGACACAGAAAGAAAGGACTCTCCTTACTCCAGAAGTCTACAAGCTACCAATAAGCTCTGTCTCCATAGAAGAGCCAAAAAATGGATCAATAAATGTTTTTATATTAGGAAGCATCAATTCTGTAGAAATTGTTGGAAAAGTAATTTGAAACGCTGAGTGGTAGTAGTTTTACACATCCTAAAACAAGAACAATTTTAAAAAATGAAGAAAGCAGATAGAACACCTAATTGAAATTGCCAGAAAACAAAACCCATCTCTCCACCTCACTTACCTGGAAAGACACATTTCAAAGACCTTAGTTTGTCAAGTCTCACAAAAATAAAACCTGGGGAAGTTTCACATGCAACAATAGGGCAAAACAATTTAAGATAAAGGGCACTACAAGCAATAAAATAAATATGAATAAACTGGCTTTGAACTTGCATTAGTGACAAAAATTAGAAGGCTTCCAATTTTCACAGAAGCTCAACTGCACTATAGCCGACCTATAAAAGGGCAAAGAGCCCTACTAAATTGAAGATATACTATAACAACTTTCTGAGAGATTTATACACTACAGCAGCTGAAATGGCAAGAGGAAAGACTATTACTTGGGAAGTCCCTTCCAATCCTATGCTCCTAATTTGAGTTTCTACTAAAGAGCAGAGATCAAGCTGATCAAAGAGCAAATAGGACCAGTGTTCAAGTAATTCAACATACAATGTCAAATCTCTCCTTTCCCTACCTCACCGTCATCTCAACCCCCTTTGCCTTCTCGCTACCCTAAGACACTAGTTCCAGGGAGACTAAGCAGGCCTGTTGTTTTCCGTAATTAAATCATCTCTGTCCTGATAGCAAAAAATGAAAAAAAGACAGCTTCTAATCCCTCTTCCTTCATTTACCTTTTACATTACCTTTTTTACAGAAAGAATGCTATGCAGCTACATAACAGAAAATAACTTTAATACACCCCAGGACTGCCCTTACTGATGCACTATATGATACCTCATTTCAAAGCTCAAGGACAACACAGATAAAAAAAATCTGGAACACACTTCCTTTAGGAAACTATGCATTATTATACATATTTACGGTAACCAACAATCAGTGATAATCTAGGAAACACACACTACTTTCACTTGCAGTGCAGGTTTACCTCACCAGAAAACTTTGCTTGTCTTACTTGCACAGAACTCCACAGCATAAATAAACCCTAGAACTGCCTGGTAGGCACCAGCTAAGAACTGGCTGTAATGAGAAGAGACATTTCACCTGGGCCATGCAGGAAGGTTCCTCTCCTCTTTGGGAGGATAATCAAATATCAGAATTTATGAAAGCAAAGCAGCAGCACCTGTGAAGGTGGCACTGACATCCAGAAAAATGGATCCCTAAGGAAATTTTCCTGGCAAGATTGTATAGTATGCAAGAGTATATGTTACCTAAGTAAAATAAAAATATAAAGCAGCTGCAGTCTTTGCACTGAGGTCTGGACTATTATAAGAGTAGTAATACTTAGAAAAATGTTTTAGAAAAAAAAAAGGATGAACATTCATATAGCAGCACTTTTTTTTAAAACCCCACAAACCTCAAACCTACTCCCATATCTGAAGAGCAGACAGTACTCAGAAGCATGCCTAATCCTCAGATCCAATGTGGTTAACTTGGGAGAGGGGTGCCATGCCACTGCCACTCCTCTTAGTACTCCCTGCCCTGCTTTACACTATGTCCAGGGGGGGAAGGGGCAGAGACTTGAGCTGCCTGTGGCTGCATGAAACTTGCACAGGGAGATGCACGCGCAAGGGTTGCTGGTAACAGGGGTAGAAGATGTTCTTCTGTAGGGCAAAGTGCAGTAAGTACCTCACTTTGGTCTGGCAGGGAAGACAGGAGTGTGATGGGACCAGGGAATTGTGGGTGGCTGCTGGTGGGAATAGGGGAATTTTGTGTGGTGTTAAGGGGTTGGATACTCTAAGGGGATGTGTTTGTGCAATGCAGCTTAAGGTGTTTAGAATTCCCATTTAAGTTTGATTAAAGGACAAGTTTCTTCAGGCAATTACTGATGGAAAAAGTCGTTTTTCAATGCAGTAGGAAGGGACTCAGGACAGCAGCCATATCCTTTAACTTTTTTTGGTGAACCCAGATTGATTTCACCGACCAAAGTCACATTATTTTTAGTTAAACTCTCTGACAGAAAGCAACAACATTTCAATCCATGTTGTGGCTGAAGCCTTGACTTAGTGTTCCTGCGAGAAGATGGTGGTGGTCAGTTTGTGTGAGTTGTAATTTCAGGGGGAGAGTATTTGGGTAACTAACCTTTCACCTGACTAAGCACTAAGAGGCTCATGGGTGCGAATCACTGAACCTAAGCAACTTACTGAAATAGAAAACATAAATAGGAGTGACTTTATATGATCCACTCACAGCTTGAAACTAGTCTAGAACTCAAAGACTGTACTGACATCAAATGAACCTCATTATGAAGAAAGAAGATGATGTTATTAAATAGGAAAGGATATGTAAAGTATTCCCTCCAAAATGCTGCTGAGCCTGGTGAGTAGGTATATAGTGAATATATAGGTTATTTCTGAAAAAATGATTTTTCAAAAATTACGCATTTAATTTCTCTGAGATGCTAAAAAGAATCATTGCTGCTCTTAGCCAAGTTTTCCCACCCTAATTGCAATACAGCTGCTATTAGCCAATTCCCCTGTCCTCTCCAGCTCTCACAGTAATCTGAACCCAGGATAATGTTTTTCATTTTGTTTTTTTCTGTAGACAAAATCAGGAGCATTTCCTTTCTGATAGCATGATACTGCTGCAGACAGCCTGGCGCCAAAGCTTTCTGCAGATCAATATATTTAATGCATTTAAATGCAGTAAAATCTCCCAGGTTAATCCCGGGTTACTTGAGGAAAAAGAAAGCCAAAGGGCTAGGGAACAGTAAAGATATGGATTTAATATTTCATTTGCTTACTTAAGGATCTCTTCATTTTAACAAAAATTTTTTTAAGTTACTTTGAGTTTCAATTTAGAGTATTTTTCTCGAAAAGTTTTGGTAAGCATGGAGAAAAATTTAATGTATTAAGTGGAGTCAGATACACTGAGACACAGGCTGGTGGGAGGCTTATTTATATGCACAAAGACAAAACAGTGAATAAATGACAAAGACTGTGGGAATAAAAATATTATCAGTCTGATCATACCAATTTTCTTTCTTCCCATCTCCCATATTTATTTTTTTCACTTGAATATTGCTTCATTCACTCTGGCCTTTCCCACCGGCTTTCCTCATTTACTAAAGTTGCTTCTCATTTTCATTTACCTCTCGTCTTTATTGCTCAAAATGATTATTTTTGCTTGTCGATGAAGTTTTACTGCCTCTTAAATATAACAGCCAGAGGCAATCACACAAGTGAGGAAACCAGTCATTCTCCTATGAAGTTTACCAGAATTGTTTTTCTTTCATTCAGCCTCAAAAATTCCCCAGGGATTTCCATTTACCCTACCTACTTCACACGTTCCACTCCACAAAAGGGTATAATAAGAAAAAAAGAATAAGCCTCGCTAAAAAAGCTGCCATACTTTTTAGTCTTAGTTCACACCCACCAAAAAACATTAGATATGTAAAACTTGAAAATACCATAGAGAAATTGCTACCTTGTCACTCTTTAAAAGATACTAAATAATCGTACCCCAAGTTCACTATGTCTTGCAAAGCAGAAGCATTTTTGTTGCTCATAATTGGAAGAGCAACTTAATAAACTTCAGTTCTATGCACAACACTGGGCTGCCAAAAAGAGTGAATGAAATAACATATTCCATTTTAACACAGTATTAACTACAAAGCTCAAGCATTCACTGCTTTAAATGCAAATATTAATGGTTTCATGCTAATATTTTAGCAAGAATGAATGCAATTATTTCATCAAAGTAGATGCAGTGGGAGGTAAGCAAGAAGAAGTAGCGGTTACTGATTTGTGGGAAATAAATTTAGTCTTCTTTAGTATGGATTAGGTGGCTAGAAAGAAATGTTGCCTTTCTGTGACATCAAATGGATGAAGTTCCAGAACATTTGTGCTTCCTCCCTAAGTCCAGATCAGCCCAATAATATTTGTGAAGTGTTTACAATACTTTTTATAGGGTTTTTATTGAAAATCTGGAAGTGAGATTCAAGGTACTTCACACAATCGTTAAAGTTAACTTCACTTATTTTTCTGAGTACATCCCATTCTGCTAAAAGTCCTCAAACTTGGTGTATTATACTACTACAAAAAAGTTGTTCCTTGCTATGCATTCCAGGACAGTCTGACTACAGCAGCTCTTGGGAATGGCATTTTATTCCTTTGTAGCAAGTATATGCTATGTATTTACTATATATGTTTAAGCATATAAATGGTATCATCTGGGTCCAGAACAGTAGAACAGGAGAGAACTAGAGGAACAGCTTCAGGTTTTATGCATTGTTGTCTTGTGCTTGAAAGGGCAGAAAGCAGCTGCGAATGTTTCCCCCTGGGACCAGGTCTGCCTGATGCCGTGTCAGAGGTGTAGGGCAGCAGCCCAGCTCCCTGCATGTCTCTGCCTATCAAGTCCAATTGCACATGCTCTGCTTCATCCAGAAGCTTTATGGGATACCAATCAAAGTTCCTAAAGAACTCAGTGATCAAAAAAGTGATGATCCCCTCCCAGAAAAATTGCCTGCTTTGGGCCCTGAGGCTTTTGTGCCTTGAAGTTCTTGTGATGGAAAAATCCAGCCTGGAAACAAGTAAGCAATAAAAATTTTCACATTAATTCACTTCACAGTGCTAACTCTCCTCTACGTAAACATCCTATTGAATCAGCTCTTTCTAACTCCTTGCCCCCTGTTACTCAGCAATGCACAACAGAATATATGCATTTTAGAAAACAAGCACCATTTCCCTTGTGTCTATTTTTCCTTGTGACCTAAAGAAAGCAGTTTTTGCCCAAGTTTTCTGAAGGAACAGCTGTAATATCACATAACACCTCCATGTTAAAAAGGCAAAAATATGTACAATGAGAATTAAAAAGGACCACCTTACCTAAACAGGACTTCAATCTGAGCTGCAAAGTTTCCTTTGAACTTGCGTTCTCAGAGATCTCAGCTGTAATTTTTGCATCTACATTACAGACCTGTAACTTTGCACATTTCCTAGTTGAGGAAAATATCTGTTCTCTCTTAAGTTTAAATATGGCATATGTAGCATTGTAGCATCTAGGGAGTCCAAACAATATGGCTTTTAGCTCTTAAGGAGGGATAGGCAAGGAAAGAGAGGTAGTTGGGGTAGCCCTGTGTGATAGGGAGTGTTTTGACTGTCTAGAGCTTAATGATGGGTTGAATGTTTACAAATGTTTAGAGGGAAGGCCAACGGGGCAGATACCCTGGTGAGATTTTGTTATAAGCCACCCAAACCCTTATAGATTATAGCAGGGGAGGTTTACACTGGGTATTGGGAAACGTTTTTACACTGAAAACATTGGCATAAGTTGCCCAGGGAAGTTTTTGAGTCACCATTCCTGGAGGGATTTAAAAGACATGTAGATGTGGCACTGAGGGATGTGGTTTAGTGGTGGACTTGGCAGTGTTGGGTTAATGGTTGGACTTAATGACCTCAGAGGTCTTTTCCAACCTTGATGATTTTGTGATTCTAAAACTGAGTCGGGAAGACAGCAGAAAACATACTCTGCCTCCAAATTTTGTGCTCTTTTATATGCTAGTACTCTATGTAAAAACTCCAATACATTCCACTGGCATAAGGACCAGAGGCCAATTTCCTTTCTACTATATATTGGAATGGCTCAACCAGTTGACTTCAAATACCCGATACTATTTCATTCCAGTAAGGACTTTGCCCCAAGGGTCTTGCTAACACTTTTGATCATAAACACTAAAAGGGTAGTAATCCTCAAGCTCAAATGAATTTACACACAAGATTTCTATGGCTTAGAGGAAGCGAAAGCTGTTTAATCTACTGTGAAAAGCAGGAATTTTTCTAAAAAATGAAGAAACCAACCAAACAGCGTTGTCAAAATATGCTTGCTTGTATATGAGGTTTCCAAAATATAAATTATTCCCTCCTAAGCACAAACAGGGCTAAATATTATGGATGGCAGCCCATAGCAGTGCTCTTCTGGACGCTTCTTATGAGGAAGGCAAGTGCTGCAATCTTTAAACTGTGACTCATGCAAAGCTGAAAACCCACTGAAGCCACCAGGACCATTCACCTTGCTGTGGGGTGATATACGCCTGTGCTTCACAGTGCAAGACTAGAAATCTCAGGCGTCATAAGGGGTAGCTGATACCACACTTATTTTTCTGAACCCATATGTCCTGGGGTGACTGTATGATACTGAATTCCCTGTGGTCTGCTCTGTGTCCAGACATGAATCATGTGCCTTCCTGTATCTTTAAGCTGGGTCCGAGAGAAAGGGAGAAAAAAAACCTGAGCGGTTTTGTGTTCAAGGATGCGTATGCTCCCCTGTGTTCCTGCTGCTAGGGAGCAGAGGAAAGCACCTTCCTGCTTTTCCCAGCTCTTGGCTCCTTTTCTTGGAAGAGAGAGGTGGAGAGTTAAGCTCCTTTTAACTGGGAGATTCCCTGGGACTTTGGTTTCTTCTTCTTCTCTTCTGGACTGTTCAGCAACACCAGAACATCAGAGAGAGACCCTACGCCAGCCCAGAGGGGCCTACGCCAAACTCCAGCTCTGGAGAGGAGAAAGCCACACCCACAAAGGACTCTGAAATCTACCCAGGTTCTCTCCACAGTGAGAAGTTTTATTATTTAGCATTATTTTTTTTCCCCATGCCTGCATGCATTTTACTTGTTAAATAAATAGTTTTTTTCACTTTTCCTCCGACAAGAGTTCTTTCCAAACCTGGTGTTGGACGGGTGGCTGTAACCTGCCTTCCATCAGAGGATGTTCATTTCGGAGGCTCCTCCCAATTTGTCTCAAACTGGGACACCATAAAATGAGTTACACCAAGAGACTTTAAATAACAGCAAGGTGTGAATCACAGAATCACAAAATTGTTAAGGTTTGAAGGGACCTTTGGAGATCATCCAGTCCAACCCCCTGCTGAAGCAAGTTACATGAGTGCATTCAGGTGGGTTTGGGATGTCTCCAGAGAGGGAGACTTCACAACCTCCGTAGGCAGTCTGTTCACTAGGCAGAGTGAACTCTGACATCCTCAGTGTAAAAAAGTTCTTCCTCATATTGAGGTGGATCTTCTTGTGTTTTAGTTTACAGCCACTGCTCCTCATCCCGTCACTGGGAGACACTGAAAAGAATCTGGAATCATCCTCTAGACACTAACTTTTGAGATATGGATATGCACTGATGAGATCCCTTCTCAGTCTTTTCTAGACTAAACAGGCCCAGCTCCCTCAGTCTCACCTCATTAGAGAGATGCTCCTGACCCCAAATCATCTTTGTCACCTCCACTGGACCATCTCCAGTAGCTCCTTGTCTTCCTTGTGCTGAGGAGCCCAGAACTGCACTCAGCACTCCAGATGTGGCCTCATCCTGCCAAGTAAAGGGGCAGGATCACCTCCCTCCACCTGCTGGCCACACTCTTCCCAACGCACCCCAGGATCCCACTGGCCCTCCTGACAAGGGCGCTGCTGGGTCACTGTCAGCTTGTCATCCACCAAGACTCCCAGGTCCTTCTCCACAAAGCTGCTCTCTAGGTGGTCAGACCTGTGCTGGGACTTGAGGTTATTCCTCCCCAGATGCAGAACGCTGCACTGGCCCTTGCTGAACCTCATTATGTATTTCTCTGCCCGACTCTCCAGCCTCTCAAGGTCCTGCTGAATGGCAGCACAACCCTCAGGTGTATTAGTCACTCCCCTCAGTTTCGCATCATCAGCATAAGATGGTACAACACAGTACCTCTGTAGGCCTAGATTTAGTGCATATATTTAATTATTATTCTGAAGAGGAGATAATAACCAATCACTAATTAAGTTAGTCAGATATGAAGAAAGATGTTATGAAATTTTGAGAGACCTCAGATTCAAATGGGAACTGCAATGGCAGGAAAAAATGCCAGACAGCTGATTAAAGGGCTGGTGATTGAGTCGAGTAACAGGAACTTCTCATGTGGATTGCCAGATCTTAAACTAGTTATTATAACTCAAGGAAAAATCACAAGTTTAATGTGAACAAGTCCTTGCCTAAAACAAACACACATCTGCTCAAAAGGCATCAATATCAGCCTCAAAAAATGTTAAGAAAGGTAGTACTAGACTTATGACTTCTTGTAACTCCCTGGAACAGCATTTCTCGCTGGTTACCTGTTTTAAAAACAAAAAAACCCCAAACCCAAACCAACCAAATAAATAGAAAACCAAACAAACCAACAAAAAAACCCCCAAAACTCAACCCAAACCCAACCAAAAACTAAAACCAAAACCAAAAAAACCCAAATGAACAAACAGCAATAAAAAAGAAGAGACAGTAGCTGAAAAATATTATGACAATGAAGAACTTGCTCAAAAGACAAAGAGACGTACTAAAGACAAAAGAAGAAAGACAAAACAGAAGTCCTTTTCTACATAACCATTTCTCAAGAAAACTCATTTTTACTCTTTTCATTTGGCTACAATTCTGTAAACATCTCTTGGAAGTTTCTACTGTAATGGTTGCAGAGGATTAAAAGAAATGGCCCCAGTGTTTTCAGTGAGACAAAGAATATAAACAAACACACTAATATTTTACAATAGTACGGAGAATGTAAAATACAATACCTTCAACAGTGCATAATTAAACCGTGTTAAACATTACTGTGAAGTGCCTCTATAAGTCACAGTTAGGTTAAAACAAAGAAGATGACAATGTATTTTTTCTGGTCAGCTTAACAGTACTAGGTGAAGTTAACATAATGTTAATCCAAACTCCCAGCCAGAAATAAAATCTAAGCTATTTCATCCTGCAATAGTCTGGGAAAAAAAAACCACTTGTGTGAAATTACTCTGAGACAAGACTCTTAGTACGATATGTTGGTAAGAGACTAAATGTTATTTCTTTAAGTGAGTTCTTGATCAAGAGGAAGTTAGGAGCACATAAAAATTTACACGTCTAAATGTGAAAACTGTCACCACAAAATTCAGTTCTTACTCTATCTTCAAAGTCCCACAAACAACTCCACCTCAGCCACAAGATGTTCATCTCAAGTTCAAGAGCCCTTGTGAGCCTGAAACAACACCTAAGTCCCAAAATCTCAGATCTGCTCCTGCTAGTTTTCTATGGCGCAGCTGGAGAAGTAGTATTCTGTACTACACAAGCATAACTTGGAACACTCACTTGAATGTGAGCAATCCCTCTTGCAGACTCTCCCAACCTGGAGGCAGTGTGGACACTGCCTTTCCAGCAGAACTACAAGCTGGTCTGGAAAGCAGGATTTGGGACAGTTTCACTAGATATACTACAGCCCTTCCAGAGTGAAGTTGCAAATTCCATTCAGCTGAAGAAAGGAGAGAGAGGATAGCACAGACCAGTAGCTGGGCAGCTTTGAAAGGAAGGGAAGACCCACTGGTTTCACACAAGAGACAAAGTCCCACATATCTATTTGGCAGCTGTGGTGACCAGGAATCCTGATGAGTCCTTTTAAAAAATTCTGCAATGGGGACCTACCTCTGGAGACGGGCCTGGACTCCACAGCCTGTAGGCACTGGACTTTGGTCAGCCTTTGCTATGGGCTATTTCAAGGCTGTTTCTGCTGCGTTTGCAGGTTTCCACCCAATTCTGGCATGCACTACAGGGAGATTGTGTGTCCCAGCTCCATGTCTTTATCGAGCCTTCCTGGGACAGGCTACTGAAGACACCTGTTTCAGCCCTAAATATGACAGCAGAGAAGCACAGCAGCTACATCCTGCCCTTTGTTCTTACAACTAAAGCATTGCTGGCCCAACAATGTAAACATGTCACAATTCTCCCACCAACTGCAGTGGGAAGTGTATTGCATCTTCTGTGCTTTGAGTTAACTGTCCTTTCTATCTTGCAGCTGAGGACAAAAGTGTTGTCATCCTTGTGAAAAATTGCCCTACTGTAATAATACAGACACTAACAACAATGAAGGAAAGAAAAAAACACTAGAAAAGAAGTGCATTACTTAGGCAAAATAATAAACCATAAATCACTACAGTGACAGGATTAACTGTGAAACCTGTAATTATACATTTAATCATTTGCCAACATGTTATTTTCCTTGTGGCAATGTTCATGAAGCTTCAACAAGATTTGAATTTTAGGTTGATTTTATTTTATGTGTGAATTGCCAAAGCAATACTTATAGAAATGGTTTTAAGAATAAAAAAAATTAACTTTAATCTTCAACTGTTAACATCTTACTGAACACCTTTATTGCTCTCAGTCACACCAGCCCTCATTTTAGTGATGTCACTGTGTCAAAACACATCAAGTCCATCTCCATCGCACAGATACTATATAAAATAAAGTAGAAAACTAAGGGGCAAATAAGCGGGGGCTTAGAAAGTAAAATAATGTATTAAAAAAAGAGAATGTAATAACACTGTTGAAGAAGACACTGTTATTTGTGAAGTACAGACAAACCTGTGCCCCCAGGCTGTATCTGCTCCACTGCCTTTTCCACAAGGAGGCAAGAAGCAGCTGCTAGAGCAGAAAAGTGACTCATCAGCATCTGAACACCTTTTGCTATGGATTTCAGAGTCCAGAAAGAGAGAGCAGGGCTGGTTGTTGCTGTTTGGTTCAGAGTGGGCACGGGAATTACCTGATTTCTATAAAAATTCTGTGCGCCAAAGTCATCTTCCAGCACACTCAGAGGAAAACTTACTGCAAAGTAACCGAAAGTACAACAAAAAGCAAAAATAGAAAAATTTTCCTTTTTCTAGATGAGACATAAGGCAAAGTCCAGACAATCTTTGCACTTAGACAGATGTCCTCAAAGAATGTGGAGTAGGAAAGTGCGGACTTTCACCAAAGTCAAAATATTGCTTATATGCTAAGAAAAACAGCCTACTATGCTAAACACATCATCTAATATGAATTGTAAAGGCACTATTGTACTGATAGGTTTTGCTTCCTCTGTCAGAGAGCAGTTGAAGCTGGAGTTGAAGGAAAGTGCTTGTCTTCTGGAGTGCCTTGTTTTATCATGTTGTAGGCTTTGGTAAGTTGTCATATGGTTCCTAGCCAGGGTAGATCTTCACACAGCCAAAACTGCAATTCAGCTTCTTTTTTCCTTTCTAAAATAAAGTTTACACTGGGCCTGGTTTTCAGGGAAGATGGGCTTGCTGTACTCATGCTTTTTGCCCCAGCAGAGAGGACAGAAGCATATGGGGCCTGACCAGCGTTTAGGGTGCAGAAATGGGCAAGACCAAATACAGTGGGGAAGCATCAGCCACCCCAGTGGAGGAGGGCAACATTTTTACTGTGTCTTTTGTAGAGACACAAACCACCCTACACAGGACTCTGAGATAATCTTCAGGTCATATTATCTGACCTGTTTCAGTTTGCATCACCTTTTTGAAAAATAGGTCATCCTCTGTACGTGTGACTCTTAATTCCCTTGAATTGGCTTGCTGGTACTTGACAGACCCCCTGGCTCACTGCTGTGAAGTGGAGGAAATGCTCCAGAACCTGCTACAGTCTCTGCTTCTATCACCTTTTGGAATAGGCAAAGCCAGAAACAAAAGGGGATCATTTAATTACTATCTGATTATCATATAAGGCTACTGTGTGTTTGTGTCTCAGCTAGGTATATTTTTTGATTGTATTTTTTTAAACAAGGAAATGTTGCTCCGGAAAAGCAGAAAACAGGCCCACATCCATAGGAATCAGAGTATAGTCAGCACTGGAAAAATGAGTTTTCTTCCTTTCTTTCCTCTTTTGGATCTCTTTTTGATTCATGAGGAGTTTGGACTGATTCAGTAATAGATATTTCTGTTTCACCTACCCCATTTGAAAGCAGCCTTAACATAACAGCATGCATTAACAACCTCCCCCCCTCCCTTCCTTCACAGAACTACCTGTCTATTAAATGCATGTTCAAGGCTCAAATTGAAAATATAGGAGGTGTTTGGCTTGGTACTTCTGCATGCATGTGAGGCACCAGTGTCAGAGTCCTGGCAACACGACACATTTTGAACTTCTTTTTCTCAACAATTACTGGATAAGTAATTCCTGAGGCAATGCTTAAAGCAGGCTCACTCATCGTGTACCTGACAACACATGACTGAGATGACAGGACATTTACTCACCCTGCCAGCCAGATGATCTGTAGGTCTTTGGAGTTTTTCTCTCTTTCTCTTCTCTAGTCCACTCATGCATCAGGTTCCTTAGAGATATGGGACAGCCAAGTGAATTTACTTTTCTTGCTCTGGGTGTAAGATGGTTACCTGTGACAGAAGGGATAAAGAGACAAAATGTGGGGTATGAAGGCACTGGAACAATAATTTCCAATCATACCGTAATTCAGGGAGTTCCTACCTCCTGCCTTCAATAGCAGACATTATTGAGGAATAAAAATCCTAAGAGTTGGTTTAAAAATAAGCAGCCTGGGGGAACTACTGTTTAATAAGGGCCAAAACCTTTTACACTGCCCTATTTAGTTATAGAGAAGTAATGTATGTGAGGAGAGTTTTCAGTGGTTTAATTAATTCTACTAGTTAACAGATCACATTTCAAAAAAGTTTTTTCGTCAGTGTTAGATGCATTTTTTTTTTAGTTTCTATGCCAATGATCTGTTCTGAAATATTAATTCAATCTCACCATTCTACATATATTCTCTTCCCTATACCCTCTCTAAGCTAAATTTTCTACTGTTTTTCACTCCAGAATATCCACAATGAAGATTATTCACTAGTTTATGGCTTCTTTTGGAATACCTATAGACTTTTCCTCTTTAAGGATGAACTGCTCAGACCTAAATACATTTCAAAATTGTGACCAAGCATTTCTGTTTTCCTCTTTTCCTCCCCGTACCACCAAGTGAACTGAGGGAGATCAGTTCAAAGGCAAGCATGATAATCATCTATGGCACTTCTCTGTTCCATTTCCTTAAAATATACTGTGCATCTGGTAAAGAAGTGGAAGAGGAGAATTGGGAACACATGCACAGATCATATCCTCTACAACCACTGGACTGCAATAGGTCAAGGAAAGAAAAGCAAACATGCAAACCCCAAACATGCTGCACTTACAAACATTATAAAAAGCAGAAATGGGCAAATGTCTAGCTTTGTAGAGCTGACATATTCCACGGAATAACTTTTCTGTTTTCTCAACTGATTAGCCAAGATACAGAAGTAACTGAAGAAGAAAGAAACCAAGAACGGGTCATTATTTTAATTGCCTCACCAAGTCTAAAATACAAAGGACTTTCACCAGGCGTTACTTTGGAGGTAAAATTGGAAACTTCTCTTTAGAGAGTTTTCTATTAAAGGTCATGGGTATCAAAATCTATCGTCTCACTTTAGATCAGTTATAGAGCTACTATAAATAAAGTCTCCTATATGGCACATTGTCATTGATTCCCACTTCAGTGTAATCAGCACTGCAGACACAGGAAATTCCTAAAATAAACAGCAGTATTCTTTACTTACTGCACATAGAAAGGAGTCAACAGTTCTGTATTTATATTTTAAGATATTCATTGCAATAAGTATTTCATTGTAATTTAAGATGTGCATCATACTTGCTATTAAGCAAATTAGTTTATTATAGTTTCAATGAACAAATCTACCATATCAAAATACAGGGTAGCTATGACAAAAGTAATTCATAGTTTACCCTTGTCTTCACTATTAAAAAAATTAATGAATTGTTTCTTGATAATAAAAATGTGATAATATTCAAGCAGTAGTGTTAGCATTTACTGTTCTTAGAGCTCAGCCAATGTCTTCTACGATAATCGTAAATACATCAAAATATCTTTCTGGGATAAAAACAGACTATACAGCTGGAAAATATAGTGTCTATTCTACTGAAGCTACTAAAGAACTCATATGGTGACCACTCTAAAGGTCAGGGTAAAAAAACCCAACAAAAACAACAAGATAAAAAAAAAGTCAAAATCCCATAGTAATTTACTCACATGGAAAGGAAAAATCATGCTAAAAAAACAGCTTTGTGGAAATA
>WEIT01008880.1:34977-46648 GCA_013389985.1 Dryoscopus gambensis
AAGCAAATATTTACGTCAACTTTTTTTGACAGCTCCAACTGAAATGTGTCTCCTGAAAGCCAAGACAGCAAAAGGTACCCAGAAAAGGAAGCTGCTTGCTGAAAACAGCTCCCCCAGTGCACTGGGACTTCCCAGGTTGCCATGTGGGAAGTTATGCAGGCACAGAAGATCACAGAATCACAAAACCACACAGAATCACCAGGTTGGAAGAGATCTTCAAGATCACTGAGTCCAACCCATGCCCTAACACCACCACAACTAAACCATGGCACTGAATGCCACATCCAATCTTTTTTTCTATACATCCAGGCATGGTGACTCCACCACCTCCCTGGGCAGACAATTCCAGAATTTTATCCCTCTTTCAGTAAAAATCTTTTTCCCAAAAGACAACTAAGGATGAAGAGACTGAGAGGGCTACTTAGGAGCACTGCAGAACTTCCTTGTTCTGGACAACTTGGATGAAACTGAGGAAGCCAGACCTCAGCTGGGTTTGAAACTGGTGAGAAACAGGAGAAACAACCAAATGAGCTTCTAGGGGAACAAAAGAAAGTCTGGGGAACTGGTTGTTGGGACAGGTTGGCAAATTCCATCTTCGTAGATACTACAAATTCAGCAGAACAAGGATGTGAGTGATTTTATCTAATTTTTCTTGCTTAGACTAGGACACTGTTGATACCCTCCAGAGCCCTCCAGAAGTCTATTCTAACAAACGAATTGCTGTGATTTTATGATATACTTAATTTGCCTGCAGTTTTCTTCCCTCTGAATAAAAGAAAGGTGAAGATAAGAAAAAAAACCCAGAAGGAATAAAACATAAAAATTTATCTCATCTTTAATAATTTTCTCAATGAAAGAATATTGAATTCAAACAACAATAAAAAATGAAAACAGGTAAAACTATTAGACTGCTACTAATTACAGTTTATTTTATCTTTCACTGTCTATCACCTGTACGATTTTACAAGCCATTCACCTTGTTCTGCTTTTTTCATTTTACTGAATTAGTGCAAACCGATAAAAGAAAATCATTGATGCCCTAGCTCTCATCTGATTCTTGACTGATCAGGTTTAGCTAGGTGTTAGGACTGATTAGTAGAGTTCAGAAGGCAGCTTTCCCTGTGTCACACAGTGTCCGTTCACAAGCGACATTATGGTATGTGGCAATACAGAAGACATGGAGATTTTGAGTCCAGCCTTCACAAGGGGACTTATAGGGGCCCTTCATTTAACTTGATGTTTTCTTGAGCAGAGAACTTCCACTGTACCATGGGATGGCACCAGACTGTAGGCACTATAATTTTTCCAGGTGCATGGTCCATCTGTTTCTCCGTCTTTGCCTCTTCATGTTTACCCAAAAAAGCACAAGAATTTAGCACCATACACTTTTCAAGCCTGAGTAAGCAGCTTAATTATTCAGACAAAATAGCATTGATTTGAAAGTGTCTGAACAAATGAAATTCAGGCTTGCCAACCTCATTGAGACAGACAGCCAACCTGCTCAGGGAATTTTCAATTGTGTTACTTACAGTTCTTGTTTCTTTCTTTTATTTCAGGGTCATTTGATGCAATACAGAGAAAATTCTGGCATTGCAATCACATAGCTGCTTTTGAAATCAGAGACTTTGCTGAAGATGCAGACCTTCATCTTCCTCTGAATTCAAGAGCAATCTCTGTGCACCCAAAGGCAATAGATGAATCAGGGAAGTTGACAGCTGGCAGTGATAAAAAAATAAAATAGTAGGCTCAGTTCAGCACCCACTAAAATGAATGGGACTATTACGTCTGTGAATGAGCTACCCTTAAACATGAAGTAAATATCGCTCTCTATCAGTGACTCCCTCTTGGACCATAAGTTCAAGTTTCCTTAATGTCATGATGTCATTCCATAGGCTCATTTTTTAATAAGCCTTGCCTTGTTTTCTTCTATATTTCCAAGGGTAAGAATTTAGACAATGGACAATCATCTTCCACAGTAATCACTTTTATCACAGCAGTCATGCTACAAAATAGAGACCCTATTATACTCCATTTACTAAATGTAGATAGGAATCCACTTCTTGGGCTATAAATGAACAGTATTACTCATTATGTGTTTTGCTATAATAGTTGAACACCAGTGAGTTGCAGATCCAACAAATATCCAAAAATGGCTATGCAAAAAGCCCTAAAATTAAGTTCTTGACAGAAAATAACTAATGCTGTACACCCCTACTCTTTATGTTATGAACAATATGTACACTATATTTATGCAGGAGAAACCAGTATTTAAAACTCTTACATTTATCATAAAAATAGATTTTATTACAGAAAACAGTGCCTTGCCATAAGAGATTTACAATTGATTAAAAAGGATGGCTTGTCCTAAAACACTTACATGATTGCATGCAAAGAAAACAGATGGTCTGTGTAACAGTAATTTGATTTCTTCCAGTAAACATTACTCATGATATAGAAAATGCTTATGCTGATCTACTCCAGAATGATGTGTGCGTTTTGCCTCTCTCTTTAAATGAAGCCTGTAATTCTGTTCAAGAAACAGCACTGCAGCTCTGGTTTCCCAACAAATCAAATAAAATCAGGTAGTCTAATGCATCATTCCTCACTTAAGAGTCTGACAACACAAAGATTAATTTTAACTTTTCACTCTCTCAAAAGTGCTTAACATAATGCCAGGCTCCTTACTCATTTACTCCTTTTTGTAATGCTTCTTCAGGGCAAAAAAAGAATACTATTTCTACCTTCACCTCTGAGAGAAGCATCATAAGCCAAAATCTAATAATTATCCTCTTCCAGCTGCATCTAACATTGTTCTCCTTTTTCTAACTGCAGGTATCTAAGAAGGAGGGAAAAGTCTTACTAATAAGTCTTCATCTGTCCACCTCAAATTTCGTTCTACCTCTTGGGTCACACCAAGAATGCCGCTCAGGGAAATTCAGCACCCACATTTCCCTACTGTACTTGAGCTTTCTGCTTTCCAAACACTGGATGAGAAGCTGCCTGCCTTTGTAAGGCAGACAACCCTCATGGGGTCATTTAAATCACTAAAGTTCTTGGAAACCAAACCACGATGGGAACTCTGTCACTTGTTCACACAGAATAATGGTCTGAGGTGATAAAGGGTTAGTTTTGCATTTACAGCTCTTTTTACATGGGATCAATACAGACAGATTTTTCTCAAAGGCACAAATTTAACCCCTAAGAATGCATCCTTAAATATTTTCCTATATTTCACAGGGATTTCACACCTGGGTATGTTTCGTCATCTGCAAGTAATAATATTCCTGCTGGAATGTAACCCTATTTGTCATTATTTTGTCTTGTTTCATTACTGTTGCTTCACCTGACTGGCCTGGACTTACCCCAGCCAAATGAAGTAAGGGCACAATCCTATTAAATGCCTGCTGGGAACACCCTAAGCTGCCGCTCTTGTCAGTGGGAATTAAGGGTTCTTGGCATATTGTAACAGGTACTCAGACCCTTGAGAAATTGGACTCTTAATTAGATATTCCCTCATGACATTGTGTGATTATTTAATGTTCGGAAGAGATGCCTCAGCAATCACATAGGCCCTGAATTAACTATCCTAGAAGAGCTCTTTGCCAACTGCAGTTCTGTGAAACCTTTGTCATGCTTGGCCATGGAAGCAAATTGCATTTCATGGAGCATATGAAATGATTTACCCAACGAATTGGCTGAATTATATATCACATAAACTACCGATCAGGCTTGAGATGTCCAGTTTTAAATAGCTGTTCCTTTTTTGTCCCTTTCCTCTTCCCTTGTGTCTGCCCTGCCCTCCACTCTTCCATGCACACTTTTTATTGTCCCACTTGCTGGCAGAGCTCAGTAGCAGCAGCAGCAGCCCTTGTGGCGACATGAGATGATTAATCACACAATCTACATGAGGCAGATTAATACTGCCAGAGCAGTCCCTTATTATAAATTTCCTTTTCTCTGTCTCTCATCTGCATTATAATATTTGTTACTCACATGTAAATTTTCAGCTTAAGCCTATCCATCCAGGGGCTGCTGAAGTTTTTTAATCTACATTGTAAAGTTTGAAAAAACCCTAACAAACATTTCTGCCTTGCAGCTGATGCCATGTTATCAAACACATCAATAAAAGCTACAATAAGCATGAAAAACAAAGCATAAATAGACTGAATAAATGCTGAATGATATAGTATATCACATAAAAATGCACACAACCATGGTCATCTTTTCATGATTCCCTATGCATATCACCTTTAGGCACAATAACTCAGGGGAAAAGGACATAGCATTAAATGTTTCCCATAGGATTTTAGCATTCTGATTACTAAAGCCTGGCTCAAGTGTGCAAAATTATGGTGCTTAGCAATCAGTGCTCATCTCCTATCCACTTTGAAGAAAAGGAAGCTAGAGAAGTATTTGGAGCACCTACCCTAAATCCTGCAACACCCAAATACCCACCTCAGGCCCAAGAACCGTAGTCAAAGTATATCAGATACCAAAACTGAAACGTGTGTTGCAGGTAAAGAATAATAGGAACAATGACTGTCAACAGAAGCATTAAATGACACTCCAAAAGGTTGTATTTTTAGGAAAAGCTTTATTAAACTTTGAACTTGTCCACCCCTGCTGACTTGCAACATACTTTATGAGACCTGTAAGAAGATATCACAGCACTTGCATGCTCTCTGCTATGACTTGTAGTTTCTATGTTATAACTGCTTTTCAAGAGGTGTATTCAAATTCACTTTTTGTGACCACAATTTCTATTCAGTCTAAGTCAAAGAATTTGCAGATGTGCAGTCTCTCTCAGCCCTCCTACCCAGGCATGACTCTTGCTTACCTCGCTTATATTTAAGGAGCTTTTTTCATCCTCATATTGTTAACATTACCCTCAACATCATATTTTTTTAATGAGGTTTCAACACAACCTTAAATTTTGTCTCACAAGCATCATCAAATCCGCTTCCACAATGAGGAATCAAACTCCAGATAAATCATTCTACCAACTGGTTTCAACAATAAAAAAACCAGGTCCTTGAATGCTTTATGCATTCTGGCAAGCATCTGCTTTGCCAGGAGTGGATTAAATAACACTACCTCTATTATTCTAATAGTGTGGGAGATCATATAAAATATTTATACCGTGATCTGCAGGCAAAATGCATACTCTAAATTATGCTCCACAAGCTCAGCAAGATATTATATTGATAGAAAAATACCTCAGTTTAAATAATTGGGCAATTTTAGTTATTCCTTATTCTATGAATCTCATGTAATTTTGCTCTTTCCCCCTTGGGAATACTATCTATTTTAGTAAGTACTATTTTCCATGTTCAAGGGTTTCCTGTGTACTAGTACAAACATCTCACCCACATAATACCAAATCACAGGGCTAACATAGATGTAGCTAGAAAAAACACAAATGCTGTCAGTGCAGGTCACTGTTCTGCCTTAGCTTCTTCATTGCACATCTATAGGCTATCAGACCTTTTTTACTACACAGACATGAAGAGATTTGAGTAAGGCTGAATTTTCAGCTGACTTCCAAATTTGCAGACAAAGAAGATTTTTATAGTTATTTGCAAAAACTGTGTTCACAAAACCCCTTCTTTGTGGTAAGTTGAGCCGAACTACATGTGCAGGAATAATGTTTATAAATACCAAATATCCTCTCTCTTCAGAGCTGTGTTTTTTTCTTTACTTGGGTTACTCCAATTCACTACGTGGTTATGCACGACTGCTTTAGGATCACAAGTTCATTCTCACAGAAGTCACTTGTTTCAGCTGGCTGAAGTTCTAATCTGAATTTTGAACACAACAAACACTATGTTTTCCCCACATTTCATGATTATACAGTGCAGGACCATTAGTATTAGATTCTGCATTGAGCTAAAAGCAGTGTATGCATGCTGGTGATGTTTTGTACAGCCCCAGGGCAACATGGCAAAAGAAAGGGGGGCATGAGCTATTCCTATGCAGAGTTTTCCCTGGATAGGTGCATTTTCACATAGTCTGGAGCCAGTAATGACAGCTCACTGAATCTGCACCTCTAACCCTTATGTTGCCTTGCTGAGTGTCAGCATCCTAGAAAGGAATGCAGAGGGAAAGGAAAAGTGGCACACAGTAGACTGTGCACTGTGCCTTCCCCTCCATTGGCAGAAGGCATCAAAAGCAATCTTACTGCAGGTCCTGTGCAGCCTTTCACATGCTATGGCCAGGCAAAGTCTTTGAAGATTGGTATCTCCGCTGACAGCTGAGGTCGTCTGTAAAGGACATGTCCAACTTAATGGCATTTTTAGTCACCTGGGGGAATCTTCTCCACAGGCTTTCACATGCAGTCTTGTCTGCACTTAGATTCAATGACTACTGCAGGTTGGTCTGACCCAGCTCAGTTCCCACTGCATGCAATTTCTGTGACAAAACCAGCTTCACAATGCTGCTGTTGATGTGTGAGGTTCACCTCCTTGAGTGAATGCACATGCCTTGCCCTTCAGCTTTACTCCCATTTGTTAGGGCTGGCATGAACAAGGGCAGCAGGAGGAAGGGAAGCTGCAAGGGTTTTCCTCGGCCCTCTTGCTCTTGTCAATTCTGCCTCAGGTCCAGCCACACCACTCGGCAAGGACCGAGACACAGCTGCAAAGCCCACCTTTACCAGTGAGGAACACGGAATTAAGAAGTGCATGTTTTTCCTAACCCCTCCTCACTACGTGAGTCTGCTCCTTTATTTTGTAGGCACCTCTTACTGCTGTGTCCTCCAGCACTGGCTCTCCTATCTCTACCAACATATTTGTAAGTAAATCTTTGTATTTCCCCTCACTGGTCTGATTTCTTCCCACTTTCTTAACCTGCTCCTCGTAGTGACCCTCATGCTTCTGCTGTCCCACTAGTCTCTTTCTCCTGTTACTGTCTCCAGTAGAGTAAAAAAGTACAGCTAGAAAAGAGATCAGTGAACATCCAGAATCCAGGAAGAACTCATCCTGTGTATTAGGTTTTCAAATGATATTTCAATATAAATTTATCACTTCCCTTTCCCATGGCTAGGAAAGCACCCAGCTGAACAGCACCCTCTCTAGCCTACTGCTTTAACAATACTTAAAATTCTTAAATTAAACCGAATCAGTTCTCAATCATTCCAAAGAGATAAAGCAGTTTTCCATTGCTCTCTTTTTTTCTCCGGTTACCATCAACTATAAATATACAGAAATTATAAAATTAATTTTGCTTATGACTCAATAAATACACTCAATAATACACTACTCGGTAAATAGCTTTTATTAAAGAGAAGATCACGACAACAGAATTATCCAAGTACTTAAAATAATTAATTTTAGACTTGTTACACAACTGTAACCCTAAAAGCACCTTCACGATTCTATTCCTTCACTATCTTGGACACAAACCAAGGAACAAGACAAAACCCTCCTGCCTGCTTAAGCAAGCATTTGCCCTACTGCAAAATAGAGGAGCTTCTCACACTAATGAGAGAACCCTTCCCAGTATTCCAGCAGAAGTAGCAAGGTGTGTGATTTTCACTTCCATTTTGCTCTAGATATGACTTCCTCACTTGTATAGACATAACCTCAGCATCAGTCACACTGTTGACTCTTGCATGCTGTTTATGCCAGACAATAAGCAACTCAGGGTGTGGCTGGACAGTCCACAAGCCTGAAGCCTATGTAAGAACTCCATTTAGTGTAAAATTTCAGGCACACTCCAGTAGTCTGATATTGGGTAAAGGAAAAAAACAGCTAGCCTGAGGATGTGCAGTCCCACAACAGAATTGCACTCAGGTCTGAAGCTGAGCTGTATATTTTACACTCAAACAGCCCGACTGACATTTGGACGCTTTGCAGACCAAGGGGGCAGGTAAGAATTCAAGTCAAGCCAGGCATTCGGTTATTTTAGAGCATGTCCCAAGATGGCAAGGCTGGTTGAAATTTTGCATCTGCTCTTTTGAAGACCTGGTCAACAAATACAAAGGAGCAAATACATACCAACCATTTGAGTAAGGACAGCTGTGTCAGACACAAAGAGGAAATCTATTGTTCTTTGAATTTATTTGCTTTATGACCTTTGGTGACAACATGTTGCCAGCAAGTACGATTCTATTGATGCGATTCTCCACCCGTGGCAAAATAAGAAAAAGGTTCCCCAGTAATGATTTTAGTACTAAAACTTGTTCAGAGATTTTTTCAGGTTCTCACTGAAAGGCATGCTTGGCTTTGTGGCTTGTCACAGCTGACATGATTTTTAATCAGAACTCCTTTAAACACACAGTGAATAGATAATAATATGTGGAAAACTAGGACATTAAAACTTTGATTCACATTGCACATCTCTCTAGTCTTATCATGCATTATGCATAGCTGTACTATATTTTGAAGGAAACTGCTGTGACGTGTTTTCAGTGTGAGATATATAAATGACTACAGTCCACAGCATATCAAAAAACCAGGATTCTGATCTGTGGAAGATGCTCACATAATTAGGCAAAATTGCAATACGGGAACATTTTGCCCCAAACCAGAAATATTTTTGGTTGATAATAAAACAGTTGAATTCCATATTAACACAAGCGTGTTTTGTGGGAGTTATAGTTTAGGTGCCTTAGCAGCCCAGTGTCACAGAAAATTAGTTTCCCTAAAACTCCAGTTTGCCATGTGAAGCCTGTCATTGGAATTAATCAAACTCCAGTTAGTATGCAATAAAGATCCATAGCTGCCTGCTTTTATCATGTTAGTTTTTCTTTTTAAAGCAACGGTAATTATTGACAAATTGGTATTGACTCTGATCTCTTTAGCAGTTATGTAGATAAATTTTCATCCTTTTAATTTACTTGGCAGTGTTAATACCATATCCCCACTTTAATGATGTGACTGAATTTAAAGATTCATAAATTCATTACTACCATACATATCAAGGTTAAAAGAGGGAGAATTTCCTTATCAGTATGAAGGACTCGTACAGTTTACAGCAATACTAGATGAAATTACCCTTTTGTCTTTCAATAAGCAGAAGTCTCCTGCAGTGGCAAATGTTCAGAATGGACTGTTTAATCTTGACAATCATCTGAAAAGCATCTAATTCAATTAAAGCTTTAGGCCAAAGTGATCTCTCTTAACAATTAAATATTTATGTTAACACACATATCACTTAATTGGCAGAACATATCAAAGGATATTAAAAGATTGTACAGTGTGCGAGGACTGAAAAAAAGGCTCTAGCACAGGTTTAAAAGCCTTTTCTCCATTAAACACTAAATAAAAAATTGCAAGACTGAGAAAGGGCATCAAAGATATAATAATAAGCAAAACTGAGCAAAAAATAGGAAAACTGAGAATTTTATGATCATTAGCTCTGTGCTACCACTATGCTAACGGCTGGCAGTACAAGCTGTATAACAAGTCACCAGAACTGCTGTGTTCACAGAAGCCACATTAACTAATGCTGGAATTGAGGGAAAGAACAGGAGCAGAGATTAGAGAGCTCTTAGACTCAACAGTAGATCTGGGTAGTCTCAGTCATTAATCACTGCTGAACACTTGATTCCAGATCTGTGCCAAAGAAGCTATGAGCGGCACAATACAATCTATGTCAACATGAATGGTATAACGAAACAATATTTACAGCCTATGTCATCTCAACAAAGATCAAAAGAATGTCTCACATTTTATTCAGTCTTCTGGCAGAGCCATACAGCATTTAAATATGAGAAAGCCACCCTAATTGGAAACATCATTTTCAGGCTTTTTTACGCCTTTTTCCTGGGGAATTAGAACATATCTGTGAAGGGGAGGAGGTGAGAATTTGTCTAAATAGTTGCTAAAATTAACTTAAATGTGTAGTTACAGGCCATCTCTTCAGTTAACAAGTACTTACTGGTACCATTTTATTTAGTAAGAACCTGACTTCTACACTACCAAGTACCTCAATGGGGAGCATCCAAGCAATTTAGTGGCGAAAAATCATAAATTAACCTATTACATACTACTTTTTGAGGTCTTACAGGGTCTACTGTTAAAAGCACATTTTTTTTTTAATTTCTCTATCAAAGGGAAAAGGAAAAAATTAACTTTTTTAGTCATTCAGTACCACTTCAAAGGATTAGCTGTGATGTAGATATGTGTGATTATCCATTTAGACAGCCATTTGGAAGTGTAAAAACTGTTCATTGATGTTGCAAATATTAGAAAATAAAGACTGTTTAAGCTAAAGTGTCAACACTTTAAGCTGGCATGAACAGATGCTACTACCAAATGCAGCCCTGGATCTCTCAGCTAACATTGCTGCCTTTGTGGATGTAACCCACGCTGGTTCCTTCCAGAAACACTTGTGGTAACACCAGAGAAAATGCAGGCTAAGAAATAAAGCAGGTGGGTGGAAGGAGGGCAGGATCTCTTCCCTCAGTGGCAGTAAAAATTTCAAGTTCTTGATCTCATGTCCACCCTCTTTCCTAGAAGCAGAAAAGGAAGCAAACCCAAAACCAGAGGAACTCTTCATTCTACATCCCAGAAGTATCTGCCAAACCCGACCAAGAGCGTACTTCCAATAATTTGATAGTGAAAGAAGAAAATAAGACAACTTGTCAGAAATTACAGCAACAAACATCTTAGAATTGAAGCCCTTCTTATAGGAAGGCATACCAAATTATGAGTAACAAATATCAGCAAATAAGGAGAATTATGTCTGTGAAAAGACAAGCAATTTTAAAAATGCAGTGGTGCCGTGTGGAAACAAAAAAGGGAGACACAAGGTGCAAATCTTCTTGGTATAACATCCCAAAAATAAAACATAAAGTCATGTAAGCATCACTAGTTATTTTAGCCATATACTGCTCAGAAATACAGTCTGTGTACTCTCCCAAGGGTTTATTTTTAAAATTATGCCAGTATCTAGTATTCATCTCAAACTTCAGTGAGTTTGGAAAAGCTTACTCCTTACACACAGCCTGATCACTACTACACTTAACAAGCACTTGTACAGGAGCAGCTGTTTATGAATCCTTCAAACACATTTCTTTGCACATTCCTTTGGCTATTTGCAAAGAACTTTCTCACAATGATTTCCTCTAAAACAGATTATATGCTATTCATCAGGGTTCTAGGGCTATGTTTCACAGTTAAGAACAACATTTTTTCCCCTGACCACCTTTAGAAACAGAACTAAGTAGACATGAAAGATTTATTCAGGAAACTTCAATCTAAGATGGACTTAGCAGTTGATGAAGGTTTTTTTCAGAAGTGAAATGTGGAATGGCTGTACTAGATCACAACATATAGTTCAGTACTCTATCTTTGATAATACTAAACAACAGATTGTTAATACCAAACAACAGATATTCATGGTGATAAAACAATTAAGAATCAGTCAAACAAAGAAATGTTGTAATCACTGTGTTTGGGACTTTCTGAGCCTGGAGTGTTTTGTCCTTATTTAGTCTTGAGAGATCACTTTAAAACGTATTTTTAAAATAAGTATTGAAACCATACATACTTTCAGCAGCTAAAATAATGTAGAAATAAGAGTATTTCTGTATGTTTTAAAAATTCTGAAACTTCTTTTGATGACTTCTGTTTCTTGTGTTATCAGAAACATTGAAAACTTGGTTTTGTTTAATAGTACCATTTCATATTGAACCATATCATGTCTCAGTTTTCTCTTTTGGTAGGTGAAA
>WEIT01008881.1:0-10227 GCA_013389985.1 Dryoscopus gambensis
TCCTGCTCACAATGGAAGCCAATTCCATCAAGATACTTTAAAAAATAGTAGCCACTTGATGCCTTAGGTTTTAACTTTTATATTTTTTCAAATCCTGTATTGCCTAGTGTGTAACTCTGAAGTCTCTTGTAGCTCGTTAGCTGCTCTCTTAGGCCAGATAGACACAACAAAGCTCCTCTGAGCCTGCTGTCCAAGGACACTAAGATTGTCTTAGGCCCAAAGGTGTAAGCTAGGGCCTCTAGAGAGGTGGGGAAATTACAGAAAGCCAAAGTTTTGATTGGTGAATTTATGCTGATATGCAAATGGACCAAACCTATAACAGTGTGAAGAACTTGTGACCTGCTGTCCATCTTGGGGTCCTTTTTGGAAAGGGCCTCAGGCTCCCCACGGTGTACCTTTGAAGGCCTTTCAAATAAATACCTGCCTTTATTCCCTTATTCTTGTCTAGTCTCTGTTTCTAGGTGGCTGGAGAAGGAATCACACTATTACAGGCTGCAGTAATGAAGAGTTTATAGACACCAAGACACGATGATTTGCATTCTGCAATTAACACCATGACTTTATTGTGTTGAGCATGACATATGTTTCTGAAAATACATAAATTATTGGCATTTAAATCCCATCAAATTACTCAAAGCGAAGCTCTTGAACACCTTAAAAATGTAATGCTATGGGTTGTCTCTGTCAGGCATAAATTGAAAGTGAGGTGGGATGGAAAGTTACAAAGCATGAAATATTCTGCTAATAATTCTACTTTGAGAGCACGATCCGAGTGCAGTTAAAGAAGATGATTTTCACAAGTGAATGGGCCTGTAAGGCAGCACACAAGGAGACAGCCACAAGGAAGAGGTGTCAGTGAATGACCAATTCCCATACGACACTCTTTGCAGTAACTCCACCCCACTGATTCTGAAATCAGCTGGGCCTGCAATTTGAACTTTGGACCCTCAGCATATGCAATATACATTTCTTTAAAAAACTGGACATGAAAACTTAGATTAGTGTTCACGAATGAGGAAACAGAATAATCCCTAACCTAAAAAAATGCTCTATTTCATTGCATGCTGTGTGGTATCACTGAAAAGTGAGACTATGAAATTACCTTAAATGTCTCTGATCAGCTTTGGGGTGAACACACAATATGATCTTTGCATATTTGTGATTGTTTTCTCCGTACCCTCTGAGCCTTCACCACACTGAAAACCCTGAGGGCGAGAGTGTGTCTTACTGGTTTGGGTAAGCAGGTTTTCCTCTCTTCCTTTCATCCAAGATATGCACTCAGCTATTTCCACATCCCTTACAAAGCCAGACTTGGGAAAGTGGGACTTGTGTCCCACTGCTTTAGGTGCCAGAAGACAATCCTTGTCTCTGGACAAGGGAAGTGGGTGTTCCATTGCCCAGGCTCACCACCTTGGCATTTTGGCTTCAACTGTTCGAGACCACTGATCACTAAAAGAGCAGTGTCCCAGGGTGCCTGCCAATCTAAGCTTCATGGCATGAGACTCCTCATTTTGCTTTAAATAAATTATCCAGTGTTTCTATGGTAACAATAAAATCTCACAAGAAAAAATATAGACTTTTAAAAATACTGAATTGCCTGACTAGACATGTTTTATCAGCTATTTCTGTAATTTCACAAATCACCCAGACTAATGCAGCTTAACTAATAATATTTCAGGAAATTAGACTTGGGCATCTAATGTTCCAGAAGAGAAGATTTTTGCAAAAAAAGTAATATCCTTCTTTGAAAACTGTTTTGTACAGTAAATTTTAGCAAATTATTTCTCCTGTCTGAGAATTTTCCTATTACAACCTTCACAAGAGGATATTCTAGCAGTTCCAACCACCACTTTTAATGCCTTTGAGGACACAACTCCAAATTAATGAAAACATAAAGGAAGGCAAAATAATCCACTAACCAGAAATCCTGCTAGGCAAATACTGAAACATCCACAGATCCTGTCTGCTTACAGGACTAGTGTAGACAGGCACTATCCAAAACCATTATTTGACACCAAGAAATAAAAATGCAGACCCAGCTGTTTTGGTCAAGTTTGGTGTCAGGAGAAGGATGCTGCGGAACTGGAAGTGAACAGGACAGCTTGCACAGTTGTCTTTGATTAGATTTTTTTTTCCCCACCTATCTCCCCCACCCCATCACTCTGGAGAAGAAATGTAGCTCATTCACAAACTCTGCTTACTCTGAGTCAGGAGTGGGAAAAGAGCAAGGCTAGAGCCTGACTAGAGCATCACTTCCCTACTACAGCTATTTGAAATTGTAGATGTACTCATAACAAAAAAAAAATTCTATTTTTCTTTTGCAGCCTAAAGGACCATCTGTGTTCTACTGGTACCTCAGGTCTGACTGACTCATCTTTAAGGTTAAGGCCATTTTTGCTGGAAGTTTGTCATCTTTCTCATTACCTGTGGTCAGGAGCTCAAATCTTGCCACTTTGATTTTGCCTTGGGAGCTTGGATAATATAACATAAATATTTGGATTAAAATCAGTAGTCATGCAGAATAGCCCCGATCTTATTTACTAATTAGATGCCAGATGTACATTCCATGCAGATATTCCCCACTAACTGAAGATGTTACTTTGATGAATGCACCATTAAGAATTTCACCTAATAATTACACTCTAATTTGTTAAAAAAAAAAAAAAAAGATAGACACCTTAGGAGATACAACTGATGACTGCATCTACATCAAAATCTTTTATTTAACGTTTGGTGTTTGAAAAGTAACTTAAGCCCATTGTAACAAAAAAAATAAATTACTTTAATTCAACATCATCCATCTACTAATTAGGTTGCTAAGATATTAACAGGAAAGAATTTGGTTCTATGGCTCTTAAAAGCTTGATTGTTAAATTCATAATAATATGGGACCTGTCTTTCATTCAGCAGAGAAAAATGAAAACCAACAAAAACCAGATCCCTAAAATGAATATGTACAGTTGAGGAGCCTAGTTTACTGTCACTGAATTTTATTCTCCTTTTCAGTTTCAGTAATTGCAGGAAAATAGCTGCTCTTCAGGGACATATTAGGAAAAGAATAGTAATTAAGCTTAGGAAGGTATAATCTGTATAAAAATGAATTACAACTGACTCAGTCTAAAACTAATGTATTACAGATTCAAATGAAAACCTAGCTGTACCCTGTGAACAGCTTATTCAAAAACACTTCCAGATTTCTAGATGTCAGCTATGTCACTTTGGGCACATTTATTATCCTCTTCAAAATGTGTAACCCTTCAATGTGAAAAATGACATCACTGAGGAGTCAACACTTTCCCTTCCCTAAGGAGCCATGCCTGGGAATACAGGCAAAAATTCTAAAAACAGATAAATAGAAGCTTTCTTTATGAATGAGCCTTCGTGGTTTATCAAGAGAACCACTTAAATGGCCCACATTATTTTAGCAAAACACATAACACAGCCAAAAGGAGAGAAATCAACATCCCAAGGGCTTTTAAAAGTTAGTTTTCCAGCACCAGACTTTGAATTGAAGCCCTTTATTAAAAATAAATAAATTCACTGATGAATAGCTCATATACTTGGTTTCCAGAGAGTGACCAGCAAAAGGAGGACTAACAACCCACAAACAGTCAGGACCTCTTCCACAAAATGTTCTTGACAAAGCAAAGCAGGAAAACATGTGGTTGGATGTATGTTATGGGAACATCTCTCCCGCTTCAAAAAAGCTGAAATAAATATTTGTGGATTATTAGAACATACATTATCTACCAAAATTTCACAAAATGGCACAAACACCATGAAAGGTACCGTCAAGGTCACTGGCCTTTACAGTCCTGCGAGGTCAGAAGTGGTGTACTTCCAGCTTTATATAACACTGGGAGAAAGGAAAGCAACATTCTTTCAACTCCAGTTTAAGGCCTTCCCTTTTTCATGGGATTAGAAACCCACAGCTTATTCTGTCAATTCTAAATACTAGAGTTATCATTAAAATTATTTTAGTCAATATTTGCACAGAAGAAAATAAAAGGGCTTTAAACAAACCTCTTGGATTTCTTTGCTATAAATTGTAAAACCAGAAATCAAAGTAAACAGAAAGCAAAATAAAGCATGACCCTCCCTAACCACTAATTCATCTGTGGCAACCTGTACAGATGGATGTATTTTGGAATGTTCCCAAAGCCAAACTGTTGATGCTAGCTTTAAAACAAGACATGAATTAGCTTGGTATGCTCCACCCTTGACTTAACCCTCAAGGACGTGGTCAAAAATTTACTGGACAAGCAGTGAGGGAAGCAAGATCTGTGTCACTGAAAACAACCAAATACAATTTCTTCCCTAGAATTTTACAAAGCACTGCCCTCTGTGTAGGAAATTTAAGAAACAAAGCACATGAAATGCTCTACTACAGCCAGAAAAAACATCTTGTGAGATGATATTACTGCCTATTTTTAACTGAAAATTATATTTTGATTATTATCATGTTACATTGCATTTCTGAGCATCACACATTATTTTCAACTTCCATATTTGAATAACATGTGGAAATCCTGTGCATAAAAATTGTGAAACCAGTAGAGAAAACAGCCCAGAACAGCTTCTAGGATACAGCCCTAAGACTTAGACAACACATGATAGTGTGGATGAAACTATTGCAAGCAATGAGGGGTAGTAAAGGTTTACTATCAAACTAGAAATACTGGTTTTAATTATTCTAAGACCTTTTGCAGCGGAATTGTCTAAAAACAAGGAGATCTGAAAGGCTGTGCAGTAACATTCTGGTCTATGGATACACACACAGAGAACAGCTCCAGGTCCCTTAATGCTGATGGATGAGACGCTGGCACAGTTCCAATTTGGTTTACACGGGCATCCATTACAGCACGGCCTGGAAAACAGGCAGTTGGTTTGGAGAATGCAGGACTAGAGATCTACCTTCTGTAGAATGCAAGGCAGTAAAAGAGGTTTAAAATACAATACAGCAAGTAGTCCATAAAGTAGTCTTAGCTTTATTTATTAAACACTTGGCAGCGGATATCAAATGCTGGTGTATATCACAAGTGGTTTGACTGCATCATTTATTTGTGGTGCAATACAAAATGAGAAACATGCCCCAGATCCTTATTGTATGTTAATATTAAATCATTACACATGGCAGCTGTTTTGTGTTCCATGTGGTTTTCAGTTTCTTGCTGACAGGTGTCCAAATCACAGAAACTATCCCCACATGTAGTGGCAGCTGGCCACACTGTCATCTCTGAGATACCAGAAGTGAATAAAGAAGCAGTTTGTATACTGGAATGATTAATACAATCATTAGCTGGCTCTCTGTTTGGTTTAAAAACCAAGTAGAATTCAGAATAGTGTATTTTTAAGTGCTTCAAGAAAACCAGTCTTTCTGAAACTTATACAGAACTCCTGCTTATACAGGAACTTGGTTTTGTATAGGGGAAAAAAAACCCTCAAACCCCTGATAACCACTTAAAATATTTGGTCAAAAGATGATATATAATTTGCAGAGTTTTCCTTTAGCTCAGTAACCTTTCCATAATATGAGTGTGCTCAAGTTGGGTAATCCTATCATTGTAAGAATTCATTACAATACACAAATACACCATGTCATTCCTACATATCCAAATCCAGATTGCTGCGTGCCTTTGGAGACTGTAGTCATTTTTCTGATAATAAGTGGGAAGAGCTAGAAGAAGAAAGAGGTTTAAAGCAGCAGTAGGTCAAACATGTATTGCCATGTTTTTACTTCGCTTGTGCCGGGCACACAAATCAACAGTATTATTTTCAGCTGCCTTTTGTAGCTTTTGTAGCAACAGCCTATTTGCAATAAGAACTGCTGATATGCCCTAAAAGATACACTGCAGCACGGCTTGAACTCCCTGTAAGGCAGAAGGTGAGCCCTGGGGGCTGGTGGAACCTCTCGCTTGGCTCTGTAGTTGCCACCAAGCGGTGAGAGGCCATTGCACTGAAAAACGGGACAGACCTTGATTGGCTTTGTAGAAACAGAACTCGGTGAAGGAACAGGGGCTGAAGAGAAAACCTCGGACTGCTCCAGTGAGCAGCCCTTCCCAAACATGATGTCTCCCCAACATGCCACGATACAAGCTTTTCCAAAGCTTAAAATTAGAAAAGAGAAGTTGAAGGCCAAATGGGCTTCAAGTCATACAGACACTCCTCTGTTTTCCCTGTTAACTTCTGGGCTTTAAAGGGTTTAGCAAAATGTTAGCCATCTTGGTTGCAGTCTCAGTCCCTTAAGAAATTCTAAACCTGATATTGCAGAAAGGCATGGATATTTCATCCTCACACCTGCTAACCCTGGAGGGAAATATCTTTAAAACAATCTTCTGGGAATGCTTAAAAAAAAAAAAATTAAAAAAAAAATCCTTAGAGCACATTCCCAAGAAATTTTAGCAATCTTCAAGCAGCACTGTGCCTTTGAAAAGAAAAGGAAGCAAAACCCCCAGCAAAAAAAGAGGCAAGTTAATTCAAAGCATATTTGGAAGTATCAGATGTGCTCAACTGTAGTAACTTTTGCTTCTATCACATAAGGTTACAGTTGAGCAGTGCCATTGACATGTACATTAAAACAAAAATTCTAAGTAAAAAAAGTAGCTTACTTTTTATTTTAAGTGGTTACAAGAGAAATGAGTGGGTTTTTTTTAAACACTAGTTCTAATTTTGCTAATATTCGTATGTATAAGAATTATTGAATTCTGATTATCTGTAGTGCACTGTGAATGCAATTCTCTGTTTAAAATTACTTTTCAAAATATACAGAAATTTCGACAACTGCAGTTCACAAAATATGCTACTTTTTACTCAGGTTTAAGTTTAGAAATTATATATATAATTGTTCTGGGAAAGCTTTTCATTAAAAGGTACCTACATTTATAATCAGGACTGAGGAATCTACTAAATATGCCAGGAGCCCCAAATTACATAAATGATGCTCAGTTGAAGACTATTTACAGACCATTTCTAGTCAGAGATGGGAGAAGTCTCCCTTTTTTTCCTGAGTAGCTGCTAAGGCAGATGGATGACACATGCAGGAAGCTCCTCAGTGGCATTATATTCCTTCCTTCAATCCAGTGTCAGCTACAGCTACATCAGGAAGCATTCCTCAATATGCTATCAGCAATTTAGCACAGAAATCAGCATTTCTGCTACAAACACACACTATTTGACCTGATGAAATCACAGTCTCACAGTGCTTGCTGTGTCTGTGCCTTATAAAAAGATAAATCATGTACCTACACAAGACAAAAAGGAACAAGCTTGGATGGGAATTGCTCCTCAGTAGTCGAAGTCACGTGCTGATAAGCAATCCAAAACTCCGGTTTTGGATCCATATGAAACCAAAGTGAACAGATGCAGAATCCACTGGTCTGGCAATAAATCTCCCCTGCCCCCCAGCATTGTGGTTTGCTTTATTGAACTGGCTCCGTTAGAAGTTCACAGCTGCCCCCTGAGCCTGACCTTCAACCTTCTGCCCGAGTTGGTGTGGCAAGTATATTAACATTTGCACTTTTAGTGCACATCAGCAGCTCTTATATTTTATTTTTATTTTTTGGAACTCTTTTCTCCTTCAAGCGGACAAATATCTGTTGAACATGCCATAAACATTCAAGCAATTATTGCTGCCCCACTCATGAGTGTGTCCTGAAAAGGGGCACTGATGCTTGGCATGTTTAATATCACAGATCAGAACAAATGCAGTGAGAACAGCCTGTTATGTGATTACAGGAAGCCCATTCCTATGGGCCACTGAGAACAAGTTGCGCAAATGCAAATCAGAATTTAAAAAAATATTCACATCAAATTAGGAAAAAAATCTATTTTTTTAAATTTTAATTATAATACCCAGAAAAGATTGCTAACTCCTCCCAATGCCTCCACCCTCAACAATGAAAACTAATGCATCGGAAACAGTGCACACTTCCTATCCTCAGTGTTGGTATACAATCCTCACAGACATAAATTTTGAGGGAGAACAGTTAATCTTGCAGTCACTAGTCCCAAACAGTCCGCACAGGTTTCCAACTACCTGACAACGTCTAGTATATGATGATTAATAAGAATTTTCAAATCTACATTTGAAACTACAAGTTTCAAATAAGAATTTTATTTTTTTTTTCAAGTAATGCAACTCTGGTTTACTTGACAAAGCTGGAGAAGCTCACAGCACTACCTACTGAGGAGAGAGACTCCCTTCTTTTGCTATTATAAAGTTATCTTTATGCTTTCATAATGGTTTTAAACCTATCTGTACATATCATTAGTAACCATTTAAAAGTATTAAAGAAGAAGACATGAGTAAATAAACTATTTTACATAAATCTATGGTTCTGTTTATTTAAACTGATGGGCAATATAATCTGGCTCTAAACTATAAATATTTTTTCTGATTCTGAACATAACACTCACTCTAATTTTGTTTGCAATATAACAATTATCTGTGTCTATCCCAGCATATGCTTTAAAGCATATTTTTTCTCTGCATATGAAAATAGCTACTTAAACTTCTACTTTCCATGAATGCATAATTCAGAATTGTTTACTAGATGTTTTATACTGGTTCTCTGAGACCAGGAGAAGAGATTCAAGCAACAGTACAAGGAAATTAATCTTTAGACTGAGCTTGCCATTTTAAAATACCCCAATATATCTCTATTAGGCCAAAGTCAAAAGTCAACAGAAGTGCAGTCTGCCTAACCTCCCTATTCCTACATTAATCAAATCTCATCCTGCTTAATTTTCTTTTTGGAATAGGAAAAAAGTGAAATAAGATAGGAGCTAAAAAAAAAGAAAAAAAAGACATGATTACACAAACATACACTTCAAGGAGATAGATCCTCTGTAGCTACACTGTTGAAAAATATTTAATAAAATAAGGTAGGATAATGCTTTCTTTATGTAAAGGAAAGATCAGTCACATTAATGAAATAGCCAAATGGAACCTCCAGGCCTAATGTAGTAAATCTCCAGTAAATTCCAATTAGTGTTGAAGTAATAAGTCTGGAAATGATTTTTCTCCCTTTAAGTAATGTATATACTTATAGAAAAAAAAATGCTTGGATGACTTGGATGCCATCAAGGACCAGGTCTTTAGATAGCTAAATTCATCATTTATACATGATGCATAATTCAAGATATATCTTAAAAAAAATAAACAAACAAAACCAACAACAACAAATGCACACATCAGTAAATCAGGCCCTTGGAATGGTGCCACTTGATGGCCACCTTCAAGCTGGCAGTGCCACTCACTGACAAATAAAACATTCTGTATGCAGGAGCAAAGAAATCACTCATGTAAATGGCAGTCTTCAAATGAAACAAAATAATAATAATAATAATACAAAACAAAGAAACAAAAAACCAAAACCGAAATCATCAGCCATATTGATGTTTTGTGAAACTGTATAAATATACACTAAATTCTAAAATTATCTCAGCTACAGAGAGGGTTTTCAAAAAATACTTTGTGCAAAATTAATTTTTGAAAACTTTGTTAATTAAGGGTATTTTAAAATATCAAAATTTGTGACTGAATGATGCTCACATTCTAGTAGGTAAGTGCTGTAGATTTCTGACAAATATTATAATGAACATTCTTTACCACAAGCGAACCTAGGATCTGACCCCAGCTGCATCAAGTGATGATGAAACTGGAAGATAGAGGTGACTACTACTCTCTTCCACATATTCCTACTTCATTCTCATATGTGTAACACAAAGGTGGAGAGAAATCCTAGATCAACCTGGATCGGAGACAAAATCTTATGGAATTCATAAGAATCAAGGCTTCACCCCGAGGTCTGGGCACAGAGTCTTAAGCTGAGAGGCTCAGCTCCAGACACAACTACCCTTTTGAACTTACTGTTCTGCACAGTTTTGCACAACACAGAACACACCCACACAACAAACACAGTAAACAACCCAACAAATCCCCTAATACCTTTGATGAGTAAAATAAATAATAGAGGTTCCTTCTCTCGCCTTTGCTTGCTTTCCACTTGTTGGCCAGTAAATCAGAGCTAATGCGAAGAAAAGACTGCCCAAGAAAATCTGCCCCCAGAAGGGACAAGGAAGAGTCTATACATCCTTCCCAGGACATCCCTGCAGCAGGCTTTTCGCCTTTCTGTTGACTTTGCCAGTCACAGACCCGAATAAAACAGTAGCTGTTTACCTCTTCCCAGCTGCTCTAATAATTTAATTTTTAGATAATATTTATCT
>WEIT01008881.1:13937-47872 GCA_013389985.1 Dryoscopus gambensis
ATATTCCTTGTATAACAAGTGTGGTGATGCCTTTATCTGGGTAACATGACACAGCAACAGCACAAAGTGTTCCCCTCTAGTTTTCTCTGTTTATATTCTACAGGGCATATTTCTTATAATGCTCCAGAAAAGAAAGTTAATGGTCTACATTTCCTTTTTTTATTAAGTACTGAGGGCAAATTCTAAGATCAAAATACTGATAGAAAAAAAAATAAAATATTTATCCAAGTATTAGTGATTAGACTACTCAAGCATTTTTCAGTTATAAATTGACAGATATGTATGCTTCCGTTGCGCTTGCTTTCAGAGATTATTACTCAATGTAATCAAATATTGAGCATTTTCTTCTTCAAACTGAGATTAGTTCTCCATCATAACAGGGAGAGTAAGTTACTAAGAACAGGACTGATTTTTTATTTTGATTCTCGTTAACCAATAAATCTTTAGGCAAGATTTACTGTATTCTGTTTAAGTAGTTAAGGCTACAGTTAATACTGAGAAGGTAATTTTTTTTTTGTCAATTTATTTTCAAATAATTTATTTTCTTCAGTTTAGATAAGACCCTTGAATTATCCAGTAAACTTCTTTGCTTTAACAAATAACATGATAGCTTTTACATGAGACCTTCTTATACAAGGGATATTTTATTTGTTAAGATGAAACAGGCAGCCATGGTGGGGGAGCACACACCTGCATGACACACAATCCTCCTTTCTCTCCTCTTTGCTGGAGAGCTGTTGTTTCCATGAGAGGCACCTTCCCCAAGCTCATGGGAAGTCACTCTATCATCTAATAATGCAACCAACTTTCAGTTTCCCACTTTCCCTTCAAGAAAGCCATCCTCATCTTTTTTTGGTTTTTTAGCATTTCTATTTTGTAAATCTATACTAATCTTCATTTGAGGGCTAATAAGACTTCCAAGGAACTATGATTAACCATATTTTTCCTGTATCTTTCACATCTTAAAAGTGCTCCTGGAGCAAAAAAAGCAATGGAAAGATGCATGCCTATAGCTAACACATCAATATTCCTGCTTTGTCTTGATCCATTATCCTACTATAGCTGCTGTAATTCCTGACATTTATGATGTAATTATAATCCAGTTGCTCCCAGCAGAATAATCTTTTGTTTCTACCATATCCCCATAAATAAAGCTACTTGGATGCACCTAGAAGTAGTCCAGAAATACAGTGAGAGGGGAAAAGGACCCTGGGCTGAAAGACCAATAACATAATTGTCACAAGCCCTGGTGAAAGAAACTTCAAGCTGAAACATGTAGGATTCATCCATTCTTCTCTTTGCTTCTCAGAGTCTTGAGTTTCGACCAAAACCAACACTTTTCCTACAGATTATAACCACTATCAACTTCCTGCTTGTACATCTAACAGCATTCCAGGTACTGTCTTGTGAGGGAAATGATAAATAAAGTATATCCTTAACCTGATCTGTACTCTTTGTACACAGTGCTACTCAGCTGTTCCTCAGAGCCTTTCCCTTTCAAACAGACATTAATGTTGCTGCCACAGAGCAAACATCCAATATTTTGCATACTGTCTTGTTTTCAGAGTGATTCTCTTTGGCTTGGGGGTCCTGAATATGGAGGAAATGCCCAGGAAAAAACAGGAATAGAGTCAGTCCTTGAACAGAGTCCTAGTTTAAAAAAAACCAAAAAGAAAACAAAAGCCTAAACCCCTCAAAGAAAACATACCAGTGAACACTCAGCAGTCTTCCAGATCAGCTTCAGTCCTTCACACATATTAAGTATTTTTTTCCCACTGTAATTTGCTGAAGAAAAACAAAGTCCAGTGGAAGGAAAACAGAAGAGAAAATGCTATATCCTGCCATCCCACATGAAATATTGATGATAACTCATGTGGAAAAGACTATAATGTTGAAGTTTATCAGCACTTGACATATGATACATTCTAAATAATTAGGAATTACTGCAGGTAATAAATAGACCAGACCCCAGTGTCAGTAGGAAGGGGCAGTGTCACAGCAGCCTTAATCTGAGCAGGCGCAGTCATAAAGAAATATGTTACTAATGTGAATTTCCCAGTGAAAAGAAAAAAGAAAAAAAAAAAAATCACACACAGTTTTTCTTTCTAAGTGAGGCTTGATTCACACAGGATACCAAAAAGAACATGATACCTACAAAACTGCAAATACCTTTACATGACGATCAATGTTTGAGTGGCTGCAGCTCCAAATTAATTAGAACTAATTTTAAGAAAATATATGGGACTGGCAAAATCTCTTAAAATCTTTTCAGCTGTGGAATCAAAAAGTATCCTCTTACCTTCTTCTATCTTTATCTAATGTCTTTCCTAACCTCTCCTGTCTTTACAGAAGGGTTAGAAAATTAGAGCAATTCATAGACTGGCTAATAATTTTAGAATGTCAAGTTCTGAAGAAAATAAGTTTTAAATGATATTAAATTTCTACTTTTTATATTGTTGAATACAAAAATTTAGAATATTTTGGAAGGTGCCAAGGTGCAAAGAAGTTAAAAGATTCATTTCTCTAATCCTGAAGTGGATTATCTGAATAAATACATATTATAGAAAAAAATTAAATGGTCTTTACAATACTTAACAAAATAAGCAGTAAGGCTGTTATGCCAATTTCTAAGAGATTGTTTAAATAGAACAAGGAAACATCTGCCTGTGTATTTTTCCCTGTGTTTTTAAAAGGAATGTTGACTCTACAAATAGCTTGCTGTGAAATGTCCTTGTTTTTTCACAGAAATATGTGTTCTCAATTAAAAACTATTCTTTTCCATCGGTTATTATACAGCAGTGACTCTCATCATTATCTGTTCCCTTCTTCATAGACTCTTGGAATAGTTAAAACTCCAAAATGCATTTGATCACTGTATGGTATTTATAATTTAGGGACAGGAGAGGGAAAGAACAAATTCTTGGAGATCTTTTCTAAGAACAAAAGTTAGTGAAAATTGTTTGGCAAAAACCAAGCAATAGGCCTGCACCTTTTATTCAATGTTATTTACAGCATATCTCGAGTCATCAGCAAGAAGGGATAATAACTGAGTGTCAGGGATCCTTTTCTAACCTGCTGAATAAACAAATTAGGCTTCTTCAAAAAGTCTCAGCTTGGAGTCCTTTGACTGTGATTGTTTGTTAGAAGAATAACAAAAGAAGGACAGAGCACACACAGAACTGGCACAAAGACCTGGCAGAGCATTAAGCAGATGGAAGCGAGCACATGTCCTGCAGGTCTGGACACAGCTCCCAGTTGGGCAGGGAGATGGGAACAGCCACACGCAGCTGCCTGCCGCTGGCTAACTCGGCCTTGCTTGGGCTGCCCCTGCCGGCCTCCTGTATCTGCTGTGGAGCTGACAGAGACTTGCACAGACCACGCAGGGCTGCAAATCGGAGCAAAGGGCCTGGTGACTAACCCCAGACAGCTGCCATTCCTAACACAACTCCCTCCCGCTTCCAGTGCGCTCCAGCTCCCACTGTCTGGAGGGGTGGGGATGGCTGTGCTGCTGTCGGACAGCCAGAACTATAAATAGCCCTGCTCTTGTTGTCTAGCCACACACTCAAATCACATCCACTCAATATTTTGAAATTTAAACCAAAACCTCCAGAAAGATGTGATCAATGCAGTTGTGTGCAATTCAGGGGTGGGTTTCTTTGCACTTTCGTTTGAATTTTCATTTCCAGGCAGTTACAGCTATTGCTAAATCAGCACAAGAGAGGTTCAACATAATTATTTGCCATCTCTCAGGTTGTCTAATCCCTCCTGAGTGAGGGGGCAAGCTTGTTGTGCAGCCCTAGGAAGATAGGGAAGTGAGAGCCTTCTGGCTGCAGATCAAAGAGTTACACTGCTTGCTTGAAATGCGTTGAAGTCAGAAGCATCCAGGGCTTTCATTAAGGCAGTGAAGGTTTTTCCTGTTCTGCCTCTTAGCTGGCCATTGAGTTGACTCTGCTGATTACCTGAGGGAGGCACAAGTCAGGAAGCAAGGAGGGTACGCACAAAGAAACCTGTCTTTCCATCCATCAGAGAAAAAACATCCAGCCAGCGACGATTTCACAAACCAGCCAGTAATTGACATGAAGTTTGTACAACTTTGCATTTAGTTGGTTACTGCTACAAAAGCAAGTGACAGCATTTTGTGTTTCTGTTTTTGAAGTATGTCGTGGGTGCAGATGCCCAGGGGCTGATACAGGACAGGCTGCCAGGTGGCCTCTGTGAGGAGGGGCTGGGATCGCCCTATGCTGGACACGGACGGTTCCAGACAACCCAGCACCAGGCACAGCTGAGCCCGCAGCTCAGCTTTTCCCACAGGGAAAGCCTGAGTAAGGAAAGGCAGAACACAGCTCGGAGCTGGTGGTGATGGAAAAAATATGACAAACAGGAGAGGAAACATGCACCAAAGTCAGCGAAGATGTTCCATGGTGCTCAAGCAGAGACTTACTGCGGGCTATAGAAAGCCCACGTGGGTACAGGGGAAATTTGTGAACTGAAAAAAAGTTTCAGGGAAACCTCTGTGCTGACTGTACCCTCCCTGCAACCCCCCTGCAGGCTGCTCAGGGCTGAAGGCAGAGAATTTGGGAGCCAAGGACTGATGTTGAGCCTAGGAAGAAGAGGCAGCATGGAGAGAAACTGTTTTTGCTTTTGTCTTTGTTTCTCAACTTCTAACTCTATTTTTCATTATCAATACATTTAATTTATTTTCCCAAGCCAAGGTTATTTTGCCTGTGACAGTACCTGCTAAAACACCTTGCTGTCTTTCTCCTCCTATGTTCTCCCTGTCCTGCTCGTGACAGGGAGAGAAGCAGTGGGCACTGGGCTGCTAGCCAAGGCTAACCCAATGCCACACAGATGTTATGGCCACGTTGCTCTGCACAATGAAGAAGCTTCACAGAGCTTACACAGGCTTTTCAAATTCAATTTGGGTAAAGAGCAGAATAAAGGAACTCTTTAGGAATGTTTTTGAAAAACGTATGGAAAACTCTAGATGAAAAATATGTTACGATATTGGAATTCCCTGTAGATTGCTGACTTTTTCCCAATCTCCATCAGTAACACATGCTAAGCAGTGCAGGTTTAGGCTCAGAACCTCTCTTATTCATGCATACATGTGCATGCTACATGCAAGAGAAACATTCTGCATTCAAAGCAGAACTCTCCAAAATAGTAGCAATTTTCAGTACACTTCGTGTGTGTATGAATGACTTCTCAAGGTAGAGTGAGAACTCCTGTTTAATAACAAAGAATCTCATTGCAGAGATGGTATTATAAAACAAAATTAATGAATTCAGATCTATAAATCTGCACCAGAGAAAAAGGGAGATCTGAACTGTGCAAACTGGGCATGACACAATCCATGGTAATTTATGATAATTTATAAGACCATATGTCAAGTCATACTTAGAAATGAAGGTACCACAGTCCCTAGAATGAAAAAGCCACTCCACAGCACTTTGATTGCTTGATAGTGATAGATGAGAGCTAGAAAATATGGCCACCACATTTCATATATCATACTGCAGATTGATGCATGCACATACTGCACTTTGGAAAACATCCACAGTATTTTTGCCTCATGATAAAATAATCTAGGAGCCCTTTGCCTTGCTGTATATCAAGATAAGTTGTGACAAGCAAAGCTAACAGCAAACGAACAAACAAACAGTTTATTTCTATATATGTAGCAAATCTCCATCAATCAAATCCACCAAGATATTGAAAATTCATGTAGGTTTTCTCTGAGCCATGTGCAACTGCCACATGCCTTTTTTTTTTCTTTAAATGCACAGCTGTCTAATTGAGCATTAACAATCTAATAAGGTACACAACAGGACCTGAAATGCAACTTTTCTTTCAGGCCCAGCAGTGCACAGGTTCTGTATCGCTCCCAGCTTTTCAATTAGATCATAATTATAACATGCCTCATTTAGAGCTACAGGAACCCTGACCTTGTCAACAGTACTGGACCATAACGTGTCTGTCTTAATTAGACCTGATTAGTTCTGGGCCCAGATTTCATTGTGAATCTCAGCTCAGTTAAAAACTGCTCATCTGTTTGGCAGCTGTGGGTGTTGCTGAGCCTTTTCCATCACCCTGCATGGTGTTGCTTGGCTCTTCCCGACTCTCCTGAGACAGCAGGACACTTTTGCTGGGCCCTCAGGATAAGGCAAATTATGAAAAGTAAAGGAAAAAAGAGGTAAAAGAGAAGTCTTTGCTTTATGGATAATTTCATACCGTATCATACAGAGCAGTTACTACTAAAAAAGCTTAAAATGTGTAGCAGCAAGTCATATACCAGGGAAAAAGGGAAGGATCCTTATAAAAAGTAATCACAGATATGCTGAGATGGAAGACAAATGACAATAAAAGATCACATACATCATCTATGTGTGACAGAAGACTGTACAAATAAGTAGCGTGGCAGTTTAGTATTTTGTTGTTGTTTGGGGAGCTGTTGGTTTGTGGGATTTTTTTCCTGGTTTTTTGCTTGTTTTTAACATCAAAGGTAATAAAAATTACCAGCATTAAAATTCTGGGCAGTGTTTCTCTACTGCAGTATTTTGAACATATTTTAATAATCTTAGAATTTATAAACCCCTTCGTTTTCTAACAATTTAATCTAATCTTGAATTTTTACCACACACAATTGGTACAAAGAAGAGAAATCACATCCTTTTTAATACCCTTTCCCTCTTCTAAATTGCAATGATTGATTTTTCTTCTGTATCACATTTTTGGGGCCATATTGAAAGACCAGTATGATTTTTTTCTCTTTCTCTTATTGAGATAACAATTATAACAGGCATTTCCTCATTAATTAATTAAGACTCTATACCAAAAGCCCTATTCCCACAATTAACTTTCATAACCATGTGAGCTAATGAAAAATTAACAAATTAGAAAAACTCAGTTTACAAAATACCCTGCTACAGTCTTGTGCTGTTAAAATGTATTCCATATCCAACCACTTTGACTGCAAATCTCCCTTTCTTAAATCCCACAGTGATTCTTATGTACTGTCTGTAATTGCAGTGGAAAGCTGAAAAGTCCTCAGCATTATAAATACAGACTTCAAAGCTGTCACTGAGTACAATATGCCTACAAATGCATTGGCCAGGAAAGGCATTTCTAAGAGCTTCTACTATTGTCAAAAAATACAGACTTTTACTTAAATAAAGAGACAGCTCGGGCCCCTCACAGGAGGCTTGTCCGTACTACAGACAAGAAGCATAATTTTCAGACAAGAGCTGTAGTTTTCAAACCTCACTTTCTGCACATCTCATGTTCTTAGGAAATGAAGAGATAAGTCCTATGTGCTAATGGATTGTTTAAATTTATTCTCTATCACAGCAAGACTAATTTGCATCTATCCAAATATAGCTAATTTATTATGTATTCCCAAGGTTTATAAAAGTTGGGAGTATCTGAGTAACTTCACTTGTGAAAGCATAGTATCAGAAAACTTACTGTTCTAATTAAAGTTTAAGAATTAATAAAAGTCGTATTGAAACATTTTTCACAAGTCAGAGCTAATCAATACCTAAGTCAGCATAAGAGATCAGATCAGAGTAAGACCAATTTGTTTTTAAAACCCCACAAATAGTAGTACATGCTTCATTATCAAGGCCACACGTGTCTGAATTTAAAAGTCTGGATTTTCTTAATTCTGTTTTCTTCATAAAGCTACTCATTCTGTTGGTGGTGGTTTTTTGTCCTTTATACATCACAACGGGTGCTGCAGGAAGTACAAAACGCCTCAATTACAAAGCCTACATAGCTCCCAGAAGCCCATCTTGTTTTCAATATGAAAATATCGAGCAGAAGGTAAGAAAGAGAAATATTTAACTACCACCATAGTATCTGTGTAAAAATAATTAAGATAAAGCATGTGAACTACAGGGGTTGTAGACATGTTAAACAGTAATTACAGTTTTGCTCCTGACACAAGTGAGTTGCAAGTGCTAATTTAGGGAGCATTTTAATCTTGTTTCCATTAAAGGGGTCACCATTAAAATCTATACAAATTATTTTACAAGTAATTACACAAACATAATATTTATTAGGTATTAAACACACAGAATTCCATGGTAATTTTGCATGTTTACGCCAGGGAATAAATATGAATTACTGTACATCTGTGCAGAGTTCTGCCTGCTCTCTATTAAGAGTGTCACAATGTTTGCAGACACAGAACATCTACCAGATTCCATGCATGGAACTTACTATAAAAAATATAAACTTACTATAAAAATTTAACACAAATCTATTTTGAACAACGAGATCACCAATTTTGCAAAATGTTGCTGTAAACATTAAAAGTTAAATAGCTCACTATTTTAAGATACTGTGACATCACTACAGGAAAGTTTCATAAAAGTAGAAACAATTTGCCCAAGTTTTATGCAATACTTATTGCTATTAATCATAGAAATAAAATATCGCATGGAAAGATCCATGTGTTTTGTTTAATAAACTGTAAATAAAAGTGATCATTATAAATCACTAGAAATTATTTTATTGAATTTATGTTAACTAAGAAAATGAAATACAAGTTCATACTCAAGTAATAAAACCCAGAACTCATGCTGTATTGTTAGTTTATTTATCTACGTTACTTTTGGTTCTGTTGAAACTTCAGCAGTACTGTTTTCCGTGCATTCTTAACTTCAGCTGACAGTGCCATGCTTGAGAACTTAATGCTCCAAACAGTAGTTCACAATCACAGAATGGTGAGAGTTGGAAGGGACCTCTCAAGATGATCTAGTCCAACCTCCCTGTAGGTTCACCTTCAGCAGGTTGCACAGCAGTTTCCATCCAGATGGGTTTTGAATCTCTCCAGAGCAGACTCTACATCATCTCTGGGCAGCCTGTCTTAGTGCTCTGTCACACACAAAGAAAAGAAACCACCACCACCACCAAAAAATGCTCTATATTCAGAAGGAACTCCCTGTGTTTTAGTTTGTGCCAGTTGCACCTTGTCTTGTCCCTTCTTGACACCCATCTTTCAGAAACTGGCACACACTGGTGAGATCCAGGCTAAACATCTCCGGCTCCCTGCCTCTCCTCGTAAGAGATGCTCCCATTCCTTCCACTGGACCCCCTCCAATAATTCCTTGTATTTCTTGGACTACGGAGCCCATAACTGGACACAGCACTACAGGTGAGGCCTCACCAGGGCTGAGTAGAGGGGCAGAATCACCTCCCTTGACCTGCTCTTCCTAATGCACCTCATGATAACACATTAGACTTCTTGACCACAGGGACTCCCGGCTGGCTCAGAGACATCTTGGTGTCCACCAGGACCACCAGGTCCTTTTCCACAGAGCTGCTTTCTAGCAGGTCATCCCCCAGCCTGTGCTGGTGCCTGGGGTTATTCTTCCCCAGGTGCAGGACCCTGTATTTGCCTTTGTTGGGTTCCACTAAGCTCCTCTCTGCCTGTGGGTCCAGCCTATCCAGGTGTTTCTCAATGGCAGCATGGTTTTCTGGTGGATCAGCCACTCCTCCCAGTTTTGTAGCATCAGCAGATCTGGTGCAGGTACTCTCTGTCCCTGCATCTGGGTCCGTCCCTTCATTCCAAGCCACTGAGGAATAAGTGGAATTCCCAGGAATGCCCCATGGGGAGCACTGCTAACCCCAACGGCACTCTGTGATGCTGATCAAGCCTCTGAGCTGATAAAGAACAAGTCTGCCAGAGGACTTTTTTCAGTAAAAACTTTCAGAACTATCTTTGAAGGCAGCACACTGGACACATGCATGCTAAATCCAAAGTAAAGAAAGTGAATTTAGAAGTATGAATATCTCACGTCTAGAAGAGCAGGTGAGATTTATTGAGAATATGATCCATTTTTGGTGCTGGGTGGCTTCCTGGGATGAACATTCAGCCACTCCATCACCTATTCCTACAATACCTCATCTGCAGGTTTGGCACTCACCAGGGAAGAAGAGTGGATGTCAGAAACTAGAATACCAGCAAAGGATAATTTAGTCCTGCAGACTCTGCCATCCCTTTTGACAGTGTAATGAACACCCCATTTGGGTAAAAGTTTCACTTGATGGAGAAAAACACTAATTATAAAAAGTGTTATGTTTGTCCCCCAGTAACACAAATATTTGGCATGGCAAGTAGGCAGGGACGTGGGGGAAGAAATGCAAGGGACCAAATATATGGACTTTTTTTCTTTTTGTTCCCTTAAAGGTAAGTCAAGACCAGAGTGTTTCAGTTAATAAGCTATTAAAATTGCCTATGAACTACTGAAGCAAGAAAACATCTTGATGATAAAATAAATTAGTACAGCACTGTCAGTTTCTCTCCATTGTTAGCTTAAAATATTCCAAGAATTACCATTAGGAAATGCCAAGCCTCTTTCCCTTATTACTGTTGTCATCATCTCTTCCATTTCCCCAGCATTCCCTCCCCCTTTCTTCTCTGCCTACATAAAAACACAAAACTAAAGAATCCATCTCCAGCTAAGAGCACAAACACCATACTGGCTAAATCTAAATATACTTGTAAATGAAAAAAAAAAAACCTACAAGGGAGGAGAGGGTTGGGACATCGGCATTTTCCTGTGTTCTCTTTGTGGGTTTTCTATTGTTTGCTTTGTGGTTTTGTTTATTTGTTGTTGGTTTGGGGTATTTTTTTAAACACAAAGGTGATCACAGAATTGTGTTTTAATCCATAACATAGTGTATAGAATAAATTCAGATGTGTTTTAAATGTTAAGTATTTGTTAGATTCATATATTGCCACTCTCAATGTTATCCCCCCAAAATGGATGCCAGGCTCCATCTATGCAAATATAGAGCAAAAATAAAACTGATCTATCATAAGGGAAATTAAATTGTCGCTAAAATATAAGGACTTCTGGAAATGATGAGGAAGAGAGAGTTCTGACAATCAGATAGATTAATAGCGTGATAATAAATTAAACATAAACCTCCAATCCCAGCTGCCTGTGATCTAATGGTCACTCAGGGACACTGCAGAGCTTTAACATCTGGTGCAAAGAGGGCAAAATTGCCACTACACTGGCCTTTCACCTTCTAAAGACACTGGGATTGCATATGGCACAGTTGCATGTGTGCCAGATGCTCACTTAAAATGTGCAACAAACCCTTCCTAGCAAACCCACGCAGTTTAAGTGACTTTAGAAAAGGTAGATCACAATGATTTTTAAAGAAAGCAAAACCAGAATACTACTTTTCCCATGTAATATTTTCTGCTTGGGAGATCTACACTTAGATAAGAGAGGTACTTGTTTCCCTCCAGGTCAAATGAGAGGGCTGGTCATTAAATCCTGGGAAAAAGCTTTGGAAAGCGCTGTATAACAGTCAGGTCTCTTTAGTACATTTTCAGTATATCCCTTTCAAATGAAAATGGCTATGCTTGAAAGCACAAAGTTGCAATTTAAAAAACTAATGCCACAGCATAAAAAAATAATGATGTCCAAACCAATTAAAATGTAAATCCAAATATAATGGGAGATTAAATACATAGGGAAATTAACATTAAAGCAACAATTTTATCTTGCATACAATATATTATGTTTCATTATTTCTTAACATTTGGGAAAAGAAATGCATCTAAAAGATTGACTGACAACACAATGTAATATATCATTGTGCTCAGTAGTTCTGCAGCATTTAATCCTTATAGAATGGCTTATTCCTGTTCACCACCCAAATGATAACTTGTATCAACATGACACTACTATATGAGACTAAAATTAATTGCTTTGAATAAGTCTGACCTTCATCAATAAGCATGGGAATATTACAGGCTTTTGTCTTTTTCCTTCTTTTCTTAAGACTGTGTGCTTTTTGGAATATCTTATTACTCAAGGTCTCCTTTATTAGTTAGCCAACAATTAACTGCCTTTCTAACTATTAATACCAATAACTAACTGATTCAACTCGGGAACCAGAAATTAGTTGGACAAAAAAGTAAATTCTTAACGATGCCTTCCCAAGGTGAACAAACACATCCCACCCCTACAAGCCCATGAGTGTTTTGTCCTACATGGCAATAGGACTTCATTTCAAACATGCTTCTGGATGGGCACGACTTCTGTGAGAACTTCATGCACAATTGACTTCATGGAAAAGGTAGCTTAAGACTGTGTAAATCTTTCCAGAAATCGCATAAAAGCTCAATTTGTTTTCTCATTATGAGTTTTCTTCTTGTCATTTATTGCAGTGTTTGTACAGCACCTTACATAATGAAAGTACATTGGGCCTAGGTAACCGTTTGCAACACATTATAAAAAGAAATCCAAACATTTCTGTTGTTGAAGAACTGCAGACAATCATGGGAATATTTGCTTCCATACCCCAACAGGTGTTAAGACAGGCATTTTGTTAATCATGTCAAATATCAAGCTTCTAAACTTGAAAGGTTGTGAAAACACCAGAACTCAGTTGACTCCTCCAAAGAAAAGATGGATAACCTAATTTTTTATTCTTCCTCCTTTTTTGGGGGGTGATGAGAGGAAGGGATACCTATTTTGTAGGGGAGAAAAAAGGCCTTACAAAACTGTAATTGTTGAATTAGGGACCGTTTAGGAGACAGTACCCTACGTTTTTATTTGGTTATTTTCCTTACTTGATGTGCAAATCATAACTAGGAAGCCTTTAAAACAAAAAAAAAAAACAACATGGAAACCATCTTCCCCCAAAAGCCCTAATGCAGCACAGTACACCTGAAAAGCAAGCCTATTAGGCTCAGTAACTGAGCCAAAACCAATTTTGTCCCAGATGTAGTTAATTTCTAACTCAGAACATTATCTAGTATACTTCAATACAGTACTTTTCTGCATCACCATCAAAAATTAATGCAGGCATACAACTACCCCATACTACTCAGTTGCTTACCAGGTGTTTATCACTGTGGGCCACCATATTCTCAAAATCAAACATAGAGACTTCAGCATTGACAGGACAGAAGTGATCATTGATCAAACCATGATTTTACAATTATCATGCATTACCCTCTGAGATCTTGCAGCACTGTCTAAAGTATGTTTTGCATTTAGTATTTTAAAATTTGTAAGTTCAAAGGAAAAGCGTCAACAACTGAAAGTATACATTTGGATAATGTATTTGTCAAACTGGAAGACACTTAAAGTGACTCCCAAGTTTACTCCCCATTATTTCAGATCACTCAGTTAGAATCCTACTGTACCAGCTGGGTTTTCTCAGCAAGAATATATCCTGACCTGAACCTCAAAAGAAAAGAATTTTGAATTGAAAATAGGAAGGAAAGGGGCTATCACAGCAATCAAAACGAAACAAGTTTTTACCATCTCTTGTTGGGTTTTATTTTATTCTTGTTTTATGGTTTCTTGTGGAATCATATTACTAACAGAATGCTTTGCATATGAGCTAAACGCATGAGACAACATCTGGATGCTACGTTCACCTAATAGCATTTGCAGAAATGAGCTGTTAGGATGAATCTCCCCCATGCTGGGACCCTTCATTTTTTTTTTTTTATATTGGGCTCCTGTATAGAATTGCCTGGGCAAACGACATCCACATACAAGTTGAAGGATGTACAAGAAGGTAGCAAGTTTTCTCCTTCTACATGTTTGTGTTATATTAGAAAAAAAATAGATCTCCACCACATTTAGTGTAGTGTAATGCACCTCAACAGATATGACAAATCACAGTGGACTTCTAATATCAAGCACTTTCGCTTAGCCCTTTGACTTCCATGTGCCTCACCAAATCTGCAGAATATAAAAAAAATTGAATGCTTCTAGACTTCATACCCTGCACAACATAATCCTTCAAAACAGGGAATCAAGACAGTGAAATAAGAAGCTATCCAATTAGTTACACTTTCTCACTCAGACTGCTGCAAATATTTGATCATTTTTTATGCCATTATGGCCTTTCCACCAGAAAACAATGACAACTTCATGATTTTCTAAAAATTAGCTACCCCTTGTATAACTAAGCTTTCAGGTACACAACGTGTTTCCAAAAACTACTATCAGATCAAATTTTACAGCCCCTTTTTAAAGATTTTTTCAATTCAAATACTAGAAGCAATATAATGCTTTAATGGACTACTAACGCTCATATCTGTTTGGGTTTGTTGGAGTCTTTTATTATGATTATTGAGTTTACTTTAACCTCCATACATAGACATTTGCATGATGAAAACACAGATATTTCATATTTCAGAAAAGTAAACTGGGGAGTGGGCAGTACAAATGGTAGAATAGAAAAAGCAGAAATAATGTCATTTGGGCTTGACAGCAGCTTCCTCCCTTACAGACCTCAAAGGCACTTGATTTTGATTCTCCTGTGGGACCATAAGCAATTGACTAACTAGCACCTTTTCAGCCATAGTCTGAAAAGGATTGGGGGATCAGGGATCACAAGGAAACCACACACAAATCCACAGTGCACTATAAAATAATTTCTATCAGTCATCTGAATACAGAAGGATAACGTTGAAATATGGAGGGTTAAGGATACAATACGTGCACTAGACTATCTATATGCCCTCATATCTCATATTTAGCTGCAGTATGATTTTCAAAGCCATCACTTCAACCTTTCCATTTTATTGCTGCTTATAGTGCCATTGGGCATCCAAACCTTTACTACAGTCAACATGACACACCTGAACAGAGAAAGACAGCATTTGTCAAAGCTTGAGGAAAAAAAGAAAAAAAAAAAGAAGAAAGGAAAGGCGCTGTGCTAGCTGAGATGCATGTAAGAACCTGATGAGAATTTTAGTTACGTGTGTGAAGAGCAATTACTACACTTAGGTACAAACAGGTGATCGCAACAAAGAGCTACCATGGCTTCACGAGCTATTGTTTGTTAGCTGAGCAGTAATACCTGAGCACACACAAACTCCCAGCCTGCTCCAAGCACAAAGGCTGGTGTTCTCACCACGGGACGTGCAGCAGCAGGCCTGCACTCAGCCTGACACGGGGCTCACCGCTGACCTCTCAGCTAGGAGCGATCTGTCATTGACATGAAAACAGCGTGTTAGAGCTTGCGCGTTCCGGCGGGCACACTTAAGTACATCCGCTTGATCTTTGAGTTACCTAACTGATTTCTGCAAGAAGAAACAAAACAAAATCACATTAGAGGTGTCTCAACAGCTGCCATTTGCCACATGCAGGTCCAGTTGCCCTGAACACAGAGTACCAATACATTTCTCTTTGAATTGGCACCCTCAAGATAAAGAAAACAAGAACTTTAAGCTGAATGAATGCTAAAATCACAAGAAAGAAGAGAGATGTTGAAAACAAGATATTTTACTTTGGGTGCTCCTGACTTCTTTATAATCATAGGAAAGTTAAATATTTCAAAATTAAAACTATTTCATGTGGGAAAGCCTGTCTTTATTTATTGCTTTTATTTCAGTAAACAAAAAAGTGATACTCTTTTTCATTCTTACTTGCCTTCAGATTAACTACTGGGAGTTCAGTCATGAACACTGTACGTGAATTTGGCAACTTCTGGAACAGATAAAGTCATTTTTTGAAGAAATGAAGGAGCATTGATAAAATTCACTTATACATTCTTCTTGAATGCAGTAATGCCATCAATAATACATGCATAGAGACTTTTGGGTTCTATTTTATGCAGTATGAAAAACCACTTCTTATATATTTATTGTAATCAGGATATTTTAGAACAGAAACTTCTCATAGCTCCATTATCAATGGCAAAGTAAAAGTTTTTTTTGGGGGGTGGTGGGGCATGTCAATACTGGACAAAGAAATAATCTCACCAAAGTGAACCAAAATGTAAGGTTTTCATTATTAAAAATGGTTATCAGAGCTTTGTCAGGTAGGAGCAACATCAGTCTAGGCTGTATGAAAAACCACAGAGGGAGACAGAAGTGCCTGGGATCCCGGCAGGGGAAGGCAGCTGATCTTGGCTGCCTGGCACGTGGAGAGAAGCACTGGGGCGGGGGTGTTCCAGAAGCAGGCAGCAAGTCTGGGTGCCTGTCAGGTCCAAGTATCCAGACAAGTCAACTAAAACAAGTTTGGTGAGCCAGCGAGCATGCCAAACAGCAAGGCTGGGCAAGATGCCTGGATCTTGTATTACGCTTTATTTTCTCCTTTCCATTTGACCTTTTTGTAGTTCTTCTCAGAGGCCTTCAGCTTTTGCTGGTACAGATTGTTCCCAGGGCCCAGCCAATTCATGCTGCCCCCCTAAAAAATACGGCATCATGAAAACTTAAACTTAGTCTTTAAAGAAAAAGTAAATGGCATTAAAAACAACCACCTGGCCTTCTCAGAGGTGAAGCTACCTGGAGGTCTGTGCCTGCAGCAGCTCTTGATTAGCACAGACCTGTTCTGGCCGGTGCTTTGGTGCAGGCTGAGCTCCATTTGAGCAACAGCTCCCAGAAATGTACCTGTCTTTCACTGCAGAACTGACAGGGTGGGGAGTCTTTCACCTCCTTGACGCACAGAGAAGGGAAATTCCATCATACATCAGGAATAAGTACATGCATTTGAAATGTAAAGCTGTTTACCACACTGGCTGTTGGGATTGTCACTCTCCAACACCTTTCTTGGCATAAACAGAAAACAAGTTAAGCTGGATCCTAGGCTTGGCCTTGGCAGTTTTGCACACCTTACAATCACCACGGAGCTTCATTTGAGTTTCTAACTTCATATAGCTTATTAGCGCTAATATTTATTAAAATATTAAAATGCTTTATTGGAAGCAGCTTTTCTTAGAGGTGTTTACAGTCAAGTTTATTTTCAATGCACAATATTAACTCTACTGTTGATTATTCAGATGTTAGTCTCAAAATTTGTCCTAAGCCCCTTAATTCCTGGGGAACTGTCCAAAGTTTGAGGTAAACAGAGAGTCTGAAAGTTTCAGCATGATTGCCTGAGGAGAAGAGCATGGAGAAATTACTTCTAGCACATAGACCATACAATATATTTAAAGCATCCATAAATAATGGCTTGAAGTATTTTAATTATAATTTATGATTCTTAATATTACTGATTTCCTAGTGCCTCCTTCAATCTTCTGCTTTGTAAAACAAGTACCATTTCTTCCAGTCTAAAACCTGCTTACTAACACTGGGACCAGTATTTGACCATTAGGTTCTAAAAGATTAAAAATACTTTACATGAGTGAATTTCCCATCAAGAAAGCAAGAACCCTCAATCAATAACCAACCTGGAAGGAGTTACATAGCAGGCCTGTGTGCTAACCAGAAACAGACATCAGAAGTCTTACAGCTGCTTGTATACATGGGATTACTTTATGATCAGCAGTAATTTTTATTCACAGAGGTTACCTCCCAATAGACAAATGAATTAAAGAAAATTGCATTCTATTCACTACTCTTCTTCCACTATTGAATTCAAGAAATTCCATCTTTATCTGCTGAAGTACTTCCAAAACAGGAAAAAAAATCCCCAAACAGTATTAACATCTAAACCCCAAAAATTTTCCTTTTCCTAATGTCCTGACCCCATACTGAGGCTGATTTAGTGTAAACTAAATATGTAAGTAATAACTATAATAAGTCTTCAACCATCAAGTAATCTTTAAAAAAAAAAATCAGGAATTAAATAATTTCATTTCATTGTTTTCATGAGAACCTAACATGTATCATGGGAAAACCAAACCACAAATGTGCACTCTGGGAAGTATTTCCAAAGTCAGTGATAGTATAAGCTAAACAACAGTTCACAATTATTTAGGGCTGTCTTAAAGCCCCAAGAGTGAAGTTATTTAAAACTAATTTTTCCTCAGTGCACCTTCTGGATTGTTTGCTCATTAAAAAAAAAATCTAAAAAAATTGTTCTTTTAGCTTGTTTGTTCCTACATTATTCACACTCTTTACAAATGAATGACTTTGAATACACTACCTGTAGTATTTCTAATGCTGGTTAAGTCTTGTACATTTAATTGTTTGAGTTTTTAAAATATATGTTGGTCCTAAAAAAAAAAGTCAGCAGGAAAGTTTTATAATGAAGATTTTTTCAGTCAAATATATATTTTTGTCTTCAAAATCTATATCTGATAAGAATAAATAATAACTTGGTTTTTTAGAAGAATTTTTTTGTCTGTCTCCTTCAGCACAAATCCACAGTCAGGTATATATTGATTAGGTTTTAGCACAGCCTTTATCATGGAGTAACACTACACTTCTCCACAGATGTACAAAATTATTTTCCACATGTTTTATCATGTTCCAATTTCCTATACAGAAAAATAAAACCAACACCAACATTCCTAAACAATATAATTTTCTCAAGTTTAAAATGTCCTTCATCGCAAACAGAAGGTGATGACCAGCAGCAGACCAGCAGAGATAAGGATGGACCATTTCTACATTTGGCAAGCAGAAAGAATTTTCAATCTCTAGGTGTTTCATTATTGGTGTCCATAAAATTTGAGGAGAGCATGAAAGGTTGCACAGAAACAAAAACAGAAAAAAGGCAAAACAAAGGTGCTTACGATGATCATTAATTTTTGCTACTTTTCTACACATCAGACACTGTACAAGCAAATAGGTACCAGGACCTACAGAAAGGGAAAAAAAAAAATCAGGCATAGGTCTATGGGAGATGAGCACTCTCAGTGCTGTCGAGCTCTAGGTTGTACAAGCCACCTAAACTTGGCAGCTCCCCTGCTACTGGGGAAGTTGAAAGGCTGTGATCTCCTCTGAAACAACAGATAATTGCTCAAACACATACAGGGGGAGCTGCACCATACAGATATTTCCTCCTAGAGAACTACTACAGCCAATTAACGTGTTAGCCAGGTGCTCAAAATGGCCAGACACCCAAAACAATGTCCTAGTTGGTTTCTCAAAGGGAATGCACTCTTGGAGTGCTCCAAGAGTCTCTTCCAAACTTTGGCCTCAGTCATAGTCCCGACGTGCATTTTCCACTCATAAGCCATTTCTAACATGTGGAACATTCCCCATGGGATTAATAGGATTTCTCTTCTGACCAGCTCCAAACACAGGCTGCATGAATTGAAGATTTTTTTTTTTTTTTGGCATAATGCCTAATCTAAACCATACTTTCAAATCAAGTCACGAGCTGGGCTCTGTGCTACCTGCACTTTCTTAAGCCAAATTATAAACCACTTTCTGCAGCAATATCCCATGTTATTTGGCATCAGCCTGCAGCTAAGAAACTTTCTTGATCCTTCCCTGCAAAGCAAGACATTTTAATGAACTGATATCTCATCATCTCTAAGGGGGATATCAGAAGCTGTCTTAAGCTCTCTCCTCTTGGCTATAAGCCTGCTTTTTAAGCTTGAAAACTTGGGTTCATTAAATACAGCCCAGCATTGTCTTCACTTCCTGCATAGTTCCTTTAAGAGATTTCTTTGAAAATAAATTAATAAATAGAGAAACAATTTGCAGCAAAACCTACATAATTAATACAAAATATTCCCTTTATGTACAACCTGCCAGGAGAAACCCTTACATACATATTGCTTGCAAATAACTTCAAATTGAAAAACTTCCCCCTGTGAGGGCTAATTGATTATTTGAACAACTAACTGTATACATCAGAGATACATGCAGGAATAGGCTGCTTTATTTAAAATTAGTAGGTGTAGCCAACATACTCAAAATACCATGAATGTGTTTCTAATAGAAAGCACGAAAGTAATTCTAGTTTTAAACTCTTCTGTTATCTAGACTCAGTTGTAGTAAGCAGTCATCAATAAAATGCACTGCAGAACCTATTGTTTTCTACAGTTGTTGAGTCCCTTTATTTCCCAGAGAGAAAACAAGTTGTCATAGCGGGTACAAACAAGATCTCCTATAAAGCAGCAACCCAGGCATTAGGCAGGAGTTATTCAGTAAACATCATTAAATCCAGAGGCTTGTATCAAACACCTCTCAACTATAAGAGCAGGAAACACTCAGTTAAAGTTAAAAAAAAAAAAAAAAAAGCCCTGAAGAATTCTGGCGAGGTACAGTAAAAACTGTGTTTCACTCATTGTACGTGATGAGAAAAGTCTAATTCACTTGAGATTCAGGCTGAAAAAAAGGTGTTTTTTTTCTTTTTTGGTGGACATGAATCAGAGCTCTTTGCAAAAGCTTCTGAAGATATTGCTCCTGGGTTCCCTCTGTAACCAGGAGAGAAACAACCCTAATCGTGTCCTAGAGAGCTTCTCTCCAGCTGCTTGGAAAGAGATGAATCCTGCCCTTAGTGGCCATTAAGCATGAGCACTTCCTCGAGTGGAATGACCTCCTGAACCTCGCGCAGCCCGGCCTCCTGTTGTGAGCTGCAGGACCTGCACCACGTGGGGCATAAAGAACATACCAAACTCCTAACTCTGCTCCAAAAACAAAAGCAAGGCTGAAGTCAGCGATTAAAGCCAAGGGTGATGTATGAGGAGGAGTCAGCTCCAGGTCTCTGGTCGTAGTTACCACAATAACATAAGTTGTGGCAGTGTCCAATATATACTACAGTAGTCTTGCAAAGAAGTTTTCGTGCCAGGAACAAGGAATTCAGTCACACTAAAGCCTGTTCTGTGATATAATAAATATCTTCCTTATTATACATTATTTGAATGGAAAGGCAGTAATATAACATGCAATCCCACATAACATGATTTACTGTCCTGCCATGCAAAAATCCCCATTACCAGCACCACATGGAAGACCATCAGAGCCGTTCCTTAAAATCCTTATTTTGTACATCAGCCATCACCATGGACTGACAGGGATTTCCAAGACAGACTGGGATTTGGGAACCTGTCTCTGTTGTTGGAGTTACTGCTGTGAGGACTGATGGCAGTGCAAGACTGCATTTTGTCCTCTTTTCTACCATGTATGTATAGACTACCTCCATCTGGTACAGAAATTAGAGTATAAATGTTATTAACTGAAGTGCAGCAAGGTGACTGTGAACAAGACTCCAGTGGTTTAAGTATCAAAGTCTGCCACTGCTGAATGTGATCTGACCCTATGATAAAAGAGGCCTTGGTTCCTTCTGGGGTATGGAGTTCAGCAGTTTTTCATATCACAGTTTCTACTGTTTCCCAGAGCACTGATTTTAAACAAAGGAAACATTACATCTGCTATTATGCTTATCACTCTAGTAACATCCCTTTGATAAGCACACTGCCCTTGAAAAGAATAACATCAAGTAAAAAGTTGAATATTATAGAATTTATAATATTGTCTGGCTATAACACAACATTTTAAACCACAGAAGTATGGTTTAAAAAATAGGAAGGAATTTTACTTAGGCAAAGATCATAACTGCTTCATTTTCCTTGAAATTTCGTACAAAGTTCAAGTAGTATTGAATTGAGAGCTATAAGAGAACTCTCAATGGAAAGCAGCAAGAGCCAAACAGAAATAAGAAAATTACTCTACATACTTCAGCTTGTTGTACAGATGCCCATGAAAAACACCCTTTTATGGCAGTTGTTGCATAAAAGTAGTGCTACTTAAAGATGTTACAATTGGTTTTGTTGGAGTGCACTCTTGCACTTTGGAAAGTACATATTAAGACAATTTATCAGTATGTTCTCCTATATTCCACGGTTCTAACAGAGTCTTCAGCATTTTGACTAAAAAAAAAACCAGCAGGAGTGAAAAAACCCAAACACCATTCCATATAAATCTGTGGAAAAAAATATAACCGGGATATTCTAAAGTGATTGAGGCATTCAGGGACACATGGTAAAAATCCACAGCCATCCAAGCTGGGTGTAATTGAGCTTATCCAAATCAGCTTTGGAGAAAAACTAAAAGTCAAACAGGACTCCAAAAAAGCCTGTTTAAAAAAAGAAATGCCTGCTGCATACATTATGGTAATCCTTCACACAATGTGTGATCTTCTATTCTCGTCAGATAGAGAGGATAATTATTTATTCAGACAAGGAACAATGCACAATTGCAAAAAAGGGACAAATATTTAAGTTCTCAGCCCCTTACATATAAACCTGCCTATCAGGTGGTACTCTTGATTTAGAACAAGATCAACTTGCTTCAGGTTCTGCTCAACCCATGCTAAAATTACTTGATAATAAGGTGGTAATTTGTTTGCCTGTTCAGCATTTTAAGAGAGATTAATCTGCTAGTGACATTTAATGGAAATTAAATCACAGGCATATTACAGCATAATTGGGAAGCATCAAAGGAATAGCTCAACTATAGTCATGCACATCCCGTTCTTCAAAATTACTGTACCAGAGACTTGTCAGAGTTTCTTTGAATTTCTCTGTGAGGAGAATGCAGTAGAATTTAGTGCCTAAAGCTTATAACAGTAAGTGACTATTCAAGATCAAAATACAGAACACAGCTTGCAGTTGGAAGCAGCAGGACAACTGCTGAGGGAAGTGGGCAGTGTGTCCGCCCTCCTGCTGGCCAGGGCGGGGAGCAGGGCCAGCTCCCACCAGAGCCAAGAACGGGCGTAATCTGCACGGACGCCACGCTGTTGTTGAGCCCTTGGTGTTTTCATTCTCTCTCACCAAGGACATTCCAGTTTTTTGAGTAATTTAAATGGTTAAATGGTCTAGTTTATGCTGTAATAAAACTTGATCTATTAGTGTTTGAAAACATTTTGGTCAATTCTCAGTGTTGCTTGACTAAAAAAAAAAAATCTAACACAGGCTTCTGCGCAGTTGTTAACTCTTTCACAACAAGATGTCTGCCTCTGCAAACCCAAAGTCTATGTAATACAGACTACTGATACTTTTATCTCCTTGACATCTTGAGATAAACAGAGCCTTCTGAAATTTCAGTTGAAAAAGACACAAAAAACTATGTATTTAATTACCCACCTCCTGAAAATGATTTGCGGTCTTCCCAAAACACAGAAATTTGATACAGCCCTCTTTGATACCCTTGATTATTAGCAGAGAACAGTTTTCAATCCTGATTAAATAATGAAGCAAATCTGAGACAAGCCTGAAACAAACTTAAAAACATGGTGAATCTCAGGTACATGAAAAACTTTCAACCATTTTTTTGGCCCCATGTTACATCTGTACATCACTGTTTTAATACCTCTATAATAATAATAATAAAAAAATAATAATAACAAGAAAAAAAGAACAATTATTTTGAAGTAGAACTAACTGACTTGCAGTCAAGACAGAACGATGATAGCCTGAAGGGAGAATGATGATAAGCTGTACACAGTAAAGAACAGTGCAAAATTTTTGATGCAAGTTTGATACTTGGGAGAAGAGAGGCGGGACAGAAGGCAGGACTACTCTTCTGCATGTATGAGGCCTGACTGAAGGCAGAAACAGCTGCTGTTTGGGTGCAGCCTCCTTTGATGGTGGTACCCAAGCAAGCCAGACTTGTGACTCTTATCTAAGATGGATAAAACACAGATGAGTCTGCACAGCCTGGTTAGAGCAGGTGGATGCACTTTCTCATGTTCTCTTGCAAGGTGCACTAGCAGTGATTCTTTGCCTTTATGGCTCAGTATCTTTAGTTGTTATCCTGCTGTAAATAACAGCTTGTCCCCTGAACCACACGTCCAGGCAAAACCTGAACTTCAGTAAGAATAAAAAAAAGACGGCAAAGAAATTACCAACATATTACTGTATTTAACTTTAAACAGAATGAGATTTGGAAATTGCCTTCCATTCATTTGCCTTTTAGCAGCATAACATGAGCTACAGGCTGGAGTAAGCACAGCAAGACTTGCTTTGACCTCATCTCCATGCAAGCAGCACACCCGTGGATGGTCATCAGCTTGCACACCATATGCACGAGGAAGGTGGTTACAGTTCAGGAATGCTGTGCCTTGGTAAGATTGTGTGGGAAAACACATATGGCACCTGCTGATACCCTACAGGCACTTTCCAATACCTTACTCCTTCAAGAACAGTACATAAACAAGTTAAATTCTTCATTCTGAGATTTACAACTTAACGGGTGGGCAGATTGCTGTGCCCACATGGTGCCTCACTGGAGCCAGCGTGGCTCCGTGCAGGTGCAGCTGTCCATATGCATGTAGTAAACTGCAGGCTCAGAGCTCATACTTACTCTTATAAAACAGAAATAAAATCAAAGACACAAAAAGAAGAAAGAGAAACTTCTTTACACTTTCCCTGCACTCTAAATAAATGAATTTTTTGGAGAGAAATAACAGAACTGATGCCGGTTCAATTGCTCTTTCTCTCTGGATAGATGCCAGAGGAAATGTCTCCCCAGAGTAGCTTGAAAAAGGCAGCAGCACATATTTTCACTTGCAAACCAAGGATATTGGAATAAGGATAATCTAGTCAGAGTAAACTATAAAGAAGTATGATTCACTACTGCTGAATCTATTTTGACTTCTTTATGTATACATGGATCCTGACAAAGAAAAGATTTTGGCTGCAATATGCCTTACTTTGTCAGGTCCTCCAAGTTTGGCTCGGGGAATGCGTGGGAGTGGCATAAAGCAGACAGCTGTTCCTATAATCTTCACTAACCTCCTGTTTTGTAACTGCTAGGCCACATTCTACAGAAAGCACTTTGTAAGTATTACCTTTCAAAGCAGCCCTGGATATACAGTTGTTGCTATAAGGATACTCTATGCTGGCATACAACACACAAAGCAGAGCTTCTGCAGTCTGAAGAAGAAAGAAAATCGGTCAGAACCCCCGTTTCCTCTCACATGCTTAGAAAATACAAGTCCCATTTTAGCCACCTGAAATTCTCAGTTCCGAGGCTGGAAGTCACAGACTGCAGACTCATTAAAACAAAGTGTTTCAGTATGCTGTTCACTTTGAATGATGCCAGTTCATCACCTCAGCATTGATTCAGAAGCCCCTTCCCATGAGCCAGCAACGACTCACAGAACTTATTTCATCAGTTTTCGCATTTAATTACTTAGTCTCATTTGCTGCTTTGGTGTTTGAGAAACCTCAGGGGCAGCAAAGCTTAGTGTCATGACAGAAGCCATTTTCAAAGCAAGATTATCTCGCCCCCTTTTCTTCCAATTGCATATAATTTCCAGTTTTAAAAGGGGGAAAAAAAGAAAAAAAGAAAAGAAATCAACAAAAAGCAACCTAGCCAGCAGCCAGGCACATGTCACCCTGGTATTAGGGATGCAGCATCATTGTTCTCATACACTCCCTCAGCATTCTTATGTGGATTTCCAATCCAGGCAGATTTTCAAAACAGTTTTCCTCAAATAACATCTATATTATAACAGAGATACCAAGGCTCTTACATTCATAGATGGCAAAGCTAAGCAGCAACATTTGCAGCCACTCCCACTTTTCATCTTTGTAGCAGATATTATGCAACCAGACCCTCCCCCATCACATTTGAAGTTAATATACAGGGAAATTTATTCTTATCCCACTCCAACATATGCATGACAGATAATGCAGAGAACGCCAGGGCAGACCATGACTCCGCTCTCATGGTTTCATAACACGAGGGCGGCTCAGAAAGACCACATACAATTCTCCTGCAACTTTGTGTATTAAACATAGGTTTCACAAATGAATTAGATTCAGGAGTTTTTGCTTCACTAGGTTTTTAACAGCCAGAATAACACTTGTGGATTAGAAGACAGTTCAGACAGGCTTAGCTGCAACAGGAGGGCAGAGCACAGACCACAGACCTGCGTGCGGCCTCCACCAGCATTCCTTTCTCCTTGCCTGAAGAGTAATCTGTCGTGAAAGCTTGTTTGATTTCCATAATAGAAAACAGTTTGAGAATATAGCAAAATATTTCCCAGTCCCTTGGTTGAAACTGAGTATTTTCTGGTTTGAAAAAAGTTGTCGAAGCATTTTGTGAGAAAGTCTGTTAAGCCCATTGTTGGGGGACTACTTTTAAGCCCCTGTTCTTCAATTTCCTGAGTTGTGCCTTAAGAGGCAGGTTGTAATCACTTCCATACTTCACAATATTTTAAATATGCCTATTTCAATCTACAGTCATAAAAAAAAAAGACAAAAACAGCGAAGTACAGCAAGTTTGATTTTCTAACCATTAACTATTTTACAAACAATATGGAAAGGGTATGACCTGCAACAACTTTTTTTTCCAACTCCTTTTTAATAATGTTTTATATACCAAATATAGAATGCTTGAAAGAGTACAGCATTTAAGATGTCTTTTCTGTTAGATATTCATTTAAGAAGAAGACTGGTAAAAGTCACATTTTCTTATTTTTTACCCTCCCAATAACTTCTTTTTCTCCAAGTGAAGAAAACGGCTTGCTGCTATTTTGTTTCCCCTTTTGGAATTAGTGTTTTTATGAGCTAAAGATGCAGAAGAGTATCAAATCATCCACTAAAGCCTAGTGCTCAAGAGGAAGAGAAAACAAAAGCTTTACTATGGCTATGATTCTTCCTCCCTTCCAGACCAAAAGCTTCTGAAGGAATTTTTGTTTTTTATTAAATGATCCAAAAAAGTCAACCATAAGTTTTATTTATTGGTGTCTTCTACAGGAAAAAGCTAATCTAGATTTACACAAAAATGTATTAGATGTCAGCAAAAACAGTTGCAACACTCTTAAAAAGCAGAGTAATTTGAAGACATGAACTACATACAAGTAAACTTAAGCGTCCTCCTGTACACATTCATCTTTGAGAGTTTGGACTCAATTATCAAAAATTTTAGGTAAGTCCAATAACACTTAAAACACTTCCAGTTAAGATCTTTTAGACTGAATTTTGAACACAGTATAGCACAAAACAAAAGATCTTGAACATATTCTGAAGTAGTGCAAGTGCAAAAGTGGTTGCATTTTATAGTGATCCAGTTAAAACTTCTTTCTCCATGAAAACCTGCATAAATAGGGTGTACTGTGTTTCTAATATTCAGAGAAACAGGCTTCAAACACATCACTCATCTGTTATATTGGTCTGCCATCTGTAGGCCACTGAGAAAATTCTTTCCTCCTGGCCTTTCATATTGCTTTGTTCGTTACTCTGCATTTTTGAGTAGTTAGTAATTAGAAGCATTACCATCAGTAGTATCCTGCACACATCATTAAGAGGTGATTCACAAATCATTCCAGATACGTGATCATCACTAGGCACTTAACGCTCCCCACCCAAGAAGCCCCAAGGATGCACGGTTATTCTGTTAGCCTCAGCTCTAAGGACATCCCAGGATTATTAAGGTGTAAGCTAGAGCCTCAGGAATGGCCACTTATATCTTCTCAGCCTCATGTCTTTAGGCATTTTATCCTTGCTATGCTGAATTTTACTTTTATTATATATATATATATAATCTCAAAACACATTCTTGCATCCCACATGATTTCCCTGCAGGTTTCTTCCAAGTGTCACACAGAATGTTTTTGAGAGATGCCACATGAATAAAAGAAAAATCCGACAGCCTTATGATGCAAAATACTCTGTCTCTTTTGAATGTCCTCAGTCAACCTCAGCTGCAATTAGTTGTGAGCACTCAGATTCTGCAGCAAACAGGAACTGCTGTGTCTGCATGTCATGCTCACAGATGTCACTTAGACTGCTTGGGTAGGAACAAGTGTTCCCTTGGAGATTACTCCCTTTCTATCTGTCATGATAGAAGAAGATAAAAAAACTCCTCCAGAACAGTTGAGACAAGGCACAGGTAGAAGGCTCAGTGCCAAGGTCTCCCAGATTTGGGCAGGTCGTCTAGCACATTCCAGGGTGTAAATTAAGTTACGGTCCACTGGGATTGTTGTGTATCACAGCAGCACAGACACACAAAAATTCTCCTTGGATTCATGTGTTCTGCACTGCAGTGACAAGCTATTTAACCATAAATTACTTGGAGGAACTTTCCTCCCATATTTCACAGCCTTTCTGGAATGAAATGCAAAGAACTGTTTAGGTTTACAAATTGGTGAATAGTTTCATGCAATATGAAGTTTTTCATTAGTGATAAGCAGCAATTGTAATGATCGCAGCTCCAATGCTGAATATGGAAGAAACTGGATACAGATTTATAATCCGTAGAATCGGAAACTCTTAACAAGTCTGTGGTGCTGCTGAAGCAAGAGATGATCTTTTTGTTCAGACATTTCAGACCACTAAAATCCACTCTACACAGTCTTGCCAAGTTTCATACAGCAAAGAACATCTGCACTGCACCATATCTTATTGATCTGTGTGCAGAAATGTCTTGGCTAGTGCTGAACAGCTGAATCACTGGGGATGCAGAAGTAGCCGAGAAGTCCCTGCTCAGACCAGTTCCAGTGGGATTAGGCTCCTTCCATGGCTCAAGCCACAACTGCTGCCTAAAGCTGTGCTGCACAGCACTGACGCATAAACATTCATTTGGAGCGGCTTATATTTCTAACACACAGATTTTTTTTCTGTGTATTGTGCTTTTATTGTCTCTTTGTGTGTATCGACAGCTGGTGGATGTGGTCAGCACAGTCAGAATTTGTGTCCAAGTCTGAAAGAAGTCAACTATTGCAAAGGAGCAAGGAGGATAAAAATCCCTACACACAAACCCTCCAAAAATTACACCCTCCTTTGTGATTCCCCACATGCATCTCCTCATAGAGTAGACTGCATTTTTTGGAAAAGTAGCTGTGTGTTGCTGAAAATATAATCATCTGTTATTCCAGCCTTTGCTCCCTAAATTTTAAAGGTGAAATATTTAGTCAAACCACCTTCTTCAAGGCACACTATAATCTTTTCTTTCTGAAAGCTGCATTGAGCTCCTCATCCAGAAATGCACTTTAAACACAAGGCATAGAAAGGATAGGCCATACTACTAATTTATCAAAAAAAAAAAAAAAAACAGAAGAAAACTCTACCAAGCTTAATGTCACCGATAGTGCGTGCTCAGTTCTGCTTGGATGGCAGAAGCTGGAATTTTACCTCACTTTTAAAAGAGCATAAGGGGAGTTTTCCCACACTTCCAAAAATCAAAGCAGTGCCCCAGAGGAAGGAAAAAGGGGGTCAGTGTTCTTGCAGCACATCCTGAAGTGGAATTTCTAGAGATTATTCCTATCATTAGCAGAAGCAAGTACAGACAGCCTGCATCTATCAGTTGGGCTTCCCCATTCTTTAGGGCACTTTGGGCTTATTATTTATCACGAAAAAAATACCTATAGCTTCCCAATCCCATATGAGCACCTTAGCAGCAAGATGGATTTAACTCCAAATTAATTTAGAAAAGCTTTCTATATTGGCATGGTCTCAAAAAAAGATGAGTAAATATTAAAATAAGGATTGACCAGTAAATCAGATCATAGAGTCAAGTACCCCCTTTCAGACAGGTGTCCAAGAATTTTTCTGCACTTCAATACAGAACTGATACTTCCCTTGAATTATCAGTAACCATACACAGTGATCAGCTCTAGAGGTACTTACTTAGCCAGGGTAATTTTTATTAAATGTTCTCAGGGCTTTGTTTCTTTCCTTCCTTCTGTGCAGCCCTAAAGATATTGTTTTCAGAACTTGTTTGCACTCCTGTTAGTTTCCAGCCTCCAAACTCTCCTTTGGAAGGGAATTCGACAGTGCAACTGCTTCTGGCAGCAGAAGAATATACATTCATGCATAAAATAAAGAAATAAATAAACAAATAAACTAAAAAAAATCCCCTCCTCTCTCCCACCTTCTCCTACCCCCTCAAAATTAAAAACTCAACACAGGCCCTGGTTGTCACCTGATGTCTTCTGGACCTTGGACTGGAGGATTGCACTGTGCAGGCAACTGAGCACTCTGTCTCGGACTGCCAGAGAAGTTTTTTTCATCTAATCCTAAGTTGCCTCAGGAACAAAGAGTGTTTCAAAATACAGACTGCCATAGTCAAAATACAAATTTAGCCCTAATGTGGAGAAATGTTAAATCCAGAGGAGGATTTTCTATTGTGCAGAGCACAGCTGTGGGCTGAAGTGTCCCACAGCAAGACAGCATGTGTGCAGTCCACAGCTCCGGCATGAACGTGGCTCATGTCCTGGCCAGTGGCAAAACATTCCTAGTGAATACCACATGGTTATATCTGTCACAAATCCCAAGCTGAACAGGAGAAAATCTGGGTCTGGAAATTTGAACTATCATCCAGAACTTGAGACAATGAGGTATGTTTCTAATCATTCCACTTTTCAAATAGACTTGTTTTCCTGTAGAGGCCTGCCTATGGCAAATAAATTGGAAACAAATCTGAAAGTTATATCATTGCACACCTGTGAGGTAAGTGAGCCTCTGCAAGTCTATTCTCACATCTTGAAAACTGAGAGCACATAAACCTGCTGTGATCTCAGGTGAGATGAGGTGATCTCTGATGAAGGACCAATTGGATTATTATAAACAACTAGCATTTAAGATTAGGCCTTTTCCTAAAACACCACTATAAATACGAGTTATAGGGTTCAGTGTGGGGATATCTGGGCAACTACTCTGTGGTTTGCAGCCTAGTGAAAGTTAGACTAAAGTTTTCTAATTACTTTTTGGAAATAACAACTCCTCTATAATTTCTTCTGTATTTAAATAAATATATATACGTACACATGCAAACTTGCTAGTCAATACAGGTGCCCTGTAGCCTAAATAAAAAACACTTCATGATTAGATGGAAAACAAGAGCAGTATTAACTTTGTGAAGAGGACAAACAAAATTGTCCGAATTTTCACAATATCTCTGGCCACAAAAGTGACAGACCCCAATATATTCCAATACTTGACTGTTCCAGCTGTGAAAACAAACTTTTCAAAGTTCTCAAACAGCAGGCTTTCACATTTCTGGGAAATGAAACACTACTAGTTGTTTTATTTATGGTATCTTTGTTTTATGACAGTTAATGAGCTGTAATTTTATAAAAGAGAACAAAAACAATACTTCATGCCATCACAAATAGCCATCAGCATTATTTATTGCAGATGTTTTAATCTATTGTGGTAATAATGAAACATTCATTGTTTTGCTACCCTGAGCTATCTGTGAGAAATTTAAAATGACAAAAGCTTGCCCTCCATTTCCCCCCCGAAGCTTTTGCTCCTTTCCAGAAGGTTCTGTTGTGGAAAGGATAGTGACGCGCTTGGTAAAAAACAACATACTCGAGGAAACAGCCAATGTACAAAAATAGTTTCCTGATGAAGTCTAACCAATGCCTTCCGCAGAATGCAACTGTTTGGTAGACAAACAGGACACTACAGTTGTGATTAAAATATATCAAGTCCTCAACTCCGTGATATTAATGTGAAAGAAAGTCTCACAGTATTTAGCCGGTGGTTTTGGTTCTGTAACTTGAGGACTTCAAAGAGCAAGTTGAAAACCATCAGTTCAGATGCATCCAGCCTCTGTTCTGATCAGGGACTCCCATGTCTGTTCAATGATCTTATCAAAGCCAAGGAAACAGGTTCATGTATGCAAAGAAACACCTGCCAGAGGTGGCCATGCTAACAGAGAGCAGTACATTGACCCAGTGTCTCCAAACATAGCCAGCAGCTCTGCACTACAACCTTCCTCGAGTCAGCAAAGAGCAGTGCTGGAACCTGCGAAAAGGCACCTCTCCTTCATGGTGCTTCTCTGGCTTCCCATCTAGTAAGCAATGATAGAAATCTGGGATGATTTTACCCCTAGAGCTACATCTACTTTCACTCAAAATGGGGCAAATAAAACCCCACCAAAATAAACCAAGTCCCTGAAGACTTGCAGGACCAAGTTTTTGGATTGTGTTCCAGTGAACATTCCACATCATTTCCCCTATTTCTCGGTTAGCTCAAATATTGACTAATGCAGCCCCACTCACCTGGTAAAACAAGTAGAAAACTTAATTTATAGCAGGTTTAGCATCTGTCATGCAAGTAACAAGACAATCTTTCACAAGGCTCTACACTTAAGAGCACAGGCAATTACTCAGCTGTCTGGAAAAGACAAAAGAAAAACGGAGAAATTTCGTGTGGTGAGCTCATGTTCCAGCGGATAATTTTCTGCAATAACACTAAGGAGCGGGGATCCCAACTTCCACAGCTCTCCAGTGTTTGCCAGCACTGTAGTTTCACTTGAAGTCATTTAATCACAGAGGAAACAGTGAGCTGATGAAAATGGAGATGTGTTGGGGAAGAAGAGCTATAGCTTAGCTGAAGATGTCTTGATATCATCATTACATTCCTATTGTTATAATCCAGGCATAAGGAAATTAATAAGTTGTTTATATCACAGCTAAAACCTAAATCTTCAAAGATGATTCCATGAATTACTTATTCCAGTTTCTCTGAAAATTACCCCTGTGTTACAGCTGCAAGGATGCAACACTCATGCTCACAGGATGCAAAAGCTTACATTCAGCTCCTCGCTCAAAGGAGTTCCCAGCAAGGAGCAGCTCCTTGACCATGTGCCCCAGACCTGCCTTGTGAATCTTAGCCAGAGTGACTGAAAGTGTGAGATGAAGCACAATCCTCCAAGCCTACATTCCTACCCTAATCCTTCATTTCCATTGCTCATACCAACCAGACAGTGCAAGGGGAGCACTAAGGAACCAGAGATCTTGCTCTTCATCACAGCTCATCAGAAAGGGTGTTTAACACCCAAAGAATTCACTTGGCATTCAGCATTAGGGAAAGCAAAATCAAGTCCTGTGAAAGAAAGCTGCAGCATCAGAAGATCATGTTACCTTAAAAACTGCTGCCTTTATTCTCTTAACAGCTTCTGCAGCAGCTATAGATAGTATTTAACTGTGAATCCTGCTCAAATAAAATCACAGTTAAGCTCAGTATTGTTACAGTTGAACTGCACTGAATTTCTTAAAGCATGTCCAAGGATTTCAGGTACTATTTCACATACTTTCACTCTAGCCATAAAGCAGGTAACATCTCAGAATAGCCTGGCCTATTTTCCCAAGTGGATTAAAAGCCACAATCGCCTAGCAACTTCCATTCAAGCCAAGTCTCAGGTATGTCCTCACACTGTCCTTATCTACCTCCACGACTGCCAGATCTCCACAGCTCTCAGTTTCCCCTTTGAATAGCTCAGTGATGCTATCTGCTGCAGAAATACCTGGTCTCTTTAGTTTCAGGTTCCACAAAACTAACTTAAAATCTTAGTAATATTCATGTTGCAACAGAGATCTGGGCCTTGATGTTTGATTTACAGCTTCCTAGAGTTTGTTTGCCTGAGCCAAGAGATCTTTAAACAGGTGATTTGCATAGAGGTCTTTCACAGAATGTTTCCAATAGGGATGCTTTTAAATGGAAAACAAGGTAAATGCTGCTGACCATTATCATCAGTAGAAGGAGATTCCCTCCCCTGGACCAGATGAAGCTCTTCAAGAGACTTAATTACATTGCTAACGGGATAAAAAGACAAAGTAACAAAAGTGACCTTAAAGCCACCACCGTAATGGAGAATTTGTAAACAGCACTCGTGCCCCTTTTACTTGAGGCAAAATTAGCCACATTTCAGAGTGTTATGAGTAGCCAGTCGAGTCTAACTTTAATTTCTTTAAACCAAGGAACCTGTGCTCCCAGGTGAGCTAATGCCAGAGAGCAAGACCACCAAATATTTAGGTTCAGTAAAGACTTTTCATACACGTGAATACTTAATAAAGAATGTTGTTAAAGGTGGAGACTTAGAGATAGCCAGGGAAAAGGTTCTGACAGTGTTGAAGATGTGTCAGAATTAAAGGGCACTGTTCCCTGTAGCAATACTGTGATTTGCTTTGCAAGATGGAAAGAAATATGATTTAAGAGCTGTAATTTTGAATTTCCGTGTCCAAACCCTTAGTTAGACACATGCACTGCAAAGCCATCATTGCATGCAAAGAGACTACTACAGCACTAAGGAAAAAACGACCACAAAACAAAAACCCCAGTAAGCGGGGTGGTAACTGTGCCACATGCCTTACAGAACACCCTGGATTCCAAATATCAGACTACAGCGGATTCAGTATCATCACAAGCAGAAAGGGATGAAAGATGAAGGCTTAGTCATGAGTAAGTGCCCCTCAGAAGCAGAGGGGTCAATCTCATGCTTCACAAAACCCCTGATAACTATTTGGAGATGCTTTTTGAGACAGCAGATCTTGACGTGAAAAACAAACCAAAGAATACAA
>WEIT01008884.1:0-14853 GCA_013389985.1 Dryoscopus gambensis
TGGGTTTTTTTTCCCCTTTTCTTGGTTTCTTGCAGCAGCAGGAAACACAGAAAATATTTCTAAATAAATCCTGAAACTGGCTGTTTGCATTTTGCCTGTGAAATTTCCTGTGGCTCAAAAATTGGACTCTCATCCGCCATCTGCCAGGGAAGGCAGACACATTAAGCAGAGCTCGGTAGAGCTCTTGGCTGCAGCCACCAGAAAGGGGCTCGGATTCACCTGCTAGAGGCTTTATTAATAAAAAAAAAAAAAGGCTTTCTCTGGCTCCTGGTGGTGGCTGGTGAAGCCTGTTGCCTGAGAGATGCCATTGAGAATAACCCTTTCCAGCCCAGCACATGTGCTCTTTGCCAAGGAGGGGAGGCACAGCAGCGGGGAGGTGGCAGACTGTGAAAGCTCATGGCATTTACACAGGGATCCCAAGGGGACAGCTGGGGTGAGGTGTCCCACAGCACACGATTGCACAGGGCAGGATGGACGCCATCAAAATATGTATCCTCTTATTTCTAAATTATTTCCAAAGCACTGTAGGAAACGGGGCTGGAAGGGAAACCAAGGTATAATCCCCTGCCCCAAAGGAACATCAAAATTGTCACTCCTGTCAAACACTTGTCTAATCTGTACTTGGAACCTCCCTTGGTGGGGATTTCACACCCTCCCTGGGCTATATTTTCTGGAGTTTAACTACCCTTGCTGTTAGAAAGTTTATCTTAATATCTGGTCTGGATCTCCCTGGCTGTAATTTAAACCCATTATTCTTTGTTCTACCTGACATGGAGACCAAATTTACTCTCCTTTCAGCACAACTTCCTGAAAGCAGGTATCTTCCCGAGGATGTGTGTGGAGTTCAGCCTGCCGGAGTTAGCAGGGACAAAAACACCGGTCCTGAAAGGCACTGGCCACAAATGGGACTCTCATCCCGGAGCTGCCAGGGAAGGCAGACACATTAAGCAGAGCTCGGTAGAGCTCTTGGCTGCAGCCACCAGAAAGGGGCTCGGATTCACCTGCTAGAGGCTTTATTAATAAAAAGAAAAGGGCTTTCTCTGGCTCCTGGTGGTGGCTGGTGAAGCCTGTTGCCTGAGAGATGCCATTGAGAATAACCCTTTCCAGCCCACCCCACGTGCTCTTTGCCAAGGAGGGGTGGCACAGCAGCAGGGAGGTGTGCTGGGACTCCACATGTCCCTCCAATTGTCCAGAGTTGTGCCCCAACACCGGAGCTGGGCTTGGTTTTGCATCGTTTTAGTGACACTGGCTGGAACAGTGTAAACCTGAATGGAGAAGGGAATTGGTCATGGAACTGGGATATCATCAACCTGATGTTCAAACTTTTAGAGGGTTAATACTTTCATAGATTTGAACAACAAAATGGGCAAGAAGTTTTTCTTCAAATCTGAAGAAAACGAAATTCTTCCCCAAGTTGGCAATATGTTAGAAGTTTCCATTAAAAATAATTAATAAATGTAATTCCGCACCTTTTTACCAACTAAGTCTGAAACTCCTTGAAATAAGGGCTAGTAATGGAAGTGCTGACAGTACCTTAACTAAAGTAGCGTGAAAGGAGTGATATAATAGTTTATTTCAGGTAATGCCATGGTGAGTTTTAATCTACATAATGTCAAAAATGCAATATGTGAACTTTCTAAAAGCAAAAAAGCGGTGATAAAAACATCTATTTATTTCTTCTGCATCCTTGCAGAAATGAGAGAATGAACAAAGCCACAAGGAAAAACCTCAAGGCCATGGTATTTGCGTGAGGCAAAGCTACACACAATGTACCCTCAGAGTGTTTGAAAGAGAGGTTGACCCCATGTAGTTGCTCTTGTCTCAAATCATTTGCTAGTTTAATAGCTTACCATTTGCAAAATGATGTTTAGATTATTTTCCCTTCCTAACATTAAATATAACTGGTGTACGAGTGAATGTGAGTGGGCTGTGGAGGACTCCCAGGTCCCAAAGTCAATGCTCCTGCCAGTTCAGCGTGTCCTTCCTGGAGATGCACAAAGTGTGTCCCGAATGGAGGGGCCTGTGGGGTGCTACAATTTGGGGGTTTATAGATTTGGGGGATTTTCAGGCAATTAGTCAGATATCTGGTGGGATTTTTGAGACTAGGTGGTCCTCATTCCTGGAACAAGGCATGTAAGTGGTGTCCTCCAGTCCCCAGCGGTGCCACTGAGGTGTTTTCAGGGTCCAGAGCTGTTCTGTGTGTTCCTGAACAGGCTCCCCCTTGCCCATGGAGGACAGGTTTTGCCCTGGGTGCTCAGCCAAGCCAAGTGGGCCTCAATGATCCTGACGGTCTTTTCCAACTTAAATGATTGTGCCATGTGCTAGTGCAGGAGTGTGTGTCAAGGGGATGCTTGTTCTGCTCCCTTGAGCCAGGAGCTCTTTGGAGGACACTGCCTGTTATAAGGGATTTGGCTTATAGGCCAGCTATGCAGATAAGTTGATGAATAAAGTTATCGAATAAATATAAGTTGAAAACAGTTAATGCAATATGAAGTTATTTAACTAACAAAGCGTTCGGGTGCACGGGAAGCGATGGGCAGTTTTGATCACTAGGAGGCCCTATGACAGAAACTCCATGGAGGAAGAACTTTCCAGAAATATTACATCACAGGCAAAGTCGACACCCTAGGCAGCGATTGGGAATCGAGCCAACCAACCACACGACACCACCCGGGAATGACTGGCCAGGAATGCTTCTCGATAAAGACCAATCCGGGCCCTAGAAACGAACCAGTCAGGAGGAGGATTGAAAGTGCACCAATGCTGTAAGGACAGAGGGGATAAGAACTCACCTGGGGCTCCGCCCCATGTCCTCTGGTGGAACTTGGCTTCCAATAGAGCACCCAACGGTGTACATGTTGTTTTTGTTTTTCTGAGTGGTTGCGTAGGTCCTGGGCTTATCCTGGGGTCTCATTTCCACCTGTTCTTGTTTTTAATAAATGAGTTGACTTTTCTCAAAAAGTCTCTGGCCTCGTTTACAACACTGCCTACCCTAATCACTGACTGAGGTGATCCTGGAGGTTAGCAATATTCTGCTGTCCATCCCAATTTCTGAAATAACTGTACTGGAATTATAAAGTGGTGGCTGTGAAGAGAGAGGGATCAACCAGCTGCTTCCCAAAGAAAATACACAGCAGATGTATAGAAAAATTACTGCTCAAAGATGGTTCAGTGTCCTCCAGAGGAGCTGTTTAACCAGCATTTTAGCAAATTTGCTGTTCGCTATAACCAGTCCACTAAAATTCCACTTTGGTGTATGTGATATTGAACCAGTCAGAGCATCTTCTGGGACTGGAGTTAACTTCTGTGGTCACTTCTTTTAGCAGAGCCCCATCAGACACTGCTGCGTAGTCAACTAATTTATTAATCCTCTTTAGGAAATAGGGCTTAGGGAACATTGTGGCAAATGTCCTTACATGGATAAAAACCCTAGAAGTGAGGAAATACAAGTGATGTGGGTCACTGGCAGCTCACAGGAGCTATGCAGAGTCTTCCAGCTGGTACCAAGTTCTCCAAACAGAATTTTAGTAGATTTTCAACATATCCAGTCCTTGTTCTCTCCCTCCACATAAAGCGTAAACTCCAGCTTGAGTGATTTACACAACCCAGTGTGACACAATAGAGCTTGCACCCACTAAAGCAGCCTAGTGTGACCAAAAATTCTGAGGGAAGTTAAAAGAAATCCTGAATCACGGAACAATCCACAGAGGAAGAGAATCCCTTGTGACAGTATTATACTTTGACTATCATTCATAAAAATTAAACCAAAAAAAAATCAATTGTAAGGTCCAGAATACCATAAAATATGAGTTTGGTTAGAGATACTTAGAAGGAAAATTTGTTTTAAATATGTGTAATCATCTTGAAGCATCACACATTTACAGTTTTAATCTAGCACATTAGTGAGATTAGTGCATGGGTTTTTTGCAATTAAACTGCATATTTTATCACTTCTTTTACTTTCATGCTATATAAACTTCCAGGAAATTACAGGCCTATAAATATTGCCAGAGCCCTTCCTCTGTGGGAGACAGAAGAACAGAGACACAGAAGCAGTGTGGGCGGCTGCTTCCTTATTTCCCACTGATTGTGCCATTAGTCAATAAACCCAAACTTTGTAGAGGCAATTGTAGGATTTGGATACACACCTGGGGAAGCTCAGAGTTCCCATGGAGAGCTCAGTGCCTGCAGCCTCCAGAGCTTTCCAAAAACTGTGCAGGACAAGCCTCCTGTTTAACTAGCGAGGAAAGAGAGGTGGCAGACGTGGAATCAGCAGTTTCCCAATGGAAAACTGGCTAAATCCTCTCCTGTGGTGTCAGGCCGTGTGATTGCCTGAGGAAGGAATACTTTCTGCTCCTCTGCCCTTGTATTTGCTATGTGTAAATATGTTCTTCCTCTTCCTGTCCTCCTGTGGCTGTTTCTCCCTCTCCTCCTGTGCTGAGCACCAGTTTATCCAGATGTATTTCCTGTTGCCACATTTTGCATTGCCTCTGATCTTTCTGACTTCCTCTGATCTCCATTCCTTCTCATTCCTTAGTTTAAATCTGCGGTGGCTCTTTGTGCTGCATGGACAGTTAACGTCCATGCCTGCAGCCAGTTTTACTCTTTGAGGAACTTTACCTTGGTCATATCAGCTGCAGCTCATCTATTCCTGCTTACACCACAGAGCAGGGGAATGTTTCCCATTTTGCAGCAGAAACCAATGTTTCAGAGGATGAAGGAGCTCAGTCTCCTTCTAAAATAAGCCTTTTTCTGGTCATTGACTCTCAGTATTGGGCTGGACCACACCTCTCTGTGTGACAGAGAGGAGAGCAGCTCATTCACTGTGAACTCATTCGCTGTGTTCAACTGTGGCTTCTAAACTGCAGACACTGGGTCAGAGTTCCCTGTCTCCTCACCCAAAGTGCTTCCATGTACATCGGGGGTTGGAAGAGTTCTGCCAAGTCATGTGCTGGAAAAAGGCAGACAATGCTCTCAAGCAGAAAGGGATGCAAAGAAGGAAAGGGCAGATGCCAGTATTTCCAGAGATCAAGGTACCTCTGTTGTAGGAAAACAAATAAGAGCTGAGTTTTAGGCAAGGTTTTACGTAGCTTTAGAGTCAGCCTGGATCTGATCCACTCAATCCAGTGCTGTTGATGCCTCCAGCATCGTAAACTCATCTCCTTAAATGTCACTTTGGAAGGTGAACAGATGGGAAGTGGAGCTAGAAATATATAATTATGCTAGATTTCTTCTATGAAAAATTCTCTTTTTTTGAAAAAAAAAAAGAAGTTTTTCCTTGCAAGGCCTTATCACCCTTGCATTCTCCTCTTTCTATTCCTTTCAAACCAGCGGAGTCCTGATCTGGTGCACATAAGCAGATTTTTGTCAATTGGAGCCAAGACCTGAAAGGCCCAGCTTAGCGAGTGCTGGGCATTTCCCTGGGATACCAGGAATGTTTCACCAGGCTCAGGCAGCTGGAGCTCCAAGTCTTCTCCTGAGCGCAATCTTTGAGGCTGACCCAGGAGTACCCAGGCTTTGTCTCTGACTGAATCAGCATCCTGGGGAGTGAGAAAGCACCAGGGGCTGAAAGTAGAGCATTCCTCCATGAACCAAGGAAGACTTGCTGCAGAATCGCCAAATACTGTGCAGAAATCTCTCTGTGCAATGCATTCGTGTGTGTAGCCAGGAGGTGGCTGCTTCAAAGCTGATGGCAAAGCCATTGCATAGGGATGATGAGTCTGCAGATTTTGGGGAAAAACAGGCAGAACACAGAGATTCCTGCTTCCCAACAGGGGCAATAACCAAATTCCTTCATCTTATCAACCTACATTTTAGCACCTTATCAACAACTGACAATTGCTTTGGGCTGCTAATGCTTCAACAAACCCACAGCTGGATAGCCTGAAAGAGGAGTGTCCCAAAGACAAACCTGCTAAGCACAATTGCAAAGCAGCTCATGCTCCCTGCAAACAGGACTTGTGCCTCTTCCAGGGCTCCCTGTAGACCTGACACCAGGCCCACCGCTGAACTAGGTGCTCCGTGGGGAAGAGAGGATACAACAGGGAAAATGATGATGAATATTCAACAAACCATCACGCCAGGGTCATGTCCTGGCTCTGTCTTTGTACCATGGTTGCTCTGCTGTAGCAAGATTTGCTATAAAAGTGCCTGCCTACCACCTGAGCCAGGAACCCACCAAGTTCTCACACACCCAGTCACAGGGTCCTGTCTGCTAAGAGATCTGCAAAGCCTCGGAACCAGGGGTGAACAGGTGCCTCTGAATTCCCCCTGTCCTGTGGGGCAGGCTGCACTAAGGCTTGCATGCAGCCACTGCAAAGAGAAGTGAAGATGCACCAGGTAGATGTCTCCAAACTAATGTCTCCAAATGGGTTTTGGGTATTTAACTCTGACTGTTTTCCCTGGGAAAAAGGCAGTCTTGCGGGTAGCACTGCAGAGCACTGGCAGCACTGTGGGACATCAGTGAAACTCTGCAGTGAAAATTGTGGGGGTTATTTCCCGTCTACCAGCTGCTGGGCATGTCAAAGGAGCTTCTGGGAAAACAAAATTCCGGCTTTCCACTCAAACATACAACACAAACCCTCCTACCCCATCACAGCTTTACCTTCCTGTGATTCCCAAGCCCCCCCAGATCCTCCATCTCATGTCATTGAGGCTACCAGTGGCGGGAATTGGAAAGGGGAATAAATAAATAACGTAATGTGTAAAGTCCAGTGTCACTTGCAGTTTGAACAGTACTCTCATGTCCCACAAACTTACCTGTTTTCAAAAAAGCTTGGATTTGTGGAGGTATTGGTTGAGGTGGAAGGTTGGTGGCTTTTTTCTTTTTTCTGCTGATATGTGTCTCCAGAGAAATGAGTAAAACATTACAGATGAACGTGTCATAGAAGAAAGAACATATGCTGCACATGCATTTAAATAGCATTTATCTTACTTTTCACTGACGCAGTGGTGAAATATGTTCTCTTTGCTTTCAAATTTTAGGGACAAACAGATGGTAGAAAGCTTAGTTTTGGGTATTATGTCCATCAAAATAACCTGTATTGCAAGCACCTCATACTATAATTGGGGATTTTAGCTGCAGCAAAATTTGGACTCCAGGAAAAGTCCTTTGTAGAAGTAGTATGACAAAAAAAAGGGCTGAATGCTGTCCTAAATATACTCTTTTTTTCCCTGAAATACACAGTTTTACAATGCTGTAATTAGAAATACAATCACTTTTTTGTTCTTGCTTTTGATAAAGATGGAATAAAGCCCAAAGAACACAGTTCCTTCTTTGACTCCTACCCCTCCCCCTCCCAAAGTGTTCCAGTGTACCCCCAAATGCATTCAGTCCTCTCCGAGTGAGGACCCATGACAAGAGAAAAATAAGAAGTTGCCAAAGATCCTTCTTCAAAAAGAAAAGTTCTACAGGCCCAAGAGTCTCTCACCTATTTTATCACTGTTTAGATACTCCCAAAAACTCTGAAATTCCCAGGGTAAAATGAGCCTGGGGGGAAGTTCTGCCCCAGCCACCCTGCTCTGGGTGACTCCTGTTGTACCAGACCTGTGGGAGAGGCGGGGTTGTGGCAGGTCACGGAAAACTGCAGTCAATCCTTGCAAAGCAAATGCAACCCTTTGCTTGAAGCACTGCAAAAGGGGAGAACTTGGCCCTGGAATTCAGTAAGCTTTGGAGGCTGAAAATCCTGTAAAATGTGCCACATCCAGCATGGAAGGAACCGTGTTTGATGGGAAGGGAATGATTACATATTGTAGGCATGTGAGTGTTCTCATTATGGATTTATTATATATAGTCAGGCAAATGCTGAAACATTCCAAAGCTGTCTTGCAAAATTTTAGAGGATTTTGTTTGGGGGTTTTATTTCTCTCTGTTGTTTTTTTTTTTAATTTGTTGGTTTAATTTTTTTTTTTAGTATAGTACTCTTTGTTGTTGGGTTTGTTTTGATTTTGGCTTTGATGTGCTGGTTTTGCTCCTCAGCATTTTTCCTGGTTCAGTGCCTCAGTTTCTAATCTCCAGGTCGGTGTGTGTTTTGCATGAATTTAATACCTGGTCAGCATTATCCCATGTCCTGGAGGAGTCTCTTTGCAATTTCATTCTTGCAGAGCAAATCCAGGTTAGTTAATTGCGCACAGGGAAATCATCCAGCAATGTTTAGGGACTTAAAAAAAAAAAAAAAAGTAACAGGAAAAGGTATGATCCCTACCACCTTGCTGGAAGGGTGCCTAACACAGCAAAAACATTTTAAAAGTCACTATTTTGTAGAGTGGAACAGGGGTTTGGTCTTTCCTCCCTGTGCTTAAGAAAAGAAATATCTGCCTCAAGGATGCTGAAAAATTATTATGGGAAACACTCCCTCATTTTTAGAGATGTCAATCATTTTAGTCCCAAACTTACAATGTACAATAGATGTCCTTCCTCTTATTTTTCCTTCTGGATTTTAGAAAAAAAATCATTAAAAAAACAAAGTGCCTGCACACAGAGAAGGACACAAACCATATTTTTGTACCTATATAACTAATTCTTTCATATGGTGCAGAGTCTGTCTCACATTTGGGCCCTGTCAGACCAAGAGCTATCGTTCTGTTTTTATTTATCTCCATACACTGAAGTGTGTGTTTGTTTAAATTAAAACTGGTGTCTCCAAGACCCATAAAATGTTTAAACATAAGCATGGTTACAAATTGTCTGGTGTGTATTTACCAGGGCCCCCTGCTGTGTGATACAGAATCACTTAATTGTGCTTGTTTGCATCATTTCTTCCAAATGCTCACAGCATTTTATCCACAGAGTAGGAGCCTATGGTTTGGCATAAGGAGGAGATTATTCTTCTCTCTGTGCTGGAGTGTGTTTAAAAAGCTGGGTTAGATTTTTTTCCCCCAATTTTGTCAAAGGAAATGTTTATTCAGCTTTTTTTATAAATCAATACTGAAAATGTTTGGGTAGGGATTTTTATTTTCCCTGAAACAAAATGGAGAATTGTCGGCTCTTATTATAAAGGAAAAAACGCATCACTTTTCATCCATTTTTCCCCACTGTGGTTCTGACATTGAGTAGCTATTCTAATCTGGGGTCCTTCCTCCTCAGAGTGTTTTTGGTGGCTGTAAATGATGCTGCGCCAGATTTCATCTCCTTTAAAGATAATTTGCTTAAGGGGGAGAAGGCAGGAGCTACACTTCAGGATTTCTCTTCTCTTCTCTCTTCTCTCTTCTCTCCTCTCTTCTCTCCTCTCTTCTCTCCTCTCTTCTCTCCTCTCTTCTCTCCTCTCTTCTCTCCTCTCTTCTCTCCTCTCTTCTCTCCTCTCTTCTCTCCTCTCTTCTCTCCTCTCTTCTCTCCTCTCTTCTCTCCTCTCTTCTCTCCTCTCTTCTCTCCTCTCTTCTCTCCTCTCTTCTCTCCTCTCTTCTCTCCTCTCTTCTCTCCTCTCTTCTCTCCTCTCTTCTCTCCTCTCTTCTCTCCTCTCTTCTCTCCTCTCTTCTCTCCTCTCTTCTCTCCTCTCTTCTCTCCTCTCTTCTCTCCTCTCTTCTCTCCTCTCTTCTCTCCTCTCTTCTCTCCTCTCTTCTCTCCTCTCTTCTCTCCTCTCTTCTCTCCTCTCTTCTCTTCCCTTTTCTCTTCTCTTCCCTTCCCTTTCCTTCCCTTCCCTTCTCTTCATGAAGAGGGATCTGTGATTTACCCTGAAATAAGCCTGGCCAAGTGGCAGGGATGGCAGCTTCCACTGTTTCTCTGGGCCAGGATGCATCACTAACTAGACAAAGGAGGAAGCACATCTTTGGGCTTTGCATGATATACATACACATACATAGGACATTCAACAAATTCAGTGGCTCTGCTATTCAAGCCATAAAATGCAGAGTGGTTTGGCTCAGATTTGGCTGCAGACCCTGCCCCAGCAAAGGCTCTCAGCGGGCAAACCCCCTCTTTTAAAAACATCCAGGTGATGCATGCTGTGATGTGTGTATCATGGGACACATTTATTGACTGGGCTTCTTTCTCTGGAAAAATGCAGTGCAGGACACAAATTCCAAAGGTGACACTGGGACAATGCAGCCCCATGGCTGAATGGTGAGAAAAGAAACAGACACAAGGGCCAGGCAGGGCACCTGCCTCCTGCAGCCTCTCACCTGAGAGAAACTCCATCAAAGCATCTCTGTGTTTAGTACTCTTCAAATTTGCTTTCTCTTTTATCCGGCCTGTCTTGGGATCTCAGCTTCCTGTTGTCCTCCAGGTGTGTTGTCCCAGTAAACACGTCATGGCACAGTGAAAACATTCCTTTACATCTCCCTGTGGACATGCAGATCTACACATGGCTGCAAGAGACTTCCCACAAGTACCTGGAGAGGTTTGCCAGCTCCCAACTGAAGCCAGACTTCTGATGCCTCCCAAAATCCAGCTGGCCTTCCTCCTTCCCACAAGGGTGGCTGGGCAGTCACAGCCTTTATTCTGCAACTCTTCTTAGGTAAGTGCCAGTCTGACCTTTTGACCAGTAATTTTTGGAAGAGATCCCATCTCTTTCTTCCCAGTTCTGGAGGTGATGACTGCAAAGGGCTTTATAGCAAATACAGCTTTGCATGGTCTCTGTAACCACATTGCTTATTGTAGCAGAAGTAGACTGGGGCCAGGATTTACATGTCAAATCCACAGAGCCTAAATTGCTCCAATTTCCTTGTAGTTCACAAGGGCTCGCTGGTAGGTTTGTCCTGCAACACAGAAATTATACTCTTTCCCATTTTTTTTTGAGAAAAGAACACTGGAAATGGGCATTTTCACTGCCTGTAAGTGCAACTGCTGCTGTGTTTTTATTCTCACTCTATCCATCTTTGGCCTAAGCAGAACTCTGAATACTTTTGGAAAGGCTTTGCAAGAAGCACAAACTATTTAGTTATGTGTGAGTGAAGTGTGGAATGCAGTGGAAACACCACTATCAAAAGTTCAGGGGTGAAATGTGTCTGTCTAAGAGCTGATACAAACATTTCCCTACTGGCAAAGCAGATTTTAAATAGAAAGAAAGTGACATTTTTTCCTTTAAAGAATTGCTATCACTTTCCTAACTTAAAGTATCTTAAAAGCCCTTCCCCTTAACCATTCCAGCAGCATAACTTCAACATGTCAAGGTCATCTCTAATTCCTTCATTTCCTTCCAGAAAGGCTCCTACCTACACACAACATCATGCATCTTTTATTACCACCTTAACATATTTATAAAATATTGATCATTCCTTCTAAATAGATTTGCAAATGAAGCCACGTGGCATGGGGTTCCCCTCAATTAGGAGCAGGATCATTGTTTACTGAAGTGACCCTATGCTCCGAGCTGGTTCTAAAACTGAACCCTTTAAATAAGCTTTTTCCTATTTTCAGTTCTTGTGCCAATTTTTGCCTCCAGCTATATTCAGTGTTCACATTGAGGATTTTTTTTTCCATTCTGTGAAGTTGCTCTCAAATTACACTGCACTAACTGGGGACAGAATGGGGTTAGTGCATCTACTCTGTTTTTCTGCAACAGCAGAGTGCAAGGTAGGTTTACCTGAGACCTGCAGTACCTGTGAGCAGTGCTGGGCTGCTCTGGATTTGTTCTGGAGAACAAAAGACACAACAAGGTTAGTCCCCACTGACACTGGAAGAGCTGACTTGAATTCAGCACCCAGTGTGTAAATTAACACCTGGAATTAATTTAGCATGCCACTTGCTAATGAGAAAATAGAAATGCTGGTTTATAAAACAAAGAAATACACAATTCAGGGCAAAGAATAAGTGCTAGGGAGTGCTTGTTGAAACACTCAGCTGCAACCTCCTTCATAAGGCAAGTTTGTTGTTAAACTTAATGGGCTATAGGTGTTGATTGGTAGAGTTGTAAAATGAACTGTTAATTCACTGTTCCAAGAGTGGAGAATATATATTATGCAAATTGCTTTTAAAACTAGTCTGTTCCCAGCACAAGTATAACAAGGTAACGTGGCCCTTTCGACACCATTCTTTTTAGGACCCTTCCCCATTGCCATCGCTGGTAAATCTCCGTGCTTTGAAGTGCCCTGGGGCTTTGATTGCCTCTGATCTGCACTCCCAGCTCACAAAGGGGCCCCCTTTTGTCACCTGTGTTTGAGCACCTATCTGAGTGCGATTTTAAAGTGACAGCCCAAAAGAGGCAGTGATGCTCATTGTGTCCAGAGGGACACCCAGGGAGAGGGCCCGTGGTGGGGGATGAGTGCTCACCTTGGCAGAGATGCAGGATTCATTCATCTGCCTCACTCAAAGACCATGCTGCGAAGGTGTCAGCATTTACACTTCATGAAGAATGAAACAAACCTTGCCAGATCTGGTGTTTCCAGTACAGCTATTAAAATGTCGGCCGTGGCAAGCTCAAAATGAGTCTCACCTGAGTAGGTGGAAAGCAGGCCACTGGCGAGTGTGGGGCAAGGGGAGGTGCTGGAGCCATGTGATAAAAACCAGGGGTGTGCTCTGTGTGTGTGAGGATATGTGTCTCAGGACAGTGCTGGAGCATACCCGATCTGCTCTGTGAGGTTTTCCTGGGCTTTTTGTGCCAGATGTGGTGTTGGCAGCAACCACAGTGCCACAAACCCTAAAACTGTCCCCTGTGATACCAAATTTGCTTGCACTCAAAGCAGGGATCAGGGATCCACACTGCTGATCATTTAGCCAGAGTTCATAATGAAGCCATCTCCTATTTTGTGGGAATGGGAAAAGTAGCATTCAGGTAAACATCTTGGACTTTCTCAGCAGGTGCCCTGTGATGCAGTGTGGTTCCTCGCTCTCTAATGGACAAGTCTGTACAACAATTGCCTCTCATCCTTCCTGTCCCCTACCAGTTCCTGGTACACGCATGGCTGGCTCAGCAAACGTGAACTGTAGGAGCACTCCCCTGTGGGACTGCAGAGGGGACAGAGAGTAGGGAGTAGGACAGAGAGTAAGCATTCACCATCATCCCCAAAATGAATACAAGAGGTCTCGCACCCTCTAGCCACCCTCCCAAGGCTCTCTGCAGACTCCTCTCTCACATTTTGGTGACCTCTTTTGGAATGATAATGCTTACAGCTTTAACTCCCTTTTTAACAAGTATGAATATCTGGATTCTTCAGGGAGAAACTAAGCACACCACGCTGACTGCAGACTGGCTGCTCTCTAATGCTTCAAGCTGGAAGTCTTTTTATATTTGGGGTTTGCTGCATAGATGAAGACTTTTTCAATATCCATTTAAAAAACTTCAAAGTGAGCAGTATTTCTACCAAAATGGCTAGGTTTTTTTTCTTTCAGTGAGTTAGAGCCATTTGTGTTGGTAGGTAAGAGAATTCTGCCTTGACAATATTGACATTGAAGAGAGGTATAAAACCTGGTGCCAATAGCTTCATTTTTCTAAACAAAATAATGTCAAATAAGTAGGAGAATAGGAATGAAATAAGCCACTTCTTCCCATCTCACCCTTCCCTAAAAACCAAGGAAGAAAATGCAATGGCATGTCACTTACTTGGAGCACTCAGCTCTGAGGTCTTGCAAAACCCTTTAGTTTTCTGGTATGTTGTTTGTTTGGGTGTTTTTGTTATTGCTATTATCATACTCACAACTGTTAAGTGAATCACTGGGAAGGTTTTGGCTGCACATCTAGCAGAAACCTGCCTCAGGCAAGAACAAGGGTTTATTTATTTAACTTCAGAAACAAGGAAGGGAGGAGGGAATTTCTCCCAAATATTTCCATCTTCAGCCGAGCCTTGCACATCTCTTTATTTAGCCAACATCCATCACCTCTGCACCTTCGTGCCTGGCTCACCTGCCTCCTCAAACCCCTCTTGCCTCGTGCACCTGAGGGTGAGGAACTCCTCCTGAAATGCCTGAGGTGCTGCTGGGGGAGCAGCACAGCCCAGGCGTGTCCAAGGCACAGCCCAGTTGTGCTCCAGGCACGGAGAGGAGCAGCTCAGGCTGGAAGGAGCTCCCCTGGCACTCGTCCCCAGCCCCTCAGCTCTGTTACCAAGGTTGTTGGCAGCCCCCATCCTTGACCTCTCAATCTCCAAGGAATCACTGCCTTGGGAAGCCCTTCTCCATGGCCAGGCATCCCTTTCTAGCTCAGGCAGAGGAGGTTGATTTCCAGACAGATCTGGCATTCCTGCTTGTGTTGGAGGGGGCAATCATGTAGGGGAACGGAGGAAGCCCAGGACAGTGCTTCCAAAATACTTGAAATCTGAGAGTCCTATTTTTTTTTTCTTTTTTCACAAACTGCTGTTGGATAACTGAGCTGGAGAGTGGATGCAGTCACAGCCCATCTCTGTGCTGGGCAGAGGCATAGGCAAATCCCTCCTTGTCTCCTTGTCCTTGTGCATGGAGATGAGCACTCAGACCAGGGAGGAGACTCCGGGGTGTAGTTTTCCTTGAAGAGTGAGAGAACTCCTAACGTGGCTGAAGGACACCAGAGTTCAGTGGTCAGCAGTAGGTTGAACTGGAATATCCCAGACTCACTGGAAAAATATGTTAGTTGACATTACATAATAACTATAATACTAAATGTATTTCCTGGTTTGTAAATACAGATTTTTTTTCGCCTCATGTTGGTATATTACTCTAGTAACAGTAGTATTGTGTTTATTCTATTTTAAATTAATCTCTGCGTGAAATAAAGAAAAATAGCTGCTAATTGGGTGATTTATTCTCAACAAAAGGAGAACTGGTTATCCTTTTGTCCTGGGTTATCTGTATTCTATTGCCATCTTCATGAACTATTGAAACCAGGTGTAGCAATGTTCCCTGCCTGCTCCCTCCGGACTATCCCCTGTTAATGGGCCCAACAATGCCTTGCTCCATGACCCATAGATAACTCACAGATAACTCGATCCTGGACCATCTCCTGTTAATGG
>WEIT01008884.1:15186-59261 GCA_013389985.1 Dryoscopus gambensis
CTGTTATTCCTATTCCCCATATCTTTGCCTGAAAGCTTGATTTCAAAATTATAATAACTCGGAGGGAAGGGGGTTGCATCTTCCATTCCAAGGGAGGCTCCTGCCTTCCTTAGCAGACATTTGTCTTTTCAAACCAAGACATCTTTGCAAGGTGTTGGAGTGGGGTCTCCTGCAACCTTCCCTGGCAGACAGCTTGGGACGTAGAAAGAATCAGAGAATGATATTTTTTGATAGATGTTCATAGATGTTTGGTTCCTCACAGCCTCATGGCTGGGCTCAGGCACAGACTGACTCAGACTCTGCCCCAAATCATGGGAACACCAACCTAAGTACAGGATTCTCTGGGTGGGGTTACATTTGAAATGGCCAATGAGGAACAGGATTGAGGTACAATAGTATCACAAGGACAGCACGTGAGGGAAACCAGCGTGACCCAAGTCATGCCTCCCCCTCCCCCCAGGGCCACATGGCAGGGGGAAGAGCCCCAACAGCAAGGAAAGCAGTGGTGTCATCCATAAGACAGGCTGGGTGGTGCTGACTCTGCCCTGGTCTGGCACTTAGTGATCAAGGGCCTGTAGCAGTCCAAAGTGCTTTCTGTGGTCACTAAACCAGAATTATCCACGTGCCACACCATAGCTCCAAGGGTCTGTGAGCAATTCAGGGTGTTTATCGTCCAAAGTTGATGTCCTTTGTTGTAAAAGCAGAAAAAGAACCACATTTACCTGTCTAAAGTAGGAACCAAGAGTCTCTTGTTCTGTTCCTCACTCTCTTGAGCTCTTACCCTGTGCGGGTATATAGACAGGTCCCTCAGTGACAGAAAGGCTCTTCCCTTTCCCCCATCCCCAGGGATGGGCCGGAGCAGACAGGGAGCCAGGGACACGTCTGAGAGCAGCAGCACTGCCACAGCACACCCTGCTGAGAGCAAACTACTCTCATCTCATCCCACACTGCAAATATTTGCCTCCTGTGTGACGTGGGGACAATTCATGTAAGCACTGGAAGCTTCTGTGGCAGTAGGGAAAAGTCATTCACGAACCTCTGCTGATAAGCGCTATTTACCTGTTTAGCCTGACCTCAAACTGATAAACCAGACATACAGAATGGCACATTCTGACATGTCTTGCTGCTCTGCTTTGCTTGGAGAGAGTATTTTCCCTGCACACCAGTGTGTTTGCATGTTTCTCTGCCCCTGGTTGAGTTCCATGCCACTGAAAATATTCTCCACGGTGGTGGTGAGGTAGGTGGGTCTGTGCTGTCTCACTGCCTGCCCTGGCTCTGGGTGTCTCGGAGAGGTTTCCCCTTCCCTCACGGTATCAGGTCACTTTGGATGGTCTTTGCACACACAGATTAAACCGTGAAGGAGTTGGAGAAGGCTGCCTGCATTTTTTTATCAAATCCTAGATTAGCCAGGACTGGAGATGGAAGATCAGCCCAAATGAACTTGATTAGCCGGTGCTCAGGAGATCTGAATTTCACATCCAGTGTTGTGCAGTCACTTGGACCATAATCCCAGCCCAGTACTTAATGACATAAACAGTGCTAATAACTCTGGGTCACCTGTCTGGGGAAGACAGATAAGGAATTGAAAATTATGCACATTACCAGAGGTAATCTACTACCAAATACTGTTGAGTTGAGACTTCAATTTTTATTTCATTCCACTTATGTTCTTGCCCTGAGTGCAAAGCAAATAAATTGCAAATTCAGAATTAAAGTACCCGCTAATTCAAATTGATCAGCAGCTTCCAGCACCCCACTCCCCACAGATGTAAATGGATTCTGGTATCTACCCTAGGAAAGCAAATCTTTAGTCTTCTCTGCTGCATTGTCAGAAATAGGGGGAGGGGGAAAGCCTATTTTCAACGGCATCAGACAAGAAGAAAAGTTTGCAGAGGGAGGAGGTGATGATCTGCTTTATTGTATCAGACAATTATTTGTTAGCAGTTAATATCCACAGTCCTATTTCTGTCCTTACAAACCAAACAGTAGCTGCAGCTTGAAAGTCACGCACAACTTTGAAAACAAAATGTTCTGTTCTGGCCTTTGGAGTGAGCTGAACCTGCATCAGCTTCCACTGTGGAGCAACGGGTGGAGCTGGGGCAAGCACCAAGACTGCAAGGCAGCCAGTTCCCCCCACATAATTTTTTTGATTAAATATTGGCAGGAAAGAACAGCATGGTGGGTAAGGGTTTATTTAAATTCTGACCTGGTAGGAAAATCAGTCCCAGCATCCAAGGGTGAATATTCGTGGACATAACTCTGTCTTCCCTCCTGTGGCAAGAATGAATAAATAAAACAGAGGGAATAAATGAATGTATTTAAGTGCCCAGGACCACAACTGATCTGCCTTTGGGACAATACCTCAGGTCACTGGACTCAGGGGCCAGTCCCTCTCATGTAACCACAAAATGCCCAGGGTCTCACATGGGACAGCCTAGGTTGTGGTACCCCCGCCTTGGCTCATGCAGATTTCCCTGCAGGGATATTGCATTTTTTTACTATTTTTATTTCTAAAATAGAGGTAAATTGCTTCAGGCCAGGTGGCCAGCTGCCAGCTCCTACTTGAGCCGGGGTCCTGTGGGCTGAAACTGGGATGTGACGGATAAGTTTTGGGTGTGACTTCTGAACTCATGTCACAGTTGCCACCCCCCATGCTGGGAACTGCAGATGAAAAGTGCCCTTTAAGCAAAGTGAAAATAAAGAGGAAGCAGTGCTGTTCCTGTAGATTGCACTTCTCTCTGCTGCTAGCCATGTGACAGACAGCCTGTGCTTCTCTATTCGTACCTGGAACGCTCCCATTTCTCCTGATAGTCTTAAAACCTAATTTTTACTCTTTCTTTTGACACTTACACACTGTGACTTGATTTGATAAATAAAACCTGGTGCTGTTGTTCTAGTCTGAGATTAAACACTTGATGCTTTGCACAAGAAAATGCTTTTGATGGGTGAATTTAATAGCAATTTGTTATAGTAGGACGAAATTATTGCAGGTGGTTAAATTCACAGGTGAGTTGTGGTACCACAGTCAAATCTGTAGACGAAAGAAGACCCCTTGCTATGGATTGCAGCTGAACATCATGTTTCATGCTGGTTTTGATAATGCAATGACATTTTATTTATAAAAACAAAGCAACCAAAGTTACTTTTCCAGTAACTCAGAAGAGATACAAACTAATTTTTAAAATTTATGGTGGAAGATATTTTTTATTGCTCTGGAGCAATAAGAGCCATATCTGACTCATCCTTCTTGCTGATTATGTCTAGGTGGTGAATAATACTGCAGTCTACTGTACAAATTTTACATCTTGACATCCTTAACGCTTACATCTCAAAGTATTTAGGGCACGCTGGTTGGTATGGTTATCGCCTTGTGACAGCTGAGGAATCTGGACAAGCACGTACAGCATCACTCCGTGAGTCTGCATCACACTAAGGGCAAAAATGCAGGATCAAACCCTTTCCCACTTTAGCTTTCTGCTTGAGTTCACCTTTATTCATGGTCTTAACCATTATTTGCATGGCAGTGACCACTAGAATCCCAAAAATGGACCCACCTCAAGATGTCCTTCATGTGGTCCTGTCTGAGCACAGTCTATGTCCCAAGAGGCTTCTGATGGTCCAGGAAAAGTGGACAAAGGCGAAGCAGAGAAGTGATGCACTCGGTGTTGAGAGCTTGGTGCGTAGTCCTGTGTTCTCATATCCTGCAACACCAGCTAAGCCATGTAATTCCAGCTCCTGGCATTCTTGTTTAATGTAAAAAGAGGGGATTTGTTTCATTATGTGACTCTAACATCACATTTTCAACCGTTCATTTACCAAATGTCTCTGCATTACAGCTTGTGCTGGTCTTTGTGCACTAACTCTGAAGTTCTTTCCATGTAGGATCTGCCCTGTCCTTTGGAGACTCTTTGGAGAGGTGGAAATTATCCCTGGCCCAGCAGCCCTGGAGCAGGGGTGCACACTCGATTTAATTTGGAGCTGAAAGTTGAATGCCATGCAGGCTGCATCACTGACATACAGGAAATTCCTCTGCAGGAGCAGAGGCTTTTCTGATTCTGCAAAAAATATATCAGCATCAAAAACATGACACGTGAAGGTCAAGGTAACATTGATCCATGAGAGCTCTCTGCTACAGTCAGCTCTCTCCTCTTGTCAGCTTGGATGAAGCTTCCATTTTTTATATACATACACATGCATATTTAAATATCAACACAATTTTAAGGCTTGATTTGTTACACAGTGTAGCTGTTACTTTTGGTGTACATTGGTGATTCAGCTCTTTAACACCCTTCATGTTTGGGACTAACCACTTCAGATATTGAATGTCACCCTATTTATTATCAGCCTGATGCAAACACACTGGTGCAGGTCATCTAATTTCTTAAATCAGCCTTGAAAGTGGGATAACTGAGCATAAGAGGAAAGAAAGGTGACATATCCCCTTTCACATGAGGAAGGAATAGGTGATTGTGCCATGGATCCAAGGAGAGCCAGCTCTTGCTGAGATTTAGACTGTTTTGCCTTCCATGTTTTACAAATTGCATGATGAACCTGGAAGAGTTTCCTTTTCATATTGATTTTCTTGGACTCAGTCCCCTGATTTTAAAACTACTGGAGTGGTAAAATGCCTCCTGGCATTAAGGACAAAAAAACTCAGCTGTTCCCATGAATACCATTGATCAAAGATCACTAAAACCAGCAGCATTACATCGTGTCACCCACTTTGCTTACACTGCCCGTGTGCACCTGGTCCCTCTGTTTGCAGAGGCAGGATCAGGGTGTTATTTAGGGAAAGTTCTGTGATATAAATGATGTGGGGTGACTATCACTGTATAGATCCTGGCAGAAGGTCTTGCTCAAGAAAACTCAGACTCAGTCAGTTCCTGGAGATTTTCAACACAAATAACAGCTCAGCAATGTGCAGTTGCCTCCTTGGCCTCCTGCCTGAGACCTGCACAGGTTCTGTTCTGCTCGTGGACTTCTGCATGTATAAGCACTTTCTTTCTCTAACTCTGAGAGTCCATCATGTTTTATTTACCCTTCTTTTAGCTCTACCTATGCATTTCCAGCTACAGCAAAATTGACAGGTGCATTGCTAATTTTATCTGGAAATAAAGGAAAATTTACTAGAGAATTTAATTGAGCAGGTCTTGAAGGCTATTTTTAAGGGTTCTCTTTTTTTTTTTTTTTTTTTTTTGTATGAATGAGAAGCATTTACATATCCAAACTAGCATCCTTTTCTTTCTTGTTTGACAATCTATGACTGGCACAAGCCTGGATTTTAAACATCTATGGACTTAATTATGCTACAAAGCCAAAGATTTTGCAACTGTATGATTTATACCTTTTATAGCAAATGCTAAATTAAAAGATATCTCAATTTTAAAATCAATTTGGCAGTAGAGCTCTTGAAAAGGCTGATAATTCCTAGGCTGGCCACAGGGAATTTTCAGAGGCCCCGATCACAGCTTCTAGTGGGTGGGAAAAACAAGGTTTGGGAATTAGGACATCACTCTGGAGTAGAGACCGACTGTACTCTTAATGCTGCTCCAACTGCCCAGAGAGGTTGGGAATGTTGTAGCTTTGCTCTGTGCCTCATTTCTCCATAGGTAATGGAAGGTCATGTATACTGACCTCATTTTCCAAGCAATGGAAAGATCCCAGCGTTGCTGGGTTTATATCTCAGCCTTTCCTTTCAGCATCCTCTCCTCCTTCACATCATTCTTCTTTGGCTACATCTCTGACATGGTATATTTCAAAAAACATATGTATATTTTTCTTGTCTGTGTACCTAGAGAATAGCGAAGGACTGTGCAGCATAAATTTAAAAAATAAGAAAATTAAATAAATATTCCAGAGCAATCAGTCCGCCATGGGAATCTTTCTAAAGCACAAGAAATATTCAGGGGAGAACTAACTCTCAGTCCATTTATTTGATTCACTTGTAATAAAAAAGAAAAAAATAAATTCACTTGCTGTTAATTCTGAATGGAAATGTGCTTTGGAGCAGGTTGTCTTGGTTTGAAGGACAGTATCTAAAAGGAAGGCAGGAGCCTCCCTTGGAATGGAAGATGCAACCCCCTTCCCTCCGAATTACCAGTTCATGAGCTAAAATTCTTCTGCCATGAAGGAGATGGGGGAACACTGTCCCACTGGTTTTAACACCTTATGAACATGGTGACAGAATACATACTTCTGGGCACATCTTGCATTGTAACCTAGGACACAGATCCTGAGGGATGCTGAGCTCTGAGTGTTGGGCTTTGGACACCTCCCCAGTGCAAGAAGCACCTTTATCCTCCAGCAAATTTCATGGGGACTGGAGGCCCTCAGCACTTGGCAGGATTGTGCCTTGTATCAGGAGACTCTCAGCAGGGCCTGGGTGCTTATTTGGGAAAAGATATCACTGATGGCATGACAATAACTAGATCTAGGAGTAGCACCCTGGAAGTAGGTACTTGCTTTAGATCTCACAGACATGGTCTTAATTGTACACTAAATTAGGAGGTGGGAGACAGCTCAGGCACAGGCAGTGCAGCTTCTCTGGTGATGCTATGCATTATCAACTGCAACCAAATGCTTTCTAAAGAAGGTTCATGTTTTGTGCCATAAACTCTGCTGGGTTGTTACTCAGAGTGATCTGTTAATGCATCTCTGAGCTAGATATCCTTTATTTCCTTTGTCCCTTTTCTTTTTTGTTTTATTTCTTTCTCTTTTTTTAGTGGATAATCAAATTGGAGAGGGCTTTTAAAAGGAGAAAAGGTTATTTTACTGACATCAATTTTTGCATTAAAAGTGCACTTGGCTAAAAGCCAAAATATTTAACATCGTTGCCATCTGTCCCAGCTGAATACAATTTTAGATTTATTGATTTTCTTTATTCTTTCTTCTTTTTTTTTTTTTGGTTAATTTTATCTTGAGACAACATTAAGACTCCAAAACAACAAAGCCTTTTTCCTCTGATGACATCATAATCCCTGACTAAGTCTAAACTGCCTGTTGATGTGCAGCTGGTGCCAACTGTCAGGTTACAAATGCTCTTTTTAGAAGGGCTTTGTCTCCGACCACCAGTGGCTGTGTATTTCATGCACGTGTCAGAAGGAAAGGGGGATGCAGGGTGGGGTTCTTTCGGTAACTGTGAATCCTCATTAGAGAGGTTCATTAATGTATCAGGGACTGCAGCCTATGCTGATTTCAAACCCATGTGGGGCTTTCCAGTCCGCCCTCCTCCTCCTCTTCTGAGGTGAGGTGAGGACAGCTGCAGGGGGGCAGTTCAGGAGCGCTGTGGTGACCCAGCCCACTGGGGGCTATGGCAGGGGGTCCTGCCCCAGGCTTGAGAGGCAGGCTTCTCCTAAGGACATTTCTGTTCCTTTGATTGATCTGTTGCTTCTCCCTGCCCCCTTTTATTCCTTACATGTATGTTTTCCCTTCTCTGCTTCCCCATTGGCCCTGGTACCTCAGTCCCTCCCTCGCGGTATTCCCGTTGGTCCCCTTGCCCTGGCCCCGTCTCTGTACCGCCCCTGCACCCCAACACACTCGATCCCGATGCTCTGCCTGCCCTGCGAACCTCCTATATAAACCCCAAACCCTTCCTCCATCTTGTTCTTGGCTCCTATTCTCCCCCACAATGAGGTTGAAATAAATCCTCTCGTGCAAGAACATGCCAGAACCCTTCCTGACCCTTTCATCATCCGCCTGCGTGTGTGTGCGTGCCTGCTGCTTCTCTGGCTGAGATGGGTGCTGCCGCTCTTCACTCCTATGAGAGCCTGGTCCCTTTTGAGCTGCCCCCTCTGGGGCCCACCCTTTTATGGAGGCTCAGAGAACGGGACAGGACGGGAGCTTTGGCACATTCCGAGCTCGCCAGCTGGAAGTGCAGCGGCCCCGCGGGAGCGGCTCCAGACCCTGTGGAGACGCTTTTGGGAAGGTCGTGCCACCCTCATGGACACACACCACAACACAGGAGCACAAGGAGACCTCTGTGGAGATGCTCCACTGACCGTCAGCTCCTGGGAGGAAGAAGCGACTTTTTCTGTGTGTAGCACACTGCAAAAGTTTTTCCTGGGGGATGTCATGGATCTCTGGGAAGAAGCCCAACAGTGCCAATAACAAAACTTGAGCAGTTGCCTGAAAGTTTCCTTCAAGGGGTGTGGAAAGCTGGCATTTCCTGAGGAAAGAGGCAAGCCCAGAGACAAAGCTGTGCTGAGCCCTGGGCTGATGGCCAGGCTGGCATCCCACAGCTGCAAACCTGCCCTGGGTAACCTGGCACTGGCGGTCAGATTGCTGCTTTTCTCCATCACCTTTCAGCAAGTCTTTACCAAGGGACTCAGAGAGAGAGACAAAAACCTTCCTAAAGCACTGTGGTGAACAAGGTTCGCTCCTGGGCCTGTACATCTCGTTTTATCCAAGCTCACTCTCTGTTTTACTGACCTCCTACTTTAGCAAGATCTGCAGCCTGAGTTCAGCAACACAAATTAATGGGAGCAGTTCGAGGTTGATTAGCTCCCGTTTTATTCACATAACCCTGAGTATCACCCAAGGAAAATGCTAAGTGTGTTTGCGAGCAATTATTTGCACTGTATTCCTTCCCTTCCCGTCTGCAGCACGTAACCTGTTTCCACAAGGACTCGTGTCACCCAGCTGATCCAGGAGCCCGACAGACACTGCGCCGTGGTGTGTCATGTTCCTGTGCTGCTTCATTATTGATTTAACCTTATCATGTTAGGGGAACCTGGTGGTGCACAAAGTGCAGTGCAGGTCACTTATGTACCTCTGATCTGGAAATACCTAATTAATAACGACAGCTTCCCCAAATGATCCCACTTCCCTTCATGAACACTCTAAGTCACTTTATACCCTATTGTCAACCATCTGTTTAGAGTATGTAAATCACTGAGCCATGGAATCATAAAATCATTTAGGTGGGAAAAGACCTCTGAGGTCATTGAGTCCAACCCTGTGACTGATCCCCACACTGTCACCCAGCCGAGGGCATTGAGTGCCACGTCCAAGAGTTCCTTGGACACCAGGGATGGGGACTGCACCATCACCATAAATGTGTGTAACACTAACAAACTTCTCAAGCTGAGCACTGACAACCCCATCCCCTGAGGCAAGAAACACATGGCACAGTTTTCCTGGACAGAACTGAGCTGGGTTTGTTTTTCGCCACTGCTGCAATAGGAGAATTTCTTTTTAAAGAGTTTATTTTCTATTTTTCCCCACACAAAACCTTTCCCTAGGCACAGATTAAAAATAACCACAGGTTTTTTTGACTGTTGAAAGAACTCTGAGCTGGAGCTTTATAACTAAGATGGGCCTCTAGCATTAATCAGAGGAGCCCAGCCTTTATTGCAGGGTAAGCCATTTGCTTCTGAACAGACTCAGAAAAAGGCAATTTTTCCCTGAAAACCACATCTCTACTGCCTGCCCAGCTCACCACTGACTGAGCATGCAGAGCATATTAACTGTGCTCTTGCATGTATATCCAGGAATTTGTAGGCAGTGTCCTGGCAGATCCTTGTCTTTGTCCTCCATCACCATATTTGTGCTAATCATGGATACAGTGAGGACAAAAGGCTTGGGGAGAAAGCCCTGAAAAGCTCTGTCAGAAATTTCATCCTGCATTCCAGGAGCTGGACTCAGTGGTCCTTGTGGGTCCCTTCCAACTTGGGATGTTCCATAATTCTATGATCACCAGAGGGGGTTTGTCCACCCTGTGAGCCCCACAGGTGCCGTTGGGAGGATCTCCTACCAGTGGAACATCTGGATATATGAAACATGGATCCCCGACTTTCAGGCTTTTGGCCACAACTGACTGTAGTAAAAGCAGGAAAAACAGTGGTGCTGCAGCCTTCCAAAGCTTTATCCACCCAGTGATAGTGCTGTATTTCTCTTTTGGAAGCATGGGAAGAGAGATGTTCTTTCCACTTTATTTATAAAGACCCAAATTAACGCAATGCTGATTTGAAGTGTTCAGCAGAATTTCTTTGGATCAAGAGCTGAGACAGTAAGAACTCTGCATCTGCCCACCAGACAGGAGCAGCCCATACATTTCCCATGCAGGCTGTACCTCTGCTTGCTGTCACAGGAGTCACTGCTTCCAAGGCCTTTTTTTTCTCTGGTTTGTGTAATTCTGGGCTTTTCAGGTTAGGCTATCATGCTGTATTTTTTGTGTGGGAAAGGGCTTTAGAGCACTTGAATGGGTCTATTTAGCAAACTTGCAAATTCTGGATTATTCACTGCCAAATCCATGTGATAGTTTGTCACGTGGGGTTTAGCCTCAGCACTTGAAAAAGTACAAGAGATTTGATATTTTTTATTGATTTCAACCAGAAGGTAAATACAGTTGGGCAGGCTCTCTGCCAGTTTACCTACTCAATGCAACCTTCTGGAGGTCCAATAGGACTGCTGGCAATGTCATTCAGTCTGGAATATGGGATCCTTTAATATTTGTACAAAATAAAAAAGGAAAAATACCCCTTTCATTATTAAACATCCATTTTGCAGTTTGCTTTCCCAAATGTGCAAATACAGATCAAGAAATGCTCTTTACAGATGTTCTGAGATACCTCTGAGTCAGAGATACTCCACGGGCTCCCCACAGAGGGAAAACTGCCTCTATCTTTGGCAGCATCCATAGGAAAGCAGAGGGGGAACAGGGTCCTTTATTGTCCCTTTTGCTTGCAAGCATTGGCAGAAAATTTCAGGGAGATTGTATAAAATAATCCAACGTGGATAGTTCCATTTAGTTTCCATAGAAAGTCAGCGGGAAATGTTCTAGGAAAATCCACTGAGATTTCCAAGGGTAATTCATCAGAGGAAATGGCCTTTCCCAAGTTCAACAGCCAGCAGAGAGAGCACGTCTTCCGTGCATTACAAATGAGCCCAGGATCACCTGTGTCTACAAACCAGCCCTTTATTAAAATCTTCTTTAATGGGGCTTTCTTTAGCACAGCTCCTCTTGGGATTAGCACACCTGGACAGGAGAGGCAGCAGGAAGAGCAGCACATTCCCTTTCTGCCTTTGTGCCTCAAGTCTGGAGGAACTGACTTCCCCCAGCATTGATGAGCCAAGCAGGAGGGTTCCTGCCCTAATAGGAACAGGTAACCCCAATGATCCCATCCTGGTTTACATGAAAACATCCTGTTATTAAAAACTCTTAATTTGAACCATCCAGATATGGTCAAGGATGCAGGGCCAGGCTGTGGAGTCTCACTGTTGTCTCTTGTTGAGAGAGTTTAGGTATCACACAGGTGGTGACTTTGGACAGGACAGGCTTTGCCACAGGTCCCAGCTCTTCCCAAGCTGCTGCATTTTTTTCCCTGACCCCCAGATATCCAAGGTAGTGCTTGGTGCACGTAGGTGCCTGCAGACAGTACTGCCACTGACTCTGGTGTTTCTGCATATGCTGCATAGACAACACCAAAGATCCTGACCCTTTCACAATCAGGAGTTAATTTAGCCCCTAATTAATGTTTTTATTCCAGAAGAGCACCAGGGATGGTGACCCAACCAGCAGAGTATCAGGAAGCCTGGGTTTGCTCCCCACATATCCAGCTGGATAATATTGGTCAAGGCACATAATCTTGTCAGGTCCCACTTGTGAAATTCGGTTAATGATACTGACCTCAGAGAAAGGGGAGAGAAGCAGCATTCAGGACCTTGTGGCTTGTTTGGTGTGTTGTTTTTTTTGTGACTGTGATCCTTTCAACCTTGTCAACCTAGTTATCTCTCTGCCAGGTGCTGGGAGAAAGGGAGGCACCAGCTGGCTCCAGCATGACTGTAAATTGGCATTCAGTGAATGAAGAGTCCACCCATGTTAGTGAAATCCAACCTTTTATGCCCTCAAACTCACCCTCATTAATCAGCCTGTAAATTTTTCCCTGCTCTGTTATCTTTGCATTTGGTTCATCAAAGCTTTGGACAAGTGTCTCACAGGGATGTAAAAACACACAGAGCTCCCACTGCCCCTACTTGCATTTCCCCATGGCTTTTGGGCATGTATTTGTGCAAAACCCACTGCCAGTTCCTGCTCTGCTGGGAGATATTAGACCCCCTAAAGCATCTGCAAACCCCCCTGTGCCCCACCTGTACCTGGTCCCACCTGTTCAGCTCAGCCCTGGTGTCAGATAAGACATGCTCTGGCCACGGCTGAATTTGGTCCTTTGTTTACAAGTAATTTGAAGCAATTCTGTAAATGTTTTTGTGCCCAGAGGTCTGGGGCTGATTTACAGCTCTCTCAACTGCGTAGAACCTTGATCCAGCAGTGTCATTCACAGTAATGGGATATCTCAGCTGTCCGAACAGAGACATGTTTTAAATGTTAAAAATGTTCTGTGATCGATTTTCTCTGTTTATAGGGAATGCCTTGATTAGATTCCCTTGTAGGCACTGCAAAGGCAAACTCCCCCTCACAATCTTCCCATATGATGAAATCTAGTTCTTTCTTTGCTCTACTTTTTATTTTTCCCTCTCCTAAACTAATTAAGTGCTTGAGAAAGGTGATTGACTGGTGGCCTGGAGGACTGAGACTTTCTGAAGCAGCGCCCAGGAGCATTGTTCTGCTGCCTGAGCTCCAGACAAAGGGCTGATCTGTGAAGGCAGAGGGGCAAGGGAAACATGGATCGCCTTGGGATGCAAGGGGTACCCAAGCCTGCCATACCCTGGTCACAACGTTGAGGTGTTTAGCTTTGACTACAGGCACTCAAATGTCACCTCTGTTTTACATAAAGAGAACTGAGAATATGAGGGACGAGGTGATTTACCAGAGATAAGAGAAAGAGCGGAGCAGAGATAGGAACAGACTAAGAGATGCCCCAGATGGGCATTTTAATCATCCTTGTTTTGCCTTCCTCAGAATTCTACATTTCTATAAAAAAAAAAAGAGAGAAAAGTAAGACAGGTTAAGGTATTTTTGTCAAGTCTGCTCTGAACTGGATTGAGACCATCAATTCATTTCACATCCATCACTGCCCAGCCATTAAAGGCAATGGCTTTCATTCTCCCTATTGACCTGGTCTGCAATCAGACCAGAGACCTTGAAAAGTGAACAACTACTAACAGACCCCTGAGCCATCTAATTCCCTTGAAAGTCACGTCCTTTTTTTTGTTTTCTTTTACTGTTTAAAAAAAATTTTAATGGAAATCTCTCTGCTTTAATCCACGTGTCTCTATTGTTCAGGAGACTAAGCCTGCTCGATCTGCTCTGTGGAAGAGAGTGTGACATTAGAAACATGTTGTGACTTGGTATGAAAGGGTCAGTCTAGCTCTCACTAATTAACATTCCTTTTTTAATATTAGTTAATTTGCAACTTGCTCTTCTGAATCACACCTCTGTTAAGTCTAGATTATCCCTCTTCCTTCCCCACCTCACAAAGTCTTCTTTCTCCTGAGCTTTTTCCCCTGGCATATGTGGCTATGCCATGTACAATGCCATGATGTCATGGACATTAACACAAATACCATGAGCCTGTTAGTTCTCTGGAGCACATCAGAGATATCTTTAGCACGCAGTGGCAGAGCAGAGCCTCACAGACAGAAATAAAATTTCACCGTATTTTTGTTCTCCAGATTTAGATGGTTAATTGATAATGAGATAAAATTTATCCCAGAACCATACAGGAGAGGGGAATTTTCTTGTGGGGAGGAGCACTAATATTCATTTGACTGAGAGTCCAGGGGGTTGTAGGAGCTGTGTTAGCTTCAGAGATTATTTCATGCCAGAGATCAGATGTCATGGAGAGCTCAGAGCACTGTGCCTGATTTTCCTGTCATGGGCACCAGCTTCCACACTGGTCTGCCAATCCCATCTTGATGTAGAACCTCCATGAGAGGAGGACCAGGGTTTTCCACTGACCAAGATGTTACTGTTATATTTTTGATGATCTCTGCAGTTTTCTACAGCTTCTTCATTGGAAACCAAGACAGTAGCAGTAACATCTGGAACCACATTGCAGTCTCCTGTCTGGTAAGGAACTCTCAACATCTCAGTGCCTTGTCAGAATTTTGTTAATTTGTTCTATGTTGTTTCTCTCCATATTTCTCCCCAGATGCATCTTCTCTCCTTGCTTCTTTGCATAAATATCATCCTGGCAATATCTCAGTTGTGGTTCACACACTGTGGCATGGACACATGCCAACATTTCCAGCGCCGCTTTTGCAGATGGGGAAAAACAGAGACAAAATCATACCGGAGTTACACAGTGCCACTCAGCAAGGCCATGGGAGGTGGAGAAGTAGAAAGACATCTTTGGTTCCATCCAACAAGACATCCAACCAGATGGAGGAGAGGTAAAGTAGATTCGTTTTGGCCAGAATAAAATCAGAATGGGTGGATTTCCTCGTAAGAGGTCCATCAGTATCTTTCCCAAGTGGTCAAGCACATTAAGCAGGAATAGTGAGGCACAATATGACCCAACTGCACTTCCAGGCACTGCCTGCCAATCTTCTCTCAAGCCTGAGCACCACAGACTTTGCTTACCTTACTGCCAGGTCAGGAACACAAATGGTCAGGGAAAGTGCAGTAAGTGTGTCCAAACGGCAAATAATCTTCTGTAGAACATTCTGTCACTCAGAGCTGAGCCGTGACACTGCCTGGGGCTCGTGTGGTGCCTGCAGGGCTGTGCTGAGCACACCCAGGATGTGGCACTGTGGCTGCTCTGGCCAGGCAGGAAGAAGGTTGTAATTTACACCTGGTGCTGAAGCAGGAGAACAAGTTGACTTATGGTAAGTGGAGAAAAAATGTTGCTTTAAAGGAAATTATGATGCAGCCAGACTATCACAAGGTACTGGCTGAGTGTGTTATCAGCTCCATAGCTGGAGCTTCCCCTGCCACTGCCACAGTCTGTGGGACCTTTGCAGGGACACAAAGAGTGCTCCTGCAGTCAGATGTAGCTGCTCACCTGAGAAGGTCCACAACAGGTTTTTAATTACTCTCATTTAATTGCTGGTGAAGTGTTGGTATGTCCCGCGGCAGTGGAGAGGAGAAGAGAGAAGCAGCATGCAGGAATTCAGTAGCAGGAGTGTTTATTTCATTACTTTACAACTCTTCTTGTAGACCTTTTGCTTCATGGTGTAATTGGTCAATTGGTCAGCCACCCCTTTAGGGTGATTGGCTGAAGTCTTACAATATCCATTCTCAAAATATTTCTCTACTGTACCATAAACAAACGTTAGCAAGGTTGCAGGTGTTCATAGCTTACAAAAACTCTACTGATAGCTTCCAGGAGAGACAAAAGTCCCTCACAGGATAGAAAGCAGCAAGAAAACTTCTTGCTAGCAGCATTTTGTATCCACAGTGAAGGTCTGTCCATCCCCTTAGGGCAGAACTGGGGCACAGCAGCCCAGCCCAGCAGGGTCACAAAGAGGATATTTGTGCCTTGTCCTTACATCCATGGAGTTTGATTGTGTGCACATTCCCTGAACCATAGGAGAATTCACTCTGACCGGAATTCTTTTGAGGACAGGCTTTCCTTGTGAGGGGTGGAGCAGGTCGCCCATCCCTGGCTGCACCATGTCTTTTTAAGCATGACATCCTACTCTGCCAGAACAAGTGTGCTTCCAAGTGGCCTCACCACTGGGATATGTCCATTTGCAGGGGTATGTTACAAGCCAGACATTCTCTCCCAATAGGAGCTATCTGCCTGAAATCATCCTGTCTGTGTGAGGTACCTGTCCCACCACCACAGAGTTACACAGCGCTCCTCTCTGCTATTTATTGTCTGTGACTGAACGTCTCACGTGTGGCTGGGCTGGAATTTGGGGTTCTGCTGATGACATGAAACCGCAATGCTTTGTTCTAGCATTTTATGTCTCAGCCTGCCTCCACTGCGTGGGCTGCCCTTTACTGCACACCCCACTCTGCTTCCTAAGGGTCACCGAGGCACGAGGAGAAGGCCAGGAGTTTCATGCAATTTAAAATGTCATATCAAAGTAAGGAGTTCATCCTGGCCCAGAGACACAGGCTTGAGACGGCTTATACTTCATTCATGATTATCTCTTAGGTCAAGATCCCTTGTAGCCAAACAGCACTCAGAAAGCTCCTTGGGCCCTGCCTCTGCCACTGACTTCCTCTGTAGCCTGAGGCAAGCCACTTCTTTCTTCAGGATTTCTGCTTCCCCTCCCGCCTTCCCTTCCTTTGCTTGAACAGTGTGTGCTCAAGGCCAGCAGTATTTCTAAGCAAGTTTATCTTGCCTGGAGCAACAGAGCCCTGATTTCACTGGGGGCCTGAGCTACTGCAGCACAGAAGAAAGAGCTGATTCCCACCTCTGTATCCCACGAAGTGATTTGGCAGTAGGATGAAGTTAATGAGCAAGTGACACTTCCTGTCAGTGTCATGGGAGAACGGGGGGTGAGATGTGTCTGCTTACCGGGGATGCCTTTCAGTTCCTATGCATCAACCCTGTCATTTTGGAAATAAAGGAGGGAGAGTCTTGTCTGGAGTCCCAAGGTGTCCATCCAGCAGCACAGCCTGTAGCTGGTGGACCTGTCTGAGCAGCTTGCACTAGCAGTTGGAGCAAGAATAGGCATCAAAGGATGCTGGGGAAGCAGGATTAATAGAACCCAGTGGGAGACAAGCTGCATCATTATGTGCTGATGCCATGATCAGGGCTTTTCAGCAGTAGCCGAGGTGTGTTCTTGGGGGACTCCTCCTCTGGCTTGAGTGCTAACAATCACTCAATCATAAAACACTCTCAGGTGTTGACAGGTTGAAAATAGAAATTCTTTAAGGGAAGATTCCAAGACAGTTTGAGCATTCTTCAAGGACAGTCAGTACCGAGGGTGGTCATGCTAATTGCTGAAATCAAGGTGATCTGCAGAAACGTTGGCAGTCACCTTCAGCACAGCAAGATCCCAAAATCCTGCTCCCAGAGCCCTGGACCATGTGCCGGCTCCTGCAGCTGTCTCCGAAAAGTATGCTTCAAGAGCACAGTGCATTATAAATTGATGCCCACATGAACATGCATTTCCACTACCTGAGGTATTTATAAACCCTCTTCTGTTAAGGATTCCTGGCAAGCCTCTTCTGTTTCCTTCCTGAAACTAAATGAGAAGTCAGAGGACTTAGAGTAGTGCAAAAAAAAAAAAAAAAGAGATTATATTCAGCCTTATTTCAACAGCCCTTCCTGAATTCACACACTCTGTATCCTCTAATGCTGAGAGGAAGATGATACACAGTTGCCTCCTGTGACCAGTGGTAGTGGTAGTGATTTAATATACAGTGAAATGTGAACAGGAATTGTGCAAAGACAAACCTATGCAATTAGAAGGCTAAATATTGTGATAACTTAACCAAAACAACCCTGACAAAACAGAGACTTCTGTCTTGCAACCCGTGACTGAAGCAATTCAGCAGACTGGAATAAGTCTAGGGTTTCGGGTTTGATTTTATTTAGGTTTTTTTATCATCTTGGAGCAGTACAATTTCTGAGTACAAGCCAGAGCAGTTCTCTGGAAGAGTGGCCACTTCTTTCCCTCCTTGGAAGTTAATGGCTCATATACCAATTCAGCAGGAGTCAAGAGATAGTCATCTTACTGTAATATCTTTTGTCTTTCTCTACCAACACCTCATTGATGGGCAATTTTTTTCTAAACAACAGCAAAATTGCAGTGCCTGCTTCTGTGTCAATAAATTCCATTATTTCACGTGGAGCTTGGCTACCATACCATTGATAGAAAATGCTGAAGTGATTACATTGAGGAACTACAGATCTGTGGCTTGAGCACTCTATAAATCTATGGACAAAGTTTGATGAAGCACATTGACAATTTATCTGACAGGAGGCTATCTAGATTTATGGGGCTTAAAGCTTCTTGCATTGTCTTCCTTGATTCAATTAATGCAAAAGCAGTTCCCATCTTCACAGTTCTTACTTGTTGAGCAAAACGTGAACTTGACATTCTTCTCCCACTTAAATGAGTAAAATATAAAGTGATAGAATCAGCCAAAGAATAATAGCTTTGCTCTGGAGTGGGGCTGGTAATGCAATGGTGTGCTCCATGTTAATGTGCTGGGATCCATGGAGGACATACTCCAGTCTTGGGGTGCCATCAGTTTTTCCCTTAATCTTTTCTAGTCCTAATAATGAGCAGCAAAATCAGACAAAATTGAGGCATGTTTGAAAAATGCTGTACTTTGCTTTTTTATTGGTTTCAAACTGGCCAGCAGTGAGTCATGGAGAGACAGGGAGAAAGAGTGGGTTATGCTTTGGGACAACAGGGATGTAGCTTGTGATCTTTCATTACTAGAGGAGGTTGAAATGAGATGCTCTTTAAGGTCCATTCTATTATTATGTGATTCTACAGAAGTCTCTGTCTCCTTCAAACCCCTGCAATAAAGCACTCCTGGTTTCGTCTTGATTTGCTTTTTTGTGCAGAAAGTGTCTCCTAAATAGTTTGCTGTTACATTGATATCTCAGGCCCACTTCTACATCCTTTCAAGGTCCAAAACCCTGCTGGTGTGAGAATCCGTGACTGTTTCCTTTTGTATGCAGTCAAAGGAGGGTTGGAGCTGTATGTGATACCTGGCGCTGGAACAAGCCCTGCTGTTGGTGCGCACTGCAGCTCTGTGTGCAGGGAGTGTTTAGCTGTGGAGAAATCCAGGAAATTGACCTGCCAGATTAGGAATATTTGCTATGATTTTTTGCCCAAAAAGAAGGAGGTTCTCCCAGCCATGCCTTGCAGAAGTTTGAGGGTTGAAGTGACACTTGAGGAGTGCCCAGGTGTCACAATGTCCCTTGGGCAGGGACCGGTTCACCCCAGAGCATCGCTGTCATCCTGGGACTTTGCCTGCATCCCCTGACATGCTGTAACTCCTCTGTGCTTCCTGACAGCAGTGCAATTTACTCAAATTTACTATAAATCATCATAAAAGCCCTTCTCTTGTGACACAGTCAGAAACCCTAAAAATGACTGACAGGCTCTTCATAAATATTTATGACCCCTAAAAAAAGACTGAAAGAAAGAAAAGTTAAATTCTTCCCTCAGTGAAGTTTGACAGTGGAGACTTCTCTGCAACAGCCAGGTCTGCCCTTCTGCTGGCACTGCAGAAGTGGCCTCACCCTGCCCAGTGGAGCTGGCCCTGCCCAGGGTCTCCCTCATCCCCAAAAGCCAGAGGGTGCAGAGAACCCAGCCCTGCCAGCTTGGCCACGGTGACAGAGGGGTGTCCCCACGCCCAGTCCCACTGCTGCTGCCCTCATGGCATCAAGTCCACAGGAAACCTGGAGAGACTGGAAGTGCAGGAGGCATTTAAAGTCCTAAAAAATTGCCCAGAATAGGCAAAGCTGCTTTTCTAATGGCCTTTGTACAGGGCCGCTGCCCTTCATAGTTTCTTTTTGCCGTGAGGAAGCCAATCGTGACCCAAACAGGGTCCTTCAAGGCCAGGTCTCCCAAGAGAAATCAGCCCACAGGCACTTGAGCCCATCCATTGAAGCTTCTGGGGCTGATTAGGAGTTTATATCTGTGTTATTTTGCTACTTTGACTTCTGCTCTTGTTCAGTTTATAAATATTGTGACATTTACTGCTGCTGGTTTGGGAGGAAAAAAGTAGAATAGGTTAGAACCGAGCAAAGTCTCGGTCTTTGTGTTGCAGAGTCAAGCCAGGAGAGGAAATTTGAATATGGAAAATTAAATGAATATTCCTTAGATGAAACTGTCTCCCAATCATAAGTCATGTGATAATAAATTTTAGTTGAGTGACAACAATATTAACAAACTGAAAAAAAGATTGATGTGCATCACAGGTCCATGAATGCAAAATAAAAGGGAAAGGCTTGCTAGTCTGTGATAGGTGAAGTATAAATATGTATCACTTGGTTCTAAAGTGAGTTATGATTACATTTTCCTACTTGTACCTGAAATCTGTAGAGGTTATTCATCTTATCCCTGTATCAGCCATGACAGTTATGGCCATGCGCTGCATACGGCACAGATACCTGCTCAGCAGATAAATCAGCAGCCATGAAGGGACTTGTCATCAATTGGATCTTCAGAATAAATATATAAATATGTGTACGGCATCGTTGTCGCTGAGAACAATTTCCCTTCTTCTCAACAATACATTTTTAAGAGGTTGTTCCAAGAGCCGCTTTCTGACAACGCCAGAGGGAAACGGAGAGGAGCAATGATCAGGCAGGAGGACTAGATTTATGGACTGTTGTCTATTTTATTTAAAAAGGAAAAAAACCCCAACCTCTTCCTTCCAGCATCACTCGTCCTCGGAGTGCAGCGCTGGCAGTCTGCAGCAAGCAGGGGAGGGAAGAGGCTATGGGGAGTTACGGTCAGTGAACATCTGTAAGAGGAAACCATTCCTGATGAGGCTGAGAGTGGTATTGCCTCTCCACTGGTGCTAAAGAGCTAAAAGTTTTATGATCCAGCAGAGACTGTAGTTTAATCCTGATTTACCACGGCAGTTCAGCCAGGAGGAGAGGCTCATCCAGGACTCAGCCAGGCAGCACGGGACCTGCCGGGACCTGCTGGCCACATACCCGGTGGAGGAGCTGAGGAGGGGGAGCCAGGGGAGATTTCTTCCCCTTTACTTGCCAGGGAGATCACAGCGACAGGCACGAGGATGTGGGAACACTGGGACTATGCCCCTGCACCACTGCATGCAGTGTCTGAGCAGGGGGACATGGGGTCGTGTTGGGATCTGAGCGCAAGGCAGGAGGGACAGGCAGAGGAGTCTGTCCTCACTGGGCAGTTTTGGACAGGCGACTCCTCCACATCAATCCAGGTGCCAGTCCTGGGGTTGCCCTGGGTGACAGACCCTCACAGCCCCAGCTTCTGTCAGCTGTCCGTCCTTGTAGAATTACAGCAAGAGGAGATATGGCAGCAGAGAAACGTGTCTCCCAACATCAGCTGCTGGAATATCCCAACAAAATGGGAAGGTATTAAACAGCTCCGGTGCTATAAAAGGCATCTGCCTGTGTGCACTGACCTGAGCCCTGGGGTCTTTGGTCCCAGAGTGAGGAATAAAGGTTTGGCCAGCTGGAAATGCTGATGGGTAATGAAGTTAAGATGTTGAATTCATGCTTTGCTTTCCTTGTGACAGTTGCTGTTGTCAGGGACTAAAATGGTTCATGCCTAAACATTGTTATGAAGGAGTTCTGCCCATTACAGCAAAAACTGTATGAAGAAGCTACAACCACAGAAGCCCACCCCTCCTTGATGATGCGTGACTGTACCTTTGGACTGTGAGTTAAACTGCCTAGATAAGATAAAGGGGACACTATTGTTCAGTCATCTCAGGCTGAGGGAGAAGAATGCATCCACAAGAAAGCCAAACCCAGCAACTGTGCTAAGAAACATCGCTGGCTGGGTTTGGGGAAGCCCACAGAGGCCAGGTTTACACAGAGTCCTCCACCAGTTGAGGGCAGAGGGAGGAGATTTTGGGTGTGTGGCATAACCTCTGGTCAGAGGCACTGAACACCCACCCTCCCTTACACAAACTGGCCAGCTGTTGAACCCCCAACCCCACAGGCCACATCCACGGGACACTGAAGAGAGAGGCAGATGAGGGGGTGCCATAATCCATGAAAGACCCCCCGAAGTGCTCCCCAGACTCATTCCTGAGGCCTTGCACCACAGCACTGCACATGACACAAAGTGATGCAGCAGACCCGGAGTCTGCTGAAAGAGACTATGTCAAACTGCCCCCTCACCAGGGGGGAACTACCTGGGCATTCCCACCTGGCCTGAGGGTATATTAATCCATTGCATCCTATGCTTTTCGGGAGACCCTCACCACCAGCTGGAGAGGATCGTCAGGATGCTGGTGGGATCCATGGAATGGTGATATTCTCTTTAATCTGACTCTGTCACACTCTTTCTGTCCACCCCACCTCTTTTCCATTTCTTTCTCTTCCTTTCTCTTTCTCTCTTTCTCTCGTATTTACTATCAAATAAAATCCATACTAATGACTTTGGCATATGGTCTCATTTGCACCTTAATTCAGGCAGAGGCACTGCCAGTCAAAAATTGGACCGCAACAGATGTGTGTGTAACTCCAGAGTTACAGATGAGGGATGGAGGCTCTCCACATTCTCCTAAAAATCCCAGGTGCAGCAGCTGCACAGCCACTGCCTTGCCGAAATTTCATATATGATACCAAGCATCCATGAAGATGATGACAATATGAAATAGTTTCCATCCTTGACAGCTACATTCTGCCCTCGTACTTTTTTCTAAGTCTGGGAGGGAAGGACAGAGGTTCCATACAATTTCAATTTCCAGGTGAGTCTGGAATGCAATCTCCTGATGACTATGCCTCAGTAGCCCAGGGAAAAACTGTTTGGTGTTTCTAAACACTGTCTCTTCTGGGAAGCCTTTTGTTACTTAATTGGCGCTGTTCACGCAGCTGCATCACAACTGTGCTGAAGGTCCTCAGCAAGGATAAAGTCCCAGATTTGCCAAGAGGTCAAAAATATTGTTTCCAAATAAAGTTTTACATGGATAGGTGTTTGATAGTTACAAATCATAACCTTCAGGTTCCATCCTATCTCACAGAATTAATCACCTCCACCTCCCTGTCAGGCAGCTGTGTGTAACAAGGTTGTTACCTCAGGTACACTCTGACTCTGTGCACACCCAGGCTTTAAAGTTTTCTGACCTTTTCTCCTTGGTTTTCTCCAAAATTGTGCATTCCTTTTAACCAGCTTTATATATTTCTTCAATAATGCATGGCTTTGACTTTTATTTCCCCAGGGACACCTCAGGCTTTACTCTGGAAAGTCAGAGGTTAATAAAATGTGTTTGATTTGGAAATGAGAAGGCAGGAGGGAAGTGCTGGTGAGTCAGGATCCTGAGAGATGGGGAAAGCAGCAAACTTGATTCTGAGGATGGCTGAGGATGTCACCTGTGAGGCACCTGAGATGTTGCACACTGAGTGTGTTAAATGACATGTAGGGAGAAGAGATGAAATGGGTTGGGTTTTTCCCCTAAACTATGATACTTTAATGAAAAACAACTTCTGTCCTTCTGTAAGAGCTATTCCTATTCTTGAACTGTGAAGGAGGAGGAGGAGGGAACAGGAAAATGCCATATGAAATTGTTAAGCTAAATTCAGAGCTGGTACGTTCTGGCCAACAAGGAAGATGTAACCATATATCACAGCATTCTGTTAACGAGGATTCATTTTTAGCCCAACTCATCTGTAATGAAAACCCCTAACATTTAATTTCCATAACGCCAGAATTAAGGCTGTCTTTAAACTCAGTGTTCTCTACATATTGGATTTTGGCTGTGGAGTAAATCTCTGTGCTCAAAGAGCAATGTAGGAGCCATCCTCCCACCATAGTAAGTGGATAATGCTGACTCAGAACTTTCACTGTAACTGCAGACAAAAAATGTGCAGCTCCTATTGTTGGGAATACTGTCACTAAAAAGGTGTCACTGCTTTAGTTAAACATTTGCAAGAAGAGAGAATTTGTTACGCACTGAGATTTCTATGTTTGCAGGAAAACAGTGGTAAAAGAGTGTAGGTGGGTACACTTGTTTTGTGTACGTAAAAATTGGAAAAATCCTATTTTCCCTTGAATTTATTCTCAACTCTGTTAGTGTGTTATGTTGCCATGACCATTTGGGCACATATTTTGTGTTTTCCAGTACCAAGATATCATTGAAAACTTAGACTTTATGCAGTACAGTGGTCATTTTGTCATTACAGCTAAAGACATCCACGACCAAACGAGATATGAAGGACGAATCTCACGTCGCTGTGACACTCGAGCATACTCTAAATCACCTGCAGAGCTGTTCTGCGTCAGTCTAAAAACAGTCTAAATATCACAAATGACAATGGCAGAGGCTGATGCGCACTTTGCTATGAAGGAGTGGAAGGTGAAAAACACCAACTTTTTTGCTGTGTCTTCATTTCATCCCCTGCCAAATGAAGACACCTCCAAAGGAGGCTGGTGGAGGCTTCTTCCTGAGTGTCTGGAAGAAGTCAGAGGAGGTGGAAAATGCAAAGGAATCATAAAGTATCCTTACAGTAAGGCTGCCTGGAAAAATTAGGAATCTTAATGTTAATTAGAGCTGTGTGAATAATTCATAATGGATCGCTCATTAAAAGAATGCTGTTCCTTCTTTCTGTTTGCAAATTGTCCATAAGCAGATGGTGATTTTTCTGGATTGCGTTTATTATCCAAACCTATTTGCTAAATTATTTTAGGGGAGTATTTGCTCTGTGCCTCGTTCAGCAGGAGTTAGCTGGGCATGTTGAATGGTCAGAATTCACCATGATCACCTCAGTTTTCACTGGCTGTATTGGTGGGTTTGTGGTCCTGGCTGGAGGTGTTAACGTTTAGAGGATGGACTCCAGCACGAGCACTCGTACACTGTTTTACAGCTCCTTGTGCTTCCCCGTCTGTACGTCACATCCACCCGCTGTCTCTCTGTTCAGGACTTGCCTTTGCATAAAATTATTCAGAAATGTTCAAATCAGAATAATTATTCCTGAATAGCTCTCTCTGTGAGCACTTATCCTATAATAAGAGTGCTGTGTACCAGTTTAGTTTAATCTGCTTGAAAGTGAGCTAAACTAAACAGGAATAAGGCATGCCAACTGCAAAAGAAAAGATGCCACAGAATTGAAATTCACAGCCTATCTCTTGCTTTTTAACGCAAAATCCTTTTTCTGGGTCAAAGAGGCCCCTGAGCAGCGACGCTGTGGAAGCTGAAGGGCTGAGTGGCAGCACTCTGTAAACACCCTGCTCAGTGCCCCCTCTGCTAGGGAGGAGATACTCAAAGAGACCTTGAGTATGACCCCAAACAGTTGGTCTTTGGTTATCCAGATTATTTCCCGTGTGTGCACAAACCCCGAGCACTCCCTGCCTCGGGGGTGTGCGGGTCCCTGCATGGCAGCCCCCACTCCCCAGGGCACAGTGGGGTTAATGAGCCAGGGAGCCCCACACAGCCGGGGCAGGGTTCGGATCAGACACCAGATCCCACCAGCACCGCCTCCATTCTCTGAATAAAATTACTCCTCAGTGGAAGCGAAAAGAAAGGAATAAAAAGACTGTCAAAACCTTGGTGGGTAAATATTTCTTCTGTGCTACAAACTATTGCTTACAGCTAGTATTTTTTGGGTAATGATCTGCTTTTAGATTTTCTCTGAGATGTATATTCCATCTCTTTGGCTCTGTCTCGGCCTTATCTCTGCTCATTTTTTTTTTTTTTTTACTTTCTTAAATCTCTTTCTTTACGTTTAAAAACACTCTTTCCCTGAGCTGTTACAGATGTATCATTCCTGGCTTTGCTCTTAACATGCAGCTGAGCAACTCGGGAAGCAGAGGGAGGATGCTTGTGGCAAACTCCACATCCTGGATGCAGCTGAAGAAGCTGCTGCAGCTGAGCTGAACCTCTACCTTGAGCACCACCAAGTGCAATGGTGCTGCATCTGCCCAAGGGGGGGTGAAACTAGAGCAGAAGCGTGCAGCAGGACACCACTTTATAAAGGATACTAAAATAAATAAAAATAATAACAATAAAGATTAATAAATGAGGAAATTTATCAAGAAAATTCTTTAAAGTCCAGGGCACGGATTTCATTTTCTCAGAGCCAACAGGAATTCCCTGTGCAATTGGGAACCCTCTAACTAATTAAAGTTAGAAAGTGGTATGTTTATTCAGGCGCCAGCAGGCAACTTGGGAGTAGTCTCCTAAAGACGTGTCCGCCCCATACAAGGCTTTTTGCTATTTCTCTCACAAAGTGTTTCATACTCATCATATGCATATCTCCAGCACCTCCCATTCCCCGCTTCCTATTAAAATGAGGATATTAGTACTTTGCGCTTGCACAACTCTTTTCTTGATTTGGGCCGGTGGTCTTGATTTGAGTCAGTGGTCTTGAAAGATGAAGTCAGGGAGGTCTTCATCACCATGAACTTAGTGCCGTCTATTGTGGGCAAACTTCGACAAGCCTCCTGGCGACGGCCCATACCTCCTGCTTGTATTTGATCATGCAATTTAGGTGCTAGCTATAGTTCTATCGGCTTTTTTTGTTCTTATGACAGTTCGTTTGTCCTAAACAAAGTTTAAGACAGGTACATAATAGTGAATAGCACCATACTTCTTGGCTAAATTTCTAACTCTTCATTAACTTATCTTTTGGTTCAATCAGTACAAATTGCTTCTAACTCCTGGCTAAAGTTTAATTCTTCATAATCTTGACTCACAGTCACAGGTGAGATTTTCACAGGTACTCCAAGCAGTCACATTTCAGAGCAGGCATCTCACTTTCACAGGGATATTGATGGGCACTTCTTGCCAAACTTCGGCGGCTAAAGTTTGGTACCTCCCTTTACCTGATGATCTCAGCTTCATACAAGGCCAAAGAAGGGGGAGAATCATTCTCAGGTGGACACTGCAGCTAGAAGAGATTGTTTGTCCTCTGCTGAAACAAATCTGAATTAGATTCCCTACTGAGACCAGCAGGAAAGTGAATTGCAGCAGTCTTTACTGGAGTCAGAATCACAAAGAGATGGGGGTTGCAGGAGTTAAAATAAAAGATGTTCTTAGAGGTAAATTATGTTTGAACTAACAAACTTGAGAGTAAGAAATTGCCGCGATACTCGGGGACACTGGCAAATGGAGAATTTGCATTTCAGTGTACGACAGGGCAGAGACACTGAGTGACAAATAGGCCACGCTGCTGTGACTTACAGCTGGGCTCCCTGTCCTAGGTTACAATATAAGATGTAACCAAAAGTGTGTATTCTATTATCATCTCCACAAGCTGTTAAAACAGGTGGGGCTGTGCTCGTTATCTCCTACCATAACTCACCCCTGATAACTTCCTCTGGGAGCTATCTCTGCTTAATGGGCAATCAAGGACCCACCACATGACTCATACAATTGCATCACCCCATTGTGAGATGCTCCGCCCAGGGGGAAGAACCAAGCATTCCCACCTGGATATAATCTGGGGTTTGGAACAGAGGACAGAGCCTTTCCCACTGGATTCCCAGAGGACAAGAGCTACACAACCACCACTGGACGTTCTGAGGAGGACCAGACCTTTCTACGAGATCACTGCTTCAACAGAACCACTTCAGAGAGAACTGCAGCTGTCACCTGATCGGGCTGCTACCCCCACCCTGCCCGGCAGGGTGCCAGGTTACCCTGACCCTGTCAGGTTAAACCAGTGTTTCTGTATTATTGCTTTGTTATATATATACATATATATATTAGTAAAGAACTCTTATTCCTATTTCTCCTATAATTGCCTGAGAGCCCTTTAATTTCACAATTATAATAATCTGGAGAGAAGGAGCTTATGTTTTCCATCCTAAGGGAGGCTCCTGCCCTCCTTGGCAGACACCTGTCTTTCAAACCAAGACGCTCCCCCACTGCTGGCAGTCCCTTCGCATCTCGCCACCAGCATCTTCTCCTCTGGCTCCACACCATCCTCTTTCATCTTTCAGTCATTCCTCGGGCAGGTTTGTCAGAACTTGCCCCAGCACATGGCTGCATTGGTCGTTCTGACAGCTTTTAGATTAACAGGAGTTTAATTCAAAGTCTTTGGTGTGCCCCAGTGCCCTGATCCTTTGCCTCAGTTTCCCTGGCGAGACAATGCCAGCTTGAGCTCCTGCTTTGTAGCAAGGCACAGGAGCAGGGCCATGGCTCTGTGGAGGGTGGGGCCAGCAGGATCCCCGGCCCAGGTATCCCTTTGTTCCCCATTCCCTCTATTCCCTCAAGGTGCTGCTCTCATCCGTTTCTGAGCAGCAGGGACTGAGACCATGCTGCAACCCTGGTGAAGCACCAAGGAAGGCTCTGAGCCCACCATCCAGGCAGAGGCAATATTCCACTTGGAAGCCCTGGAGAAAAAGCCTCCTGAGAGGGACCTTCCAGGAGAAGGGCCATGGCTCTCCCTTGTTCCCATCACAAAATTCCCAGGCTGCACCAGGGAGTTTAAAGGATGAAGCTGTGCAGTCACCTGCCAGCCTTCCCCAGCTGAGGCCATAAAGCACAGCGCCCCGTGGCAGCTCTGTGCCTGTGCTTGCCAGGAAAGGTATGTTAATGTACCCCCTCTTTATTATCCCATCTGAAAAGATATTTCGTTTTACCAGTTTTTACTACACAATCTCAGTAACTCAAACTTGTTTAAAGGCTCACAGCTTCAGGAAAATGCATTACATCTTGGCTTTTAAATCTGCCAGCTCCCATTTATTGGTATTAATAATAAATTGGGAAAGCTGTTCTTTTTATTTTATTTTGGCCCTCTGAATAATTTATTTCAGTAGCTCTAAAATGAAATATTTTAAAAAGAAATTGTCTTTAAGCAGCATTTCTGTATCCTAAAGGTGGTGCCACTCTGTGTGCAGTTAAGGAGTCATTTGCAGTGCTTAGGAAAGGGGAAAAGTGATGGCAAAAATATAACAAAACTGTTTAATAATCATTTATGAGCCCAAAGTGTCCAGGGAAAAAAAGTTTTTAATAATAAATACCTGAATTAGTTTTCATTTAAAGTTTAGGCATCTTTAATTTATAAATGCTATTTAGGCAGAGAAATGTTGATGAGGGCTGGAGTGATTACTCGCATAAGTGGAAATACAAAACTTTGATGCTCCTACACAGTTCGTTCTCCTGCTAACTCCGCAGAGCTTTTTTTAAGCTGAGCTCACCCAGGGAATTGCTGCCTGCATATTTATGTATTTACTGTGAAGCTACTCTTTTTTTTTTAACTTTTTTTTTTTTTGCCAAGCCAGCATTGGCTTTTTAATCTTTCACTCATTTCAGCATTACTGTAGTGAAGGAGGATATTAGTGGCCAGGCCCTTCTGTCAGGAATGCTGGTGTAAAATCAGAGCAAATGGGCTGAAGTCAGTGGAATTTCTCCATATTTTAAGCATACAAACACAGCCCCTGGTGCTTGGGGGATATGGGAACCCGGGATTACCTCGAGTTTGCCTTTGCCTCTCTCCTACTGTGTTAATCAAAATGAGAGAGAGGAAGTTTGGCCAATAATAATTGTTTTTCCTCTGCTGTATGGTTTATAAATGCAATCCCTGCATTATTATATTGAAGCTGGGAACCTCTAAGCAATTACTTCCCAGCACATTAGTGTCCATGTACTAAATGCTAAAGGGTTTATTCAGTGCATTGCAGGATCAGGTTATTGCTGAGTCTGTCCATCATGCCCAGAAATTATTGCTATAAGTGCTTTAAGAGCATGGCCAGTACAATGGAGACATAACCCAGCTGAAGGACTGCAGTGCTCCTATTTAGAGAAGGGGAAAAGAAAAAAAAAGGCTGCAAAAGTGTTCAGGTGCACAAAATCTCATCATCAAAAGCTCATTGCTGGAGGAACAAAAAAAAATTTTAAAAAAGAATTAAAATTAAAATTTTTAAAAATTAAAAAAAAAGAAACACAAACAACTTTATACTGAAATTCAGTGGAAATTGAAATAGTGAAGGAAATATGCTTTCTTTTTCAATTCCAGATGCTCATGCAGTCTTTTGCCTGGGATTAAGAGGTCACTTATTGCAGCCTTAAAGGATAAGGACTGGGCTAGATAGGAGAATCAGCAGCTGTTTATTCTGTAAATGTTTGAATATGAATCAGGTCTTCCTTTTCAGAGCTTTGCTTATTACTTTTATTTACCAGGATAATACCAGAAGTCTAATTAATTCTCCCTACCTCTTTCAATCTTCAGTGTCTCAGTGCTTCAGCAAAGCTGGAACCCTTTAGAGCTTTCTCTCTATTGACTGAAATATCCTTGTTTATAAGGATGGCTATGTTTTCATCTTTTCAGCTGAGATTGCCTTAAAATGTACTAGTGCAGAGCACAGAGATAATGCTGGGGGAATAATAATTTCTATTTTTTTTTCCTTGCACTTGGTTATCAACTAGTGGTTTATTTCTGTAATCGTCTTTATCAGAGTCCCCGCTGCACAGCAGTTAATATTCAGAAATGGTTATTATCTCTTTCAAAATTCAGAAATAGCAGCCTCAGAGAGATGTCCTGAGGTCTGGGGCTATGAAGTGACTTCTCCAAAATCATCTAGGGAAGGATTTTAAGGCTGAGATTAAACAGACCTAAATGCGATGTTCAAAAATTCGTGTCTAGTCCTGAAGTACTTCTGCAGACTCTTTCTGGGAACAACTCCCACTCTCTGGAGGTATTTCTGGAGGCAGCTCTTAGACTAAATGCAGCCCTGAAAGTGCCAAAGTTGGGTGTAGTGAGTCCCAGTCCACTTCTCTGGGTTCTGCGGCAGGGATTTGCATCTGATTTGGGCTAAAATGCCTCTGCCATTGCCCTGTAGCGTCCTGTTTCAGCCCATTTCCACTCACCATCACAGTCAAGGCAGCACAAGGCAGTTTCCTGGGGGAAATGAGGCACCCAGCACTTCACCAGGGCTGCAGCAGACACGGGTGGTTCCTGTGCCACCTCGCGATGATGCTGGGGGTTGCTGTGCACATGCCCAGGAGCAGGAGGATGGTGTGGTTTATGTTTTCCTGGGCCCGGAGCTGGGTACCACTGTCACCTTGAGCTGAGATGACAAGTCCCCTTCTGTGAAGCCCTGTCTGCTTTGACTGTAAGCTCCTTATCCTGGGTGTCTCTTGCTGCACTCTCATGTCCTGTCCTAGAAAGCTGCCACAAGAACAGCCCTTATCTTGATGAGGGGCTCAGTGTGCTGCTCTGCTGCCTTGTAACAGTAATACCCTTGGAAAAGTTCCTCCTCTCATCCAGCCCAAGGACAAATGAATTCCCTCTCTGTGCTAATTCAACAAGGATTTTGTTTATTCTTGTTTATTACTGTTGGTGATGCTTGTACTATTGGAGTTTGCTGTTTGCTCACAGAACTCTCTCTGCTGCTAAAGCCTTTGTTTGCGCAGTTGACCTAAATATTTCCAGGTTTTAAAAGTTTTCAATTAATTCCAATTGACTCCTTTTAGATTTAAAAAAAAAAAATTCCTTCTCCTTCCTGTGACTCTGGGGCTCCCAAAATAGTTGTTCAGTAAAAATAGCTCTTAATAACCCTATGGCCCAAAGAGGTGCATGAAGGGCCCAGCCATTTCCTAAATATAGCATGAGGTGTTCTCTCTTGATTATGCATTTGTTATTCATAATTATTAATTATATGCTGGTTATTACATCACTCTCTTGTTCTGTTGGCATACTGTGCATTTCAGAGAGGCAAAAGCCAAGAGGAATGGGTGACATCTGCTCAGCACAATAATTAATAACTTTATGATAATGATGTACATCTACTTAGCATTGAGCTCTGGAACACACAAGGAAGACCTACCTAAGCTAGTTCACACCTTGGTCTGTACATGAAGGGTGACTTTGGCACTAAGGCTGGGACACTTCTACAGCCAGAAGGGGGGGAGGGGGATGATAATTAGGCACCATCAATTAGAGGACGTTGCCTGGGCTTGGGCCTCTTGGAATTTTGCATTATGATGTTACACTTGGATTTTTTGAGGGACTCCAAAGACACAACTGGGCATGCACAGCCACCTGGGCTTCTGTGAGCAGGCTTGGTGTGAAAGAAATGCAAAGTAGGAAAATCATGTCCTTTCTCTGCTGTCTGAAGTTGGATCATTACACAAAATTCACTTTTGAAAAGCTTGATCCTCCTTCTTCCACGTGTCTTTGAGCACTCCAGTGGTGGGAACAACATGGAGGCACAGTTTTGGCCATAGAGGTTTTCTCCCCCTCCATCCATCCAGAGCACCAGGGCCAAGGGGAAGATCCAAACCTCCCACTGACAGACACACTGTGGTGAATAGAGTCCCTTGGGCTTTATGCCAACATCCAAACTCTCCTCCCAATATTCCTTTGGATCTGCTAAGACATTATGTTTGGATTTCCAGCCTGGGTGTTATTTGAATGTGCAGTAAGTAGCCTCTTGCTGGCAAAATGAGATGCTGATAAGCTTCTGAAATCTATATTCCAGCCTCGAGATAACAAAACAACAAATTTTTTACATCCTAGGGAAAGAAAAAAAGTGACAGGCTGTTAGGGGAAGAGATCAAGATATGTGCAAAGATGTGTCCCTGTCCCTCCATTCTTGACTCAGTCATTCCCTGGATGACATAACTGGGGTGAGGGGAGTGTCCTAATTCCCAGAGAGGGGTTAGAAGGGAGGGGGCATGGAAGCACCAGGGCTGGAATTGATTTTCCTCTGCTGGAGCAATTACACTCCCGAAGTGGCAAAAAATAAATAAAAATAAATGAGTCATAAACACCTCATTTGAATCTTTAAATGAATATCGGATTTTAATTATAAAGGTTTAATTTTTAGAACGGAAAAGCTACTTTTGCAAAATTACTGCATGCAACTTTTAATTAACTTTCAAGAACTTTCTCTTACTTAAAAAAATCTAATTAATAATACCTAGGGAACTATTAGCATAAGATATGTGAAGGAGGGGGTAGAGAAATATAAAGCATATATTGTACAAAATTTCTTGGAAGAAAAACTTGTTAATTCTAAAAACAAAGGCAAACTTTCCAGCTTTCCTAGTTCTGGCCTATAAAGAGCTTTTCTTGCTGAATGAAAGCATGAGAAAGACATGGAAATCATAGGATTTAGAACAGAAAATGCTGGTATGTTAATCAGCTGCTGCAGAGACCTGGACGACTGGGAGAGGGGGGGTCTCTCACTCAGCAGAGGTTCCTTTATTTGGGGGAAATATGGGAGGTGGGATGGTTCCAGGGAGATAGGGAGCGGAGGGGTAAGAAGTGGGTTGGGAACCCTCTCGATTGCTCATCAAAGAACCTAAACCCAGCTGTGAAGAGAGGAGAGCTGAGCCTCACTACTGGGCAGGAAAAGCAGGAGAAGAGACTGTGAGCTTTTTTGCCACCCACCATGAGCTGGTGGGGTGGGGATGGACGGCAGCTGCCAAATCAGGTGTAAAAGAAACCTTCCTGAGGCATCCCACAGCCCTCCTGAAGGAAAGGGTCTGTATATGCAAAATATGCAAGCAAGAGCAGGCTCAGAGCAGGAAGGGGGATGGTGCTGTGACGTTCTAGTGCAGAAGGATATTACTGCAGAAGCCAAGAGGGAAATTAAGTCAGGGTACAAGGACACGGGGAGGGCAGCCTGGGGTAGAACTTGTTGCTTCAGTAATGGAACAACAGCGAATGAGAATCAGTTCACAAAAATATTTTGCCCAGGTCTTGTTCCAGCTGAGTTTTAAATTAACCAGTGGATACAGCTGTCAGCATTTCCTTTATGAGATTGTTCCAACACAAGAAATCCTCCACGGTCGAAGCAGCGTGTTTGGAAATATCTGTGTTTGAGTGTATAAAGAAGGCTGAGCCTGATAATCTCGTGCTCTGCCAACATTGCTTTGACTCAGCTAAATGTACACTGAATTAAACTGAGACCTAAACTTCCTGGACGCAGTGTCCTCTATGGCCAGCTCAGCAAGAGAGAGCTTCCACCTCAATATCCTTTCAGGGAGGGAAGGAAAGAAGGATGCAAACCTGAAGATTTGAATCATTCCTTTGCCTGGGCAGGAGGAATTGAGGTTTGCAGCCCCCTCTCCTAATGAGCTCTCTGGCCAGTACAGCTGAAAAGTAAGTCAGTGAGCAGGAACAAAGTACCTGGAACAGAAACATAAAACTTTGGATTGGGGATGCGCCTGACGGGCAGAAACATCCTGCTTTTTGCACTCTGCTTTTGCAGCAAACCCACAAGCTGCACCCAGGCTGCTTCCAGACGGCCTCTGAAGGCAGAGAACGGGATAAATCTTCCACCTTCCTCCTCCTCCGTGCCTGAGCAGCAGACAGACAGCCCGAGGGCAGGTCACTGACACGCCTGACAAAGCCTATCGCTGTCACACAGGGCTCAGGGACCCTGGGTCCGTGTCACCTGGCTGGGGCTGACTGGGATTTTCTGAAGCAGGACTGGCACAGCTGGCTGAACTGGACCATATCAATCCCTGTTTGGAACAGGTTGTGTTTTGGGACCCTGTAGCCTTTGACTAAGAGTTCTCTTCTTCGTAATATCTGCTCAGTGTTGTCACCTTCCCTCCTGTGACAGCAGCCCACATGCATCGACCATTTAGACAAAACTTCTGGGGTGGTATCCAGCACTCAGATTTCCCTTCTTTTTCTTCTTTGCTCCTCTGTTTTAGCACGTCTGCCTGTGATGTCTGGTCGTACAGGGCTGTAGGATTAGGATTTGGTGTGCCAGAGCCAGACGAGGGCAGGAGATGCCGAGTATGACTGGAATTCTGTGCTCATGTCAGAGGAGCAGAATGTTCCCCATGGAGCCCGGCATGCAGCAAGACCTGGAGGTTCACCCACAACCCCAACAGCCTGTCTGAAATAACTTTAAACCACTTGGCCCAGGTTTTGTTGGCTGCTTTGGGGTTTTTTTCATTCACCTTCTCCCACAGGGGATGATCTGGAGCTCGCTCAGGTGTATCTGCACAGTTGGGAGGGGTGAGTGTGATGTGTGAATGCCCTACACCAAAAAGGGGAGGAAGATCAGGAAGGTAAAGCGAGGAAAGCATCAACTTGAGCAAGTTCACACTTAAATCCTACACTTAATCCTACACTTAAGTTCACACTTAAATCCTAAAAAATGTGATCCAGAGCCCCTGAGTGCACAGGACATATGTTCTACCTCACTTACCTCAGTCCTCTGACAGACTGGGAACTCAAAGATCTGTTTTTCTCTGGAGCTATGAAAACATGTCACAAAATCTGCTACTTCTGCATTCGAAGTAATTTTACTTTTACAAGAAAAAAAAATCGCCCTGAACTCTTGAAAAACAACGCCACAATAACAAAAAAGAAAGGGAAAAAACCCCTAACACCCAAACAAGTTGCGATTCTCACATCCCTGATAGGATGTTCCAAATATAACCACGAAACACAGTTCTTAAGCCTGTATTTATTACTACACAAATCTAGTTTAAAAACAGCTCTACAGGGGTTTGTGTTCAGCTGTAGCACAAGATCAGAGTGAAAAGGACAGCTGTGCCAGCAGAACTGTAGGGCTGCACTGACCTCCAGTGGAATGGAAGAAATACTCCAGTGGTAGAGGCTTTTTCACAGCCCTCTGAAACCAAAACTTGCCTTGTTTCAAGCTTCATAGAGGCACTGAATTCATATAAGGATCAGGGAATTTATTACAGATTACTGTATAATTAGGATAAATACATTAAAATACTGTAAGGGGATTTAGGAATAGCGTTCGGATTTAGGAATAATGTTTCCAGTCTAAGTCTAGCCTCATCAAATTTAAACTTAAATATGCAGGTGTTAAATAGAACTTTCCAAAATCAATCATCCTGAGGGGTTTTTAATTGATTGAGGAGGAAGTTTAACTCCCCTTTTCCACTGCAGAAAATTGTTAAAGACGGTTCATTTCAGTTTTCCCATCCGAAAAACCTTTTCCCTTTGATTTGGTCACCTAATCATGGAACTCTAATAATAGCCTCTGCATGACATTTCCTCTCAGCACTTAGGAGGAGTTTTCCAAGGTCAGACAAAGGTGATGAAACAACAGAGTGGCACTTCTCAATCTGTGTGGGGATGATTGATCACCCCATCATATTAGATATTAGAGAAACATTGAGTCCTTTCATGTCCTGATCAAAGGAGAACATCCTGTGCCCGAGATATTCTCCAGAATGCCGTCATTTAACAGTTCCAAGGTCAGCTGAAGGAAAACGTGGCATCTTTTCCTCCAGCAATCTCCAGCCGCGACGGCTGCACATGGGCTGTTTTAGGAGCTGTGCTTACTTGGAATGAAAAGGCTGACACTGACACAAACGGCTCACAGAGAAACAACTCCTGGGTGCTGAAAGACAACCTTTGCTGAAAACAGTCCCCTTCCCCTGAAACAGCTAGAGGGCCCTTCCAAGTTGTTCACGAATTTTCTCTGAAGAGCAATTAGAGAACTATTGTTCAAAGTGTGCTCAACAAGGAGGCAATGAAGACTTCAAAGGGAAGAGGCAGAGCCTCTTGGCTTGATAAAGCCACTCCAGAAACAAGCAGGGGGGAGTCAGACAGGCAAGGGGAACTGAAAAGTGCAGGAAAACAAGAGAAATTGAGACAGTGCTCTGGGGTTGGGTTCTTTTTCGGTGGATATTATTTTGTTGTTGAAGGCAAGATTGAAATATTTCCATCCAAAACAGTCAGATGAAATGAAACAAAATGTTTTGGCTTTGAATTATTTAACCATACTTAACCAGTTCCCAAGCACTTCATTCTAACCTCCCTTCAAATTTAGGCCAAATTTTAAATTCAAATTGCAGTCGGACAAGTGGAAGGGTTTGATTTCCTAAAGAGCCTCCCAGGTCATTCATGGTATTTGCTCTGCACCCACCTTCATCCTCAAAGTGTGTAACAAGAAGGAGCAGGCACAGGAGGCAGAAAGGCCAGCAAGGCTCTGTTTTGACTCAGAATCCCTTCACTTAGCACTGATCCCCCCGAACAGAAGCATTTTTAAAAATCCCACTCATTTTGCATGCCCTCCTTAGGCTATAACTCGTCTGAAAATTATTATTTGTGTTCCATGTGCTGCCTGTGACTGTGGGAGCCTCCTCCGTGACTTGGGCTCTTGGTTCCTGCTCTGCCACTGACACACAGATCCTTGGGATGTTCACAGACATGAACACACAAGGAAAACCCAATATTTCCTTGTTGGACTGGCAAGAGAAGAGGTGTATTTGCTTGCTTTAACTTTCAGAAGTGTATTTTTTTTTATTTTACAGCAATGGAGCTGATGCAAACCTGCCTCAGGAAAGCTGTTGGCACAGAAAATTCCAGCCCAAAATTATTATTATGGCAAAATTATGATCACCCTCCAACAGTGTTTTTCTAATGAGAGGTGTCAGGTGATTTCAATAAGTACAAATGCCATTCCTCTGTATAATTGACTGTGAATATGATTTAAGATATATGTCAAACTATTTAAATGCCTTGTGGCTTTGGTTTTTTCAAATACGCTGATCCACCTCTAAGAAAGTCTTCAAGAGATTTTTTTATCCCCCTCACAAGCAATAAAACATTTTAGATGAGATTTCTTGATCTTAGTGTTATCACAGAGAAAGAGAGTAGCAAACAGCAGGTGGAGGGACACTGTCCATGTAACACTTTGTGTGCTCACTGGGATTTGTTATTCTGCTGACTGCTTCAGCGTTTGTTATTGCTATAGGATGAGTCCAGCTGCAACTTTTCATGGAAATCCTCCTCACATGGCCAGAGCAGCCTGAAACACCTTCTCTCCTTCTGGGTATAAACCCAGCCGCACTGGAGAGGCCCCGTGGCTCCATGAAGTCCCATCAAATCCTGTAAGAGGGAGATGCTCCTCAGTGTCTTTGGAAGCTGCTAAGTTTTAATGCCTGTGCTGTGTTACTTCCTTGGGAATGCATGAAAAATACTGATTAGAGAAGCAAAGAAATAGGACCTTGAAAAAAAAAAAAAGACCAAAAAAAGGACAAAGAAAAAGAAATAATTTACCTTCTAATGATGATTCTCTGTGAAGCTCCAGGGATCCAGGTGCTGTGTCTCCCACCTGGGGCACATGGACACACCAGGGGTACTGCTCGCAGGTGGTAGCTCAGTTAAAGGCATCACCTCACCTTCCACTCACTTCTCAGAAGGGCCCACATTCCTGGTTTTAATCAATTGTAGCTTCTCCTTCCACTCTTATTGTAATGCAGCTAGTGCAGTGTGTTTATATAATCTATCATATCTTAATTAAAAGGTCTGCAGCTTTCCCTTGGACTTTGTTCATTTTGGTTTAGTAGCACCAAGCTAAAGTGATTGGACATTATTGAAAAAACATGTCTTGATGGCACTGAACCAAGACTCCTGACAAATAAGCTGGCAGAGAACTTCACAAGTGTGACAATTCATCATGCTCTGCAATAGTTATTTGTTTCAAAATGTCAGAATTTTCCACAGATCAGAAGTTCCCTCTCCTTTCTGTCTCTATTGTGAAGTCCCTCAGCCAAGATCCCCCCACGCTGAGCGTGTAGGAATGCACAGATCAGCAAGACATGTCAAGTGCTACTGAAAGCATAAACAAAGTAATGGAAATTATTCTTAGAAAGCAGAAAAATATGGATGTAATGTTATAAAATTGTTTGCTGAGTATTGAACAATGAGGTGAACCCTCCAGCCCAGGTATGAAACATCTCAATTATACAAACCCCAGATTCATTATTCCCACTTTCATTCTGTACTGCACACAAGTACAGTGCTGTGATTCCTTCTACCACGTGGTGTTACTCCTTAGCTTGTCATGGGAATCTGGTTTTGGGGTAGAAATTTGACCCATCAATTAGTAGCTGTGAAAATGTGGGGGAAGACTAAATTCGAAAAATATTTTCTCCCTTGAAAAAGTCGCGTGATATTTTACTTAAATATTTCTTAATCTGATTTACTACTTTAAAGCCCCAACTATTTATTTCCAAGGCCCCACTTATCAATGCCACCTAGGGGAATAAAAGTGTTTTCCATCAGTTCATGGTCCTCAAATCCAAGGGTGGACGTTTTAAAGGGGTCTGTTGCTGAGGTTTGTGTGTCGATGTGGAGCTGGGGGGTGCTGTTCCTGCAGCCCGGTGACGTGACCAGACTGGGCTATCAGGACAGTCCTTTGAGACCCCACTGAGCAGTTCTGGCAGCTGGCAGAAGTGTCCACAGCTGCAATGACCTTTAGGCAAACAGCAAAGACTATTTATAGGCAAAAAATTTCACTTGCAGTCACATCAGAAGTCGAATGCTAAGGATTAGCTCACCCCATCAGACAGCTAAAACAATATCCTGCCATGTATTCCCTATCAAGAGCAATCAACACAGCTCTGAATTTTGTGGCTGTGTATAGCAAACTGCCCATAAACAAGCTGCAGACCCAGGCAGGAACTTGAGATAACAAATGAATTTGAGCAAATCTCAGCAACAGCTCCTGGACAACCCCTGAATGGGGAGGAAACGAAATTAATCAGATAAATTATTTGCTCAACTCAGGTAGAAAATGTCAAACACTTCAAAACTAACCTTTTGGCAGCAGGATTGCTGTTCCCGGATCTATTTAAGATTTCTGCCTTTTGCATTTGTCAACAGGGCTGGGAAGGGAGTATATTTCAGGGGTGTGATGTGCCATGCTGGACACGTAGGCACAGCCCCTGACTACCTGCAGCGAGGGTGCAAAACCCAGACTGCCTGGAAAGCAAAATGCTGCTTCTTGGACTGAGGGAAAATATTTCCCAGCAGCTCAGAGCTAAGCCTGAGAATGATATTTCTGTCTCAACTGATTTTTCTCCAAAAGGCTTTGACTGCTGATTTTCTAAGGGATGTTACAATGAGATTTATCTGCTGTATGGAAGTATTAACTTTGTATTTGGAAATTCTGCACAAAATTAATTTTTCTTTCCGGAAGTTGGAGAATTTTTATTCTGGAAGATTGTTGCAGTGCCAAGGAGAGGGATAGCCCAGCTGGCTTTTGTTCCTTCTCCCCATGGTCACAGGGCTTCCCAGCCAAGCCTTGGCTTCCACACTGGCATGTGCCAGACTCTGGGTGTGCTCCCTGCCGCAGCCCTGAGGGGCCCTGTAGGACTGGGTGTCCATTTAGGAAGTTTTTCTGTTGGTAATTTCTACTTTACTCCAGAACCAAAGCACATTGGCTATAAACCAAGATAAAAATGCTTTCACCTGGAAAAATTGTGGCTTTCAGCCAAAAAAACCCTCCAGAAAACCTAACTGTATTGACATGGGTGCTATTAAGAAAAAAAAAGTTTTACAAAAGGAGAAACGACATATATTAGGGTTATATAATTGCACACCTTTTTTCATTTCAAACTTAATCTCCAGGTGTAAAATTTTCCTTTTTGCAGAGGATCCTGCATAATCATAACATTCCTGCAGCACCCAAATCCCATCCTCCCTTGTGTCCAGGGTGAGCAAAGGACAGGACTCTTTATCCAGGGGCTTGTAATCAAAAATATCGAATAAATACGCAAAAAATGGTAAGTTTGGCAGGACCCTGATGTGTCTCACCAGCTTGTGTCACTGGAAGTTTCAGCTTTCAGCTGAGACTGGGTAACATTTAGTTTAGAACACCGGTTTGAAGGAGACATATGAGCCTATAAGGCTTTTATCCCCCTAAGTAAAACCAGTATTTGCCGATAATTCATCCCAAGCCAGCAGCTGTGTAGGTGAGTGAGGAAACGCCTGTCCACTTTCTCTTACTTCAGGAAACTGGACACCATACGGTTCCAAAACAACCTGGATCTTTTCATAGCAATCCTGTGCACCGTATTTCACGGACGCGCTGAAGCTTCCCTGAAGCGAGCGCTTTGCTGAGTCAGAGTTTGATTCCCACCCACGTGGCAGGATCGCAGACCACCTCCAGTCAGAAGCACCTGAGGGATCATCGGTCCCTGCTCTGGGGGGATCCACACCCACAGGTGAGTCTTGTTAACACTGCCAGGTCTGTAAATCCAACAGCCCCAGAGGCATTGGGAGCAGAGCCGTCTCTTTACCGGGTTGAAGTGCAGGGTGTTCAGTGTTTATTGTGGTTTTAACGAAGTCTGTTATCAGCGGGTTTGAAGTTTGTTGCTGTTTTAGACTAATCAAAGTAATGAAGGCATTGAGCGGAGCCCTTCTCAGGTGGCATTTACCATTGTTTGCTGCAGATAACATAAAACTTTCTGATTGCAGTCGGCTGTTATCACTTCAGAGCAAATCTACTCCACTGAAATGTGCTAATAAAACCCACGGAAGCAACAAACTGGAAAGAAGTGTTACAGCAATAAAGGAACATGAGGGAAAATGTACAGCTTTTGCCACTGTTATCATTTTCAATTTATGAAGATCTAACCATTTTTGTAATATGGTGCTATTGCTGGGGGTTAATTTAATCTTCTCTAATACCAGGCTCCAGTCAGTTTTCAGGGTCAATTTAGATGTAATGCATATTTCTGCATTACAATCAGAGAAATCCCCTCTGTGGCCCCATGACCATATGGTTTCAACAATCCAAGTGTAAATGTCCAGCACTTTACACATCCGTTCATGAGATTAGCTCCAGCCTTTAAACACACAAATCCCAGACAGGATCTTGGGTATGGTGGCTCTGAGGACAGAGCGGTTGCCACAGGGAAGCATTGGGAGCCATCCTCCTGTGTTCCCCTTGGAAAAGCATCCCCAGTTCTTCTGCTGCCTCTCACTGCAGTGCCCCAAAGTCAGGGTAGACAGCTGCTGGGTTACGTCCTAAGATCTTCATTCAATCTTTGCTGAAGACAGCAGCTGGTTTGCATGTGTAAGGGTAATGTAAAACCCAACAAAGATTTTATGTTGCCACGGGAGTGGCTGAAGAGAGCAGCCAAGACAGCAACCTATATGAAGTATGGAGAGGGGAAAGCTGGATCCAAATATTTGGGCCAGTGCAGGAGAAGGACAATCTATGTCCTCTACATTTGCACACAGGAGACAGGATGTGTGGAGACTTTGTATCTATAATCACCCAAAATAAACAGTACCAAACTTTGTGTCTGCTTTGCATGAGAGACACTGACCGGGCCAGAATTTCAATCTGTGTCTTTGCCTTCAAGTTATCTCTTGTAAATGAAGGACATCAAACCTCTCCCATACCCCACCTCCCTGATGGATACCTGGCTCCATTCTGCCCTGTTCTCCTATGATCTGTGTTGTTGTTTTCTTCTGAAAGATTCAGCTCCTTCTTCTTCCCTTTTGATGTGCTCCTGTGCAGTTAAGCATTCATCCAACAGCAGGAGCAGGAGTGGAAAAGAAAGTTACTTGAACACACTTCCCTTCTTTGGAGCCTTGTAGGCTCCTGGATTTCACTGGACATTGTTCAGCCTCTGTGATCAGAGACTGCTCATTCTTGGACCCATTACCATCTACATGTCCCTCTTGGGGGATGTGTTTCACAGCCTGTTTTCTGATCCACAGGAGCCTCCTGGCTGTTCTCCCAGCCTTCACTTTTTTCCCTTAGTGGGCATGCTTTTAAGAAGGGAGAAGAAGTGGGGATTAAAGAGGAGACAACAGATCTCACATCTCTGGTATGCTCAGCCTGACATAACTGGCTCCCTCTGTCCTAACAGAGCAGATGGAGACACTGAATCTTCAAAAGATCCAGTGATTTAGCAAGGTCATGCAAGACCGAAGGGGCAGAGATTGAATTTAAGCCTAAAACACTCACGTTCCTCTTCTGTCTCTGGTCTCTAATGAGAGTCTCAAGTGTGGAGCCAGGGATGTCAGAAGTACAAAATGGAAAGGCACAGCGTCTGCAGCATTTTGTCAAAACCCTTGCACAGAGATCACTCACAGTTTAGGCACCTCTAAGAGAGGCCATGCAAGATCTAGCAGGCAATTAATGAGACTTCCAAGGCAGTGGGTAAATTAGGTGCCAGCAGAGAGACTTCCAGCTTCCTACAGGGCTTGGGGTGAACGAGAGGGGCAGCTGCAGAACTCCAACACAGCAAGGAGGGATGAAAGGTATGCCACCCCCTCCCTCACCCCCACAGCTCCTGGGATGAGCGTCTCCACATGTGCTGTGTAGTCCCATGAAGGGCTGCAGGATACTGTTTTTGTGGCTGGTGTGATAATGAGTGATGTACTGTCCAGGGCCAGACTGAGTTACAGTGAATAAAGAGAGGAAAACACGGATCATCTCTGAATCTCAATGAGCAGGGCTGGGAGGGAGCAGGGAATGGCAGAGCCTTTGAAGGCTCTACCTACCAGGCCATGTGTCTTGTTCAGGGCAGGCTAAAAGACATTGCTTGCTGCTGAATCAAGATTTCCTCTTGAACTCACTCCAGTATCTCTCCTGCATTTGCCTCAAGGCACCAGGAAGATCTCAGGGTCGTTCCTAACAGAACATCTTCATCCTCCCTGTCACAAGCGCTCAGGGCTGCAGGTGAGACTGGGAGGCGTGGGCAGGGCAGCCCACAGGGCTGAAAATGATTGAGTAGCCCCACAGAGGGAATCCCAGGTACAGAAACCTGTGGGCAGAAAGCCAGAGATGGAGTTGATAAACTCAGTTTTATGCTCCAGAGTCCAGGTGGGCACAGAGGGCAGAAGAAGCAGGGCACGTGTGTCTCCTCCCTTCAATTCCCCAGCCCGGGATCTGCCTTGTGAGCAGCTAATGAGATTAATGCAAATGGGTATGGTGAGTTATACAACATATAGATGCCCTTCACACAATGACGGACACCTTCTGCTACAGTTTATTTTTCTAGCAATCATCAGTAGCACTAATAATAATTAAATCTCAGAGGCTGTAATGAATAATACATAGCAGCATTCTGGTAGCAAAACACAAAGCACCTTTAAAGATTTTCTCCTAAGCTAACATCGGTACTTGTTTCTTGCAGTGATTTATTTTTTGTGATGTATTAATCACCTTTAAAGTCTGCGGCATTGAAACATAGTACTGAGTCACAAAATAAACCCTAGAAACAAAGAAAGGCAGGTGCCACTAAGCTGGCATTTTTATTTGTGTGTAACCGGCAGAGATGAGAAGAGTCAGAGCTGAAGCTGGACCAAAGGACAGGAATGTGAGGGGCTGGGGGGAGACTGAGCATAGCAGGGCTTGACTCCTGCTGTGTGACCTTGGACACATCGATTAGGGGAGAAATCCATCTCTTCCCAACGTCAGGCATTGAGCTGGGGCTAATCAGTGAGGTCTTCCAAGGTAAGGAGAGGGAAGAACTGGAGAGATCTGAGCCTTCCAGGAGGGGTTCAGTGGCTTTTGGTGGCCACAGTGATTTGGGCTGGTGTTCTGTGTGCCAGTATGTCATGGGTTAATCCAGTTTGAAGTTTTTAGTTGAGAGAGAGAGAGAGAGAGAGCTTTTCTCAGCCATAGTGCTTGTGAGCCTTCTGTGATTCAAGGTCACGATGGCTCTGTGTTCTGCTACTCCTGATAATCCTTTCGGGCACCGCTCCTGCTTTTAGGTTTTTTTTTTCCTTTTCTCCAGCACTAGGGGTTTTTTTCAGAAAAAGACAGGACCAAGGAAGTGATGTTTCTGCAGATTGCTGTGGTAATTTCCTCCAGAACTTGATGGAGCCAATCAATTAATTGATTTGAATATTGACAGCCCTATTGGGCCACTCAGAAATGGTTTACACCTCTGCGAAAGA
>WEIT01008884.1:59617-91138 GCA_013389985.1 Dryoscopus gambensis
GGAGGACTTTGCTTTTTCCCAGGTTTCTGAACAGAGATTTAAAGATTAAGATAATTCCAGAGGCGGATGAAGAGAACCTTTGCTCTTGAACAGCTCAACCTTAAAATGATACCCCAATAGCTAGAATTGGACCCTCAAACAGTTGTGGGGAAAGCTGTACATTGAGGGAAGGGACTCACACAACCAACAGAAATCCTCTCCCAGGTGGCTGTTGTGCTGTGACGTTGAAGCCATGAGAAGACTGCTTCTTGTGTGGAAACTCCGTAACATGAGCATAAGAGACTCCTCTCCCTAAGTGAACTGATAAAAGACTGTTATAGAGGGTGTAAACTGACTGAAATAGTACCAAGTTTGTGTCTTTATGTTATGAATGGTAGGAGGGAGGAGGATGGGGGGAGGAAAGTGGTCTGAAGGTTTGTTCTAACCCTTATTGCTTCTTTTCTTCTTCTTTTAGTTCTAGTAATAAATTTCTTTGTATTCTTTGAAGTACGGAGCCTGCTTTGCATTCCTCCTAATTCTTATCTCACAGAAGGCAAAATGCGAACCAAACCACTACACGGTATCTCAAGGCATCAGGCAGGTCCCAGTAACTCTGCTGGGCACCATCCCTACTGCAGTCACAGTCCTGCAAGTCAAAGTCACTTTACAAGAGAGAAAACTGCAAATTCGTGTTCCCTCCAACCACTGTGTTTGCAGAGCTGCAAGAGAAAAATGACCACATCAAATGTTTCTCTTTACTCCAGGGTGTAATAATCTCATCACTCAGGGAGGCCTCCAAAGTGTCATCCCTTACAAAATGGGCTTGTAACACAGTGGTTATTCAAGGAGTGTCTGAAGACCAGAGATGGAGTTAGTTCAAGAGAGCCCTGACAGCTCAGACACAACTTCACTGCCTGTGCAAACCCCAGATCCAAGTTCTCTTCTGGGCTTACACAGCCAGGAGGTTTTGTGGAAGGTCAACCAAAAGAAAACCTCAATGTGAACCTGGTCTGCAGAGCAGAGAAGGGGATGATTTTCCTTTCTGATACCAGATCAGACCGCAAGATCGCCTACTAAAGGAGCAACTGGTTTAATCAGTTTAATCAGATATCACAGGGATAAGCATAAGATAAATAGCCCCATACCACAGCTATGAGCACAGCATGAAAAACACAATATCCCAGCAATGAGCTCAACAGCAATAACCCAACACCACAGCAGAGAGCTCAGTATGAATAATCCAATACCATGGTGATTATCTTAGCATGAACACTGAGATACCACAGCAATTAGCCCGGCATAAATAACCCCAAATCCCAGCAATCAGCAAGGCATGAAAAATTGCATCCCGTACCAACAACCACAGCACAGCAAAGGCAAAAAGAAGACAAGTGGAAGAGAATTGATATGTGTTTATTACTGCACAGGTTTATTCAGCAGTACCTGCTTTGGAGCACTCCCAGTTTGTCCCTGTGTAGGCAGAAGCCCCCCACAAAATCAGGGTTATGGGCTGGGCACAGTGTTCCGGAAGGAGTAAAAACCAGTGGAGGACACGAGGTGGGATGAACCCAGGCCTGCAGTACTCTCCAAAACACTCACTGGTTCTCTGATTCTGCTCCCAACAAAGTCAGTGCAGTTACAGGACAAGAGTGAATGGCTTCAAACTGCGAGTAGGTTTAGATTAGATATTTGGAAAAATTTCTTCCCTGAGAGGGTGCTGAGGCCCTGGCACAGGTTGCCCAGAGAAGCTGTGGCTGCTCCATCCCTGGAACTGTTCAAGACCAGGTTGGACAGGGCTTGGAGCAACCTGGGATAGTGGAAGATGTCCCTGCCCGTGGCAGGGGGTGGAATGAGATGATCTTTAGGGTCCCTTCCAACCCAAACCATTCAGGGCCTCCATGAAGAGCATCGTGCAGAGGCCCCGGGGTCTGGCGGGCAGCAGCCCCTGCAGGGCTGCAGGTGATGGGGCTGCAGCTCAGTAACTCCTCCTGGGGGTCCCTCTGGCAATAGTGCCATGAATCCTTCTGTCAAATCCTGCTCCAGTGATGAATCTGACAGCGTTACCACCCTGACTCCACTTAACACAGGAATGCTGAATTTATATGTGAGTCACAAACACGTCTTTTTATGCACTCTTAAAAACCAGAAGCATAATTACTAAGGTCAATATATAATGTTTATTTCCTTTATAATAGACATTGTAATTTTACTTTAGGGAAAAGCAACTGTATGCATAAAAATAATGACAAATATTAATGTCACCAAAATAATGGAACCAGATCACTCTACTAATCCTAAATTTAAATGCATTAACAATCTCTGTAACATTAAAGGTCTGATAAGCCAAATTAGGTTTCTTGTAAGCATAATTAATCTTCTTTTTCAATGAAGATATTACAAGGGAGTTAATTTGAATCCCAAAGGCATTTCTAAAATTGAATTATATAGATAAAGCAAATATTTGACCTTTTATTGATAATTGCTATAAAAAAATCAACATGCAAATGAAGCTTATGAAAACCTCTCCTGAAAATGGTATTATTGAGGCAATAAAATCCTCTATAAGCAAAATGCCAATTATTTAATGCCTTAAAAGACAGGTAACCCCTACCTTAACCTATAATCTGAGAGTATTAAATTACAATAGTGAGGTCTGTGTTTATTAACAAATAATTGAATTGAATCAAACAGAAATAATTATGTCAAATGCAGGGATTATCTGGTTTTATTCATAGGTCATTAAATTTAAAAGACTGCTGGTGCTGGCTCACCTTCTCTTCTGAAATGATTTTTTTAGTGTCATTAAATGATGGTGATATTTATTGATTTAAACTGCCCTCTGACTGGAAGGGGCTTTTTCATGGCACTGAATCAGGATATCTTTGAAGAAAATTTCTATGTGGACACAGCATTCACTCCTCCATCACAAACTGCAGCTCCTAAAATCTCCCACAGCTGGAGACTTACTGGATCAGTTTAGGATTAGGAAGGTGCCTCAGTCTCTTACGGTGAGCTGGTGGGATTTGCATGACTGAACCACAGGTCACCAAACAAATAACAAGGGCACCCAGGAAAAGCTTTTTTTCCCAAGGTTTTGAATTAAAATGACCAGGACATCCTTTCCTTGGGGTTGGTCTGTGCTTGTGGTCACACATCCCTGCATGGATTCAGTAGTCCAACAGGATAAATCTGGGTTGAAATTAAACCTCAGTGTCACCCATTAAATCAGGAAGTTTCCTATTAGCCAAACTTTTGGCAAGTGGATAGGCCAGGAAGTGAATGGAAATCTTTCTCATGCTTTGAGCTGCTCCATCCAGCCCAAATTTGAGGCCCAACAAAGCACTAGACCTGAACTAAAGCTCATTTTGTAACCATTCTGCCCCTGTTTTCCTACTAATTTGAGGATTTTGATCGCCAGAATGGTCAATCAACAACCTCAGCATGCTTTCAATGTCCATCTCCAAACTTTTTGAGCTGCTCAAAGCCAGAATTGAGTTATCCACCACAGCTTTGGTCTCAGTATAAGGTGTGAAACTCCCTTCTGCCACAGTCAGCACCAGGCAGGCCAGCCGACAGCAGACCAGAGCTGGTGCAATCACTTGGGTTGGCTCTCTGGCCAAGCTGTGGAGCATTTCAGAACCTGGGAGCCAACAAGGCTCTTCAGTCCTTTATGCTCTTTGGAAATATCTACCCGGGAGCACATAATGGCCTGATTTTGCCCAGGTCTGGTTCTGACTTCAATAGCACTGATAGAAGATGCTCTCCAGTAGCAATTTGACTCTGTTCAACGTCATGAGGATCCTGCAGAGAAGCATCACTCCTATATGGAAAGACTTTTCCCAGACAACATTAACCAGTCTATTTTATCTCAAGCCCCTGGTCTTTGGATATAATTGCTTTATTAAATGTCACAAATGTTCATTTGACTTTGATGATGTCTGTCTCTCTCTCTCAAAAAGAGAGAATCTTAATTTAGACACAGAAGATGGCCCATTTGCTGTTGAATTCAAAGCAAATACCCATCTCTGACTGTAAACTCAGTCTCTTCTGTTGGAATCTTTGCAGTAAGGGACATTTAAATGGCCTGAAACAAAGTCATTTTCTTTGTCATTATTACACTTGAGTTTTCTATCTCTCTGATTAGATTAGAATTGAATCTGGTTGAAAGAAATTGAATTTGTAAATTTCCGTAATCATACGGTCTTCAAACACTGAACTTTCTAGTATCAATTAGTCTGCCCTGATTGGAACGAACCTTCAGAGATGTCCCTATTGATGGGAACAAGGAATGAAAAGCTGTTGATGAACGTGATGATCAATTGATAAACTGCCACCTGCATATACACTCTCATGATCTTTTCAGGTGAATGCATTTTTGCCATCTTCAGAGCTTCTCTGAAGCTGGTGGCTACTGAAAAACTGTTCTGCTCTGTGTTTGTAGAAAATTCACACCCTTCCTTCTGGTGGTCATGGTCTGTTGTGGAATTGCTGTGACAGGGTATCCCTGACATGCACTTGGTTGAATTCTGGTGTTTTCATCTGGCAGTAGGAAGCTGGTTTAGTGTGCTGGGGCTTGTAACTCCCCTCTGGGAGCAGCTGAGTGTCCCTGTGCCTAGTGTGCCCCTAGAAACTCCATCCAGGGTTCTCTTGGACACTCCTATCTAAGCACTGAAACACAAATGTGTCGTTACACTTTATTGTCTGGGCACAGAACCCTCTTTCCATCTGTTCATGTTCACAAACTGAAAAAAACCCAACAATTTTGTGCCCCCATGTGTGCTAATTGACTGTCTTTCCTCAGAAGGAACCATTTCTATCTTCAGATTAAACAACCCAGCTCAAGATGGCAAAGGGCAGCTGGGTGACGTCTCCTCCAGCAAGAAGCAGGGGATAAATGTGTGTGCACACGTGAGTGTGTCAGCAGCACTCAAGATCAAAATAATGGCCAAAAAATGGTCCAAAAGCTCAGGGCCAGCTCTCAGCCTGTCACCCCTGTCAGCTGTGACCCCTCTTTGGTGGGCATCACTGAGAGCCTGAGAAGGGACAGGTAAGGGCTGGTGAAAAGCACAGGGGGAAAAGCACAGGGGGAAAAGCACAGGATTGTTACAGATCAGGCAGTTATCAATAAGAAGTTAATCACAAGTATTCAAGGCAAAGGGGATGGTTTCTGACAGCCACCCAGAGCTAAATGATTGCTGAAGTGACATTAAATTAAGCTGCTTTTGACACAGATGTATTTACCCCTCTGTGAGCAGAGAATCACCTCGCTGGTTCTGGGGTTTGTCTTCAAGCAAAGAGTCGAGACGTGAAGACAGTTTTAGTGACTGCTCAAATGGAATGTGTTTTTATATTGAGAAGGGTTGTTTCAAGGAAACATCTATCAAAAGGGAAAACAAAATTTCAGCAAGCAGAGGCACTGTTAGATCAGAACCCGTGAGATGAAGCGCAGAATCACGTGGAAATAAAATAGGAGAATTCCAACTTTGAAACATTTGGCTTCATTACTCTTCATTACTTCTCAAAAAATTAGAGCTGCCTCAGGTCATCTTCACACAGGGTTTTTTCCCCCCTGTTTTGAACATTATTCTACAGGGACAGTCTCTGAACTAGCTCACATTCATGCTGCCTTTTAAACTGACATATTGTAGGAAAGCTTCTGCAGTCCCCAGAAACCAGACACAGCCCTGTCTGGATGTTTGTCAGTGTGTAGTATAGCAGTAGCATTAAAAAAATATATAAATAGCTGTTGCAAATAAAACAACCAGCTGGTGTTCATCTGTAATCAACAGAGAGATGGAGAGGTATTTCAAGGGGTGACTCACCAGGAGATATCCCTGAGATAAGACTGCTCAATGGACTTGTCCTCATCTCACAGGCTGTAGAGGGGCATGGATGAGTAGCATAGTGGTGGATGACAGCAGTCTGATAAAATTAATCCATTCTAAATGGCTAATCCCTGCCAGATGGCTTGGGGGATGGATAGAATTCCACAAAATTGGAGTCTGAGCGAGAAATCAGTGAGACTGTAGAGCACCCTTCAGCTTTAGGGATCATGGAGGCACAGGGGCTCTCCAAGCAGAGGAATGCAGCCTTTGCAGAGCTCAGGGGACATCTCTGAGCACCCAGCACAGGCTGACACAGCTCGGGTCTTGTGGGACACAACGAACACAGGCAGGATCAGGAAATCCACTGGCAAAGCTCCTGGTCACATTTGTACATCGTGGCCCTCGAAGGACTCATCTCATGGATTCTACACAGAGGATCCAAGCCTGCAGTTTATGCTCTGCCTCTTGCAGGAACCCAACATTTGGCAGGCATCGAGGGGAAATTCTGCTCTGCTTTCTGGGTGATGGCCTTTCCCATGTGATCCCTCTTGGAGGGACAGTGCCCTTTGGAGGGAAGTGGAGGATGGCTTGTCCCTCATCACACCACAGAGACAGGTACCAAATGATCTCCCCCTCAAGACAGCATTAGTGACACTCATTTTTAGCTCCAACAGTGACTTTGCAGAGGCTCCAGCTCAGAAGCTAATGAATGGCTGCTCAAAAAAGCTATTTTTGCCAGCTGTTGGCAGTAGTTATTTTGCTTTTAATTGTGCATTCACATGCCTGAGTCTGATAACAGTGGCTGCTGTGGAAAAATGCAGTTTCATGAATAATAAATGTTCCCTTGGGAAAAAAACCTCCACTCTGTTTTAGATACCAAGAACCTCCTGATCCACTGTTGTTAGATCTGCAAAGTCTGGTATTCACCATCACATTCAGCATCCTCCTGAATAATGATAATTCATCTGTGTTCACTTCACTAAACTATCATATTTTATGGAAGGAGTTAATTAAATGGTGATTTGCACTTCCGCTGAACATTAAACATTTCATACAGATGCTCTAGTCATTGCCTGAGCTCTAAAGTGGGAGATGCCTTCAAAACTTCATATTTCCTTAAGAGGTTTAATGATGCTAGATCAGGCTATTTGCATACATACATATCCAGGCATATTTTATACCAGCACTTATTGCAAACAAACCCAGCTTTCTTCTTGCCGTGTTCTCAAAAATAGGAGGTGAGACGCAGAGATTGCAACTGAAGAGTTCTCTCTGGATGATTTGCCCCTGCCACCATCAAATTAATGGGATCGTTAATGAGAGATTTTCTAGGAAGGCATTAGAAAGAAACAGTTATCTACAGTGGGTTTTCTCTCCTATAATTTGGAATAAATTAATTGCTAATAAATTAAGAATGCTAAATATTAATTCTTGTACAGCAGGAGTGGGGTTTATATGCATTGTCTTCAGTTGAAGTGTCACAGTAAATCCTCTGTAAGTAAATAATTATTGGGATGGGGGAGGAAAAGAAATTAATATTAATGTGCATTGGAGGGGATGACACAGAGGTGAAATGTAAGGCAGACTTCAGATGTTGTGCGAGGAGGGCTTTTGCTTCCTGAAACATGAATCCTCGTAGGAGGCAGGAACAGAAAACGAGGAACTGCTGGGTGTCTCGCATCCTTCATGCTCCGGGGAGCCCTGATGAATTGCCCTGCTCTGTCCAAATGGTGCTGTCAACACAGCAGGTCACGCTGGGGAGGGATTCTTCTCGCTAAGCAAATGGATGGTTTGCCACACCTTATCTGGGATCGCTGTTCCAGGACTGCCACGATGGGGTTGGTGGAGAAGTGGTGCAGAAATGAGCCTCCACTTTAACAAAACTTGGCAGTTTTTTCCCTATTACCCTCAAAATAAAATGGAATTGGAATCATTTCTTGTTTGAGATGTAATGCATAAAAGTGAAACTTTTTTTTTTTAAGTCATATGTTTTCAACTGAGGGAGAGATGGGGACAGACTAGAGATGTTTCAACACATCTTCAAAAGCAAAGTTTCATTCCCTTCACTCGCAGCAACAATTTTACCAGCTATGATTTAATGTACATTAATTTTAGATCTCCTTGCCCTTTTCCAACTAAGCCTGTGCCTAGAATTTTTTTAGGCTATGAAAAATTATTCATAGATATATCAAGCATAAACTTAGTTAATTAATGTAGGTTTGAATTCAATTTGTTTTAGCAAACTACTGTTATAAAGAGCCTAGTGTAGCATGAATTATTATCCAGATTTAGGCCCAGCATCTGACAAAACGTTAAGCTACTTTTTCAAATATCCACTAATTCTAAATAAAGGCATGTCCTGGGTTGCAGTGCAGGATGTGCCCAAGGGTTTGTATTCTATCACCATCTTCGTGAGCTGTTGAGACCAGGTGGGGTGGTGCTCCCTGCCTCCTCCCTCTGGACTATCTTCTGTTAATGGGCCCATCAGTGCCTTCCCCATGACCCATTGATAACTCACAGATAATTGCTCCTGGACCATCTCCTGTTCATGGCCCATCAGCACCTTGCCCATGACTCATCATCCCACTGTGAGATGTTCCACCCAGAGGGAGGAACCAGGCATTCCATGCTGAATATAAACTGAGATCTCAAACACCAGAGCAGCTCTCTTCCACTGGATTCCCAGAGGAGCAGCTTTCTTCTCTATTGGACTCCCAGAGGAAAACTACACCCTTCGACAGGATCACTGCTTCAACAGAACTACATCTGCCAATTCAGGAGGACTGCAGTCACCATTTAATCAGACTGCTACCAATTCTCTGACCAACAGGGTGTCAGGTTGTATTTCTGACCCTGTCAGTGTTTTGTTTTGTTTTGTACTCTTGCATTTGGGTTTTTTCCCAATTTTCCTAGTAAAGAACTGTTATTCCTATTCCCATATCTTTGCCTGAGAGCTCCTTGATTTCAAAATTCTAATAATTTGGAGAGAGGGGGTTTACATTTTCCATTTCAAGGTAGGCTCCTGCCTTCCTTAGCTGACACCTGTCTTTTCAAACCGAGACAAGGCAGAACCATGCCATTCCTACATGGCAGTTCTCAACGCCAGATTCACACTCCATCACATTTTTAACTTGGTGCTGTTCCTGCCATTGATATCTTCCAACTCCAGGTGCCTCAGCAGAGGCAGGAGGTGGGGACAGAGCTGCCCAACACAGGTTCTGGGAGGAGTGACAAAACTCTCACACTTCATCACCATCTGAAGAGCAGGCAGCTGGCAGAAGGTGTCCATAAAACAGTGATGGCCGAGGTCCATCTCCCCTTCCAAAGGTGAAATTATAGAAAAGCTGGTTTGCTCTGCTACTAATCATGGCAACTCAGGAGGTAGAAGACAATCCTCATGGCTGGCAGCTTCCATCCCTTCTTGAAAACACAAGCAGCAGAACAGAGCCTTTCCACTGGGCTCTGTGCACAGGACCAACTCTGCAGCTCCAGAAAGGAGCAGGCAGCAGCACCACACAACCCACACATCATTCACACCATTAACTGCTCTTCTGGTTGGCCCAAACATCTGATTAAACACTCCCCAGGCTGAGCTGCAGCCTCCCCTGGAAAGGAGCCACGAGCACATTGCACCAGCAACACAAGATTTACAAGGAGCAGATGAAATCGAGCCCTACAATAGTTCATTATAATTAACAAAGCTGGAATTGCACTGGGCTTCGAGCTCTACATCAATGCTAAGTATCTCATTACCAGTGTAAAATATTTATGTCTCATGGTCTTTATCAGAAATGCAGGCTCACAGTTAGTGTGTCCTGGTCCAGAAGAGGGATTCCAAGGGGAAAATGAATGGCTTGGAATAAAAGGCTGGCAGCCCCACAGGATAAAATTCCTTACTGCACATGACCCCAGTGATGGAGGGAGAAATGAATGCACAGCAAATGCACAGCCTGGGGCTGCAGAATTATGATCTGTGTAGGCAAACACTCTCCACTTTTCCCCCTTGTGTCTCCGCAGGGCCAGATCAATCCTGGGCTGTCACAGCTTATGGTGGTTTGTGCTTTGACTTCATCAAGGGCTGGCAGGTGCTCCTGGATCCAGCTTCAGGGGTGGTGGGAATTGCTGCTGCTCACCAGCTGATGGATCCGGAGATTTCCTTGCAGCCCAGCCTTCTCCACCTCCAGCCTGAGGGATCTGGGGATTTCCAGGTCTTGAGAGTAGAAGATAGGGCTGATGGACGTTTTCATGGGATCTGCATGGTCCAGGAGCTTTGGTAAGCTCTCCTAGGGTCTCCTTTTCTTTTCCCACTGGGAAGGATGCACCTCTGCCAGCACAGACTTCCTCTGGTCCCCTCAGCACTCCATGTGCTCATCACCAGCCAGGACAAGGCTCCAGAGCCACCACGGCCACATGTAAAGGAGACATAAAAGTGATCTTTTGTTATTCATTTTAATCTTTTCTCTAGAGAACAAGGGTCAAGTCCTGGGCAAAGGCTGCAGCTCATTTTTGCTGGCTCAGCAGTGCTTCACTTAGGTCTTGAATAATTCGAAGGTGTGAATCCTGTTCTGGAACTCAGAAGAGCTGCATCCTTACCTGCCATGGGCTATCTGTGCCTCTGAGTGAGACATGTAGGCTTGATTCCTTTCCCCTTCTGCAAAAGGAGGCAAAGGAATGTCCTTGTCCTTGTCCCCTGCCTTTGCCTGGCCTGTTGATGTGGGGCAGAGCAGACACAGCTCCTTCCACGGGGACCTCTGGGTTCCACTCTGGTATGAATGAACAGTTTTTCCCTCTACTGCCTCTTACTCCAAATTTGTAAATAGCTCCCAGACTCACTACAAAGCTCAGGCATGAAGCTTCAGCCCCTCAGAGCCCCAGCAGGAGTGCAGCTCTCTGGCACAGGAACGGCCAGAGGAGCACCTGCTCCACCCTACAGACGGATCAGTGCCGGGCTATTGTCAGACTGTCCTGGAGCACTGCAGCCTGCAGGTCACCCTGCATCTTCCCCAGCTCCCTGGGCTTGCAGGAAGCTGGCTGGGAGAGTGTTGCATTTCCCTAGGGAATGGTATGATCCTCCCAAGAGACCCCCACAAGCTGTAACTGTGTTAGCCTGACCCTTCCTTCCTTTCTGTATCCCGCTGGCCCAGGGCCAAGAACCCACACCTACCGAACCCCAGACAAAACCCTGCTCCGCCATTGTTCTTCCTCTTCTTCCTCCTTCATCCCTGAGAATAAACATAAGGAAACTGAGCCTCTGTGGATCTCTCGCCTGGTTTCTGAAACATCTCCCCTCTGAAGCCCCCCAAGACTGGGCTGGCCTGACGAGTTTGGGGCGGCCAGGGGGGAGAGAGTTTCAGGAGAGGGCACACACTGGGAATCAGGCAGGAAAAGATGACATAGAATTGTCAGCATTTTTTTATCTGGGAGTTCTGGTGTGACGGATCCTGACCTGGCTGGGGCAGGGCATGGTAGATGGATTGCTTTGCTCACACCAGCTCTCAACGAGTGAGGTGCTGAATGGTTCGACTTGGCCACATTTAGTTTCCAAAGGCTCCAACATACTCCAAAAAATGGGGCCATTTTTAAAATTCCAATTAGGGGGTGAACAGGTTTTGACAGAGGGAAGCTGGGAGAACAGAGGCACATTTTGTATACTAAGGACATTTATCTGGGAGATTAGCACCTCCTAGTAAACAGGTATTAACTAAAATCTGTCTGGATTATGCTTCTAATTACAATTTCATTTGTGGTGGTGTTGTATTTATTACAATAAGCTTCCAATGTATTTATTGTATTATGTGTTGGAGTGAGGCTCGGGCTGCTGAATGTATGTGCTGAATGTGAGGGCTTATAAGCATTGCAGTGATTGCAAAGCCTTTTATGAAGAGTGAGTCATTTTATTCAAACTTTGGAACCTTTCTTTTGCATTAAATGCAAGAAATATTCCAGGTGCCCACCTTCATTTTAGAAGTTTTACTCTGTCATCTTTGCTTATTACTTTTCTCTCTCATTTTTAACTGTTGCCCAAAATGACAATTCTAATTTTTTTGCCTCAATAATCTCTTTCTATTGGAGATACAATTAGTATTTGGATCACCCTGTGCTTTTGCTGGCTGACCTGAAGGTATTTCTTCATTGCTATTTTTTGAGGTGGGCATTCCCCTCCATTTTCTCAGGTGCATTAATCCACAGCTCTGGCTTGGTTGCTGGTTTTTTCAGTGATGGCAACCTCCAAAGTGACCTAAGGAACAGCTGTGTGCTCTAAGGATCCCATTCCTGATTTCATACTGTAATATACTGAGTCTTTACACAAACACCCCAGAGCCAGGAAAGCTATAAATTGTAGTCAGACCATTGTGCATTTAATGCTTCTCATAAACATACAAAGTTTGTCTCCAGAAAGCCATAATGAAGGAAAGCAGATTGAAGCCAGGAAGTGTCTTGTTAGCATGTGATGGAAATGTTAATCAGCAGTCCTTAAGGAGGCTGTAATTAATTCCCCACACCGTGCTGGTTGAGGTTCCTGGGGGCACTCAGGCAGCAAAGGGCAGAGCAGTTGGAGGGGGAGGTGGGGAAAAGGTTATTTAGCTGAGGGAGAGGGGCTCTTTGGTGCTCTCCTCTATTTAGTGGTTACTGGATGTGGCCTGAAGGACCTACCTGAAACCTGGCCTTGGTTCGTGAAACCAGGTAAGTTGTGACATCATTTCTTTCTGCCTCCAGGGGCACGCAGGCAGCAAAGATGTACAGCAGGTACTGATAAAACAGGTACATAGCTGGAAATCTCCTACTAAGGTTCTCCCTCTTCTTTTCCTTCCAAGTTCTCTTCCCTCCTGTTCTTACACCTGTATCTTGGTGTTTGTGTGTGTTCTGCCCTGCTCTCTGGTCAGAGTCTCTGATGCAGTTTGAGGGATACAAACTGAACACCTGGTGCTGCACAAATAACAGGGATGATTGTCTGTGGCATTGACTCCTACCTCCATGGTGTGTTCCCTTAAGCTTTGATCCCAAGAGATTCCCAGCTCCCTGTGCCACAAGCAGAGCGGTGCCTCTGAGGGCTGTGTGTGCCTCTGCAGGGAGCTTGGGCTGGAAGTTGCCATGATTTTCTCCAATTGAGCTCCATTTGTTTCCATTTCTAATGCAATCAAAGCAGAGCTCCAACTTTTGTGCTGAAAATACAGTCACTGTGTTTCACACATCCCTCTCTATGGAACTTCTTGTATTTTTCCAGTGCAAAGGTCTTTCCATCTGAATGGAAACTGAAGTTTGACTTCATTTCCTTGGACTTGAGAACTTTTGTTAGCTGGGTTGGATCCAAATTTCTCCCTTGTTACTGTGCTTTTCACACTCTGCCTGCGGCCACAGTGTTATAACAGAAAAAAAACCAGTCCTGGTCCCTAGGGATCTGTATTATCTGTATTGACTATGACTCCTCCAACATCTGTGACTTTCCCACCCCAACAGATTTGCAAGCCCAGAGAGACTTTATTTTACTGGCTAATTTTGCAGAAAATAATAAAACATGCAAACCAGCGAGACTGTAAACCAACCCCATTAAACCTCATTATTGTCAATTTGTGCCTGGTACCTGCAGCTTGTTGAAAGTTCTCGCCTGTGGTTAACCAGCAATTGTTGTTTATGTGTTTATGAGCTTGAGCCCAGCATATGCTTAATGGCTCTTCTGCCCATCTCTTTCACTGTGGTTTTCCTCACTGGTTTTGGAAAGCATCGTGGCCACAGCAATCACAAACCATCTCTGCCCAGCAAGGGCTGCTGACCTTCTGGCACGAGGTGCCTTTGGTGGCAGGCTGTGAACTTTTGTCCTCCTCTCTCGCACTGCTTTTGGCTGAAGAACTGCAAGGAGGAATAAAATGGAGAGGAAAAAGGCTATGACACCCAGTCCTGGCTCTGAGTGGGATCAAGGCCAGACCCATGAGAGGGGGCTGGTAGATCCAAGCATGATCTGGGCAACAGGAGAAAATATTCCTGCTGTGAGGTTACTGTTCTCCCCATGGGAGAAGACAAATTTGAGGCTTTTTAAAACATTCTAGTGCCTGAAATTATTTGATTGATGACTGTGGATGTAGGGTCCCATGGAGGAACACATCCTTTGGGGATGGTTTGGGAGGACTGCAGATACCACTTCCCCAAGGTTGTTTCCTGAAACCCCTGCTCAGGTGTCAGCTGCATCTAGAGGTGTCTGAACCCCACAGTGTGGGGAGTTTATTTATTGAAGTCTCTGAGGAAGCTGGCATTTTTATCCCATGGATAACAAGACAGGGAAAAATTTGTGTTCCCACCAAATGTTGCCTCTGTAATCAGAGGGAAAAATTCGTAGTGGAGTTCTCCTGGAAGAATTGAAGTGCTTGTGCAGGAAAGGAGTCCAGGACAAAAGGACCTGATGACAAGGCAGATCTGGGCACCCAGGCCTGAATGTAGGTGTGTGATTTCTGACAGCTCTGATATTGGGAATTCCAGTAGAGTGGCTTCTCTTAACTGCCCACTTTAGTGGGGGATCAGTGGCCCTCCCCTGGTGTGCCCAACCAAAACTGGGAGGGTCCAAACCTCTGCTGGAGCCAGCCCTCCATGGTCAGTGCAATATCTGCCCTCTTCTTAACCAGAAACCCAGCGTTCCTGCTCATGTTTTACACTGAATTAGTGAGAAATGCAAATTATTACTTCAGTGCCTACCTTTCTCTTATGGGGTTGGAGAAGTGTTACCTTTCCTGAGCTGGTTTGAAATAGATCTATTCCATAACTCTTCAGGGAATTCATGCTATTAAGTTTAACGTATTGCTCTCAGTTCCACATCTTTTTGGTTTAACAAGCAATTGCAGACTCAAAATGGTGAGCTTGGCTGCAAATGCTGCACCTCTCTTTGGGGTCTGGGGATGTGAGTTTTACCAATTAAAGTGGAAATATGTTTGAACTGCACAGTGGAAAAATCAACGGCCAAATTAGCAGTGTGTAAGATTCAAAATGCTGTGGTGGGACCTCACCAGAGACCAGGGTAACCCCCAGCTCAAGAAGCTCTCTGGGGGAGCTGCTTTTGACCCCTTGCATGATGTTTGTCCTTGGGGAGGCTTATGGTGGGGTCAGAGTATCATTTCCAGACTGGGCTGCGGGCAGAAACCTTCCTCTGGGTTCTGTGCAATGGGACTCCAGTGGGTCTTTGCAGAGCATCAGGTGCAGGTGGACAAAAATACCAAATTTCCAGCATCTCTTGCCAATACCCAAAGGCAGTCCTGGTTTGAGGAGGTGGGTTGATAATAGCCTTTTCTTTTCTTTTTTCCAAGCAAGAATATCTTAGGAGAGATGCTCTGTGTCCCCGGGAACCCAGAGTTCCAGCTCCTCTCCCTGTTACAGGATAGCTGAAGATTTCTGTCAAAGATACTCCCAAAACACACCCTCCTGGGCTTCCTTTCTGACATTCCAGTTCAGTAGGTGCCTTCATCCCTCCCATCTGCAATGCAATCTGTGACCTGCTGGGAACAGTCTTTAAACCAGAGAAGTGGTGATGAGAAAAATCTCTCCCACAGTTATGTTGGAAGATACCAAGGTTCAGGTGCTCCCTTTCTGCCAGTCCAACTCCTCCTTTGGAGGACTGTTTTGCCCAGCAAGACAAAAGAATATTCCTCTATTGCCTTCCTTCTCCAAGATTATTTTCCAATAAGTTCTATACATTTTACATCCTTTTGTCCCTGTGTGTTTTCAGGAGTGCAGTACAAAGTTAAGCTCAGCAGGGAAAGCTGCAGTAGTAGCATCAGGTTACTTGTTAGAATGGGCAGCAATAATCAAGAACAGATGTTTTGGATGAAGTTTAAAGGTTTTTAATGAGCAATTTATCAGGAACCAGCTTCTGGAACACATTTGTTGGGATTTTCTACTGTAATCCCAAGAAGTGCCTGGTGTTTTTCTGGTCTCTAGAAAGTTCTTAGATCTGAAAGAACACTTCAGAGGCTATTTTTCATTTCAATTAAAAAAAAACACCAAAAAACCCAAACCTTTGCCTGAAGCTCCCTGTATCCTCTGTAGTAATGGTGGTTGTTGTATGGTGCTGAATTTCACAGCTAAAGCCCACATTGCCTTTCTAAAATATTTTCCCATTTGTGAGTTCTTGTGGCTCCTTCAGTGTCCAGGTGTCAGAGCTGCTGGGAGCTCTTCTGTGTCGCTTTTTCTGACCTTGAACGACTTTAATGCTGAAGCTGATGGTCCCTTTCATCTCCCCACCCATCTGTATGCACTTCCATAGATAAAGAAATAGTAAGCCTCCACACCATTAAATTCAGGCAACTGATGCATTTCAAATGCAGAAAACAGAAGCAATGGAAAGTCTTGCTAATTTTTACACTAATTTACACCAGAGGGAATAAGAAGTCTCTTAAATCAGATGCTAATTTTGTTTACTTAACTTCCTAGTCAGCACAATGACCTTTCATCCACGAGTAGGAACAGATTAGTGCAGAAGTTCTTTGTGGGAGACAGGAGAACTTGCCTTAACCTGATACTGAATAATACCCAATTAAATGTACTTCTAAACAGCTCTGCCTTCCCTCCTAGAAGGAAGCTTCAGATAAAAGAACAAAATGATATGCCTTTTATTTGCCACTTTCCAAAATCCCTCCACGTAATGCAAACAACCCTAACCCTAGTGTGTCTGATACAGGATTTGCAATGCTCTCGGTTTTTGGTAAGAGGATAAGAAGCTTATTACTGTTTATCAGGGGAGGATAAAAGATTCCCTGTTCCCCTGGCTAGGAGGGGAATGGATTTTCATGTTTATCAACCATCGGGGAAAGGTGGGTGGGAGGGAGGTATTTGGGTAACAAAGCTGTAAACACACACACACAAATTTTCTTTCTGGTAGGTGAAAAAAATGGAAGTTCTTCCTATTTAGTAATGGGATAAGAGACATTCAGCATGCTCTTTGGTGAGATAAGGAGCTTACACTTCAGTGGAACTGCTTTTTGGTATCAATACAGAGATCCAGAGGCCTCCTAAGCATTAGGAGGCAGCTGAGCAGCTACCTGGGGACAGGGGAAGGGAGCAGGGGATGCTGGATGTGGCCATGGTGGAGAGGGACCAACCACCTGCAGCTCCTCATGCTTGGACAGAGGTTTGCCCCTAGATGGGGAACGGGACAGTGAGTCACAGTGATAGGAAAGGAAATGAGGGGCAGAGTCCAGATGTGCCTTTGGTCACCAGGGATGTGGTGTGGAGCTGGCCAGGGGACGATGTCTTGGACTTTGGGGCATGCAGGCTTGAAAAGTACTTGAGAGAGGGAGAGAGAGGCATCCTCAGCATCATCCCTTCTGCCACCTCTGTCCAGACCTCCAGGTCTGCTCTCCAAGGAAAACCAAGCTGTTTGTGCTCAGCCTGGGAGGTGGGGAAGAGGAAAAGCAGAACCCCGCACCCACATTGTGCATTCCGAGCGATGCCTGTCCCCTCCTCTCTCTGGAGGCAATGTTTCATGTCCTCAGCCCTGCTCTCATTGTCAGGTTGATGTAAATTTAATATCCTTGGGTTATAATGACAGAAACTAAACAAGTGCCAGGCATTTGTCACACAGTCAATGAATGAGACAATGTGGCATCAGGCAGAGCATTGGATTCACTGGGCTGTGAAGGCAGCTGCCCACAACATCACCTTCAAGGGCTTGTTATGGAGAAAATTGAGTGTCTAGGTTGGTCAGAGGAGGAAGAGGAGGAAAGCACCAGGCATCCCCAGCCCTGCTCAGTGCATCGCGTGCTGAGAGGCTGCAGGGGCTGGGGGGGCATCAGGAGAGGTTAAAAGTTAAATGTATTGAAACTCTGAATCTACAGCACGTATCTTGTTTAAAATACATTGTCTGACAGATGGAGGTGTATTTTGGCTATAAATGGCTCTGCTGCAGCTGGCGTGGTGGAGGAGTGACCTCCCAGCCAGCCCTGCACTGTCAGTGTCACACGATGCCGTGCGTGTCTCTGGCTTCATCTCACCTGAATGACAGCAGAGCCCAATTCCTCTCTCAGTTCTTTTGTAAGCCTCCCCCCGGAGTCCGCTCCAGTGGCTGCTGTTGCATCCACCTCTGCCAACTGGAGCATCTTCTGTGGGTCTCCTCGCCCCCTGGGAGCCATAGAAGGACTCAGGTCAAGGAAGCAGCAGTGGGGTTTTTGGGAGCCTGAGATGTGACCCTGGGGCCAGGTCCTGCCTGCTCTGCAGAGGGACTTTACCACAAGTGGGTCCATGGCTGCATCAGTGCAGTTCCTGCAGCTCTGGCTCTCTGAAGCTACAAATGAAAGGCTTGTGAGGAAGATAAATGTGAGGTTTTTTACCCATTAATGCCACTGGAAAGGAAAAGAAGTTATGCAGCACACAGACCTTGCTCCAAACACGTAGTGCTGTGCAGATGGGAGCGTCCCATCTGTCCCCAAAACTTCCTCATTTTTGTGCTTTGTATCAGTTTTACATCCTTGCCAGTCTGTGCTCGTGTGCCTGCCTCCAGATAAAACATCCCAGGAAAGTTTAGAGACAAACTGTGGGAGAAAAGAGATCTTTTCTTGACTTTCTTTTTTTTAATCAGTAGTTTGGGTTGGGTTTTTTTTGGTTTGAGCAACAACTTTCAAGGTAGCAGTGGCTCTTTCTGAAAGAAAAAAGAAAAATAGACTGTTATATTTTTTTTTAAAGTCAATTTTCACATGCTTGTTAGTTTTCGGCAGCTTCACAGTCTGTCACTTAAATTAATTTTTCATAGGTAGCAACTAATTGTCTTTGTTTTCTGGAGCCCCTGGGGCTCAGAACTGAGTGCTCTGCAAGCCAGAGCAACTTCCTTCTCCAACAAAATATGTTTAGCCTGACTTGTGACTTCAGAAAAAAGAAACCACAGACACTTTTCTCTGTAGTTTATGTGAAGTTAAACTGGGCTTAAAAGAACCGTGGTGAGGGTGAGTGAACATGCCTTTAAGAAGAGAATTGTGAGAAAAATGTGGGATCTCATGCTAAACTGATTTTGCTCTGTGTGTCTGGCTGTGTGGCTCCTTACTGGCCCCAGATGGTGCAGTCCTGCTGCCAGCTGACCTGTCTGCCCCTTTGGAAGCTGCTTCTCTGCGCAGGAGCACAGGCTGAGGTGCAGAAGGAGGTTGGTTTGGAGCTAGCAGTAGCTAATCGTGTTGTATTCCTGCCTCCTCCTTCCTGCATGAAGAGCTTGGGAGCCGTCTGTCCATCCCCTGCACGGGTCACCGAGATTCCTCCCGAGAGAAATGTTCACTTCATCCTCTCTGTTGCAGCAGGGCCAAGAAACCAGCCCAGCCCAGGACCTCTACTCCCACAAGGCATGTGGCAGGCCTCAGTCCAAAGAAATAAATCCGTATTCATGGCTCTCTCCCTGCCACCTCGCTCAGCTCTGGGGCTGGGGCTGCAGATGGGAAGGCTGGCAGGATGCTCCTCAGATCCAGAGCTCAGCTCTTTTCAGATAAGGATTTAGTTTTCGGCTTCTCTCCAGTTGGGTACAGGCTGCAGATTCCTGCACTGCTTATCCTCCTCTTGCCGTGCCCTCCAGCTCTGAGGATAAGCTCCAAGCTTATCCAAGTTATCGGCGGGATCCAGCTGCCAGGCAGTGCTGGCATGGACTGGAGCTGTGCTTTGGCCTCTCCAGGGGATGTGGAGTGGCAGAGTGGGAATGCTCTGGAGGCTGGCAGCACACCAGGCACATCCACAGGGACCAGGAAAACTCATGCGCTGTTGAGGTGCACGAGTTGTTTTCCTTGTGGATATTGCCTTGGGAAGTGGTGGGGTTGTTGAGTTTTTAGGGCTGTGAAAGGTGTTCCTTGGATCGAGGTGGAAGCAGAGGAAAAGAAGGGACACACCTGCTCTGAGATCGGCTCTCTGCTGTTTTGTGACAGAGTTTGAAGGTGAAATTCCCCAAATCTTTAGGTTTTTGTCCCCGGACTGGGGCCTGATGTCCTGTGGTAGGTCTGTGCTGGTCTGCCAGGAGCTTGGTGAAGGTGGAAGGTGGGGAAGTTGCTGCCCCAACCAAGACAGGGTGTGGGGACATATCATATCACCTTTAATGGCAAGTAAGAGCAATATTTTGGTTTATTTGTTTTCCTCATCCACAAACCCTTGTGGGGGCCGTGGTTCAGCTGAGCCTCTGTGCTTGTAGGGTGAGCAGCTGTGGGTCCAAACCTTCCAGCCAAAATAAACCCTCATGACCCCCCCTTAGCCAGACCTGCTGCCAGAGAGGCTCCCCTGCCTTCCAGCAGCAGGGGAGTTCCCATATCCCCTTTCCAGATGAATCTTTCCCTCTGGAGCTTAACTCCAGCAAAGGAATGATTTGCTCTTACAGCCTGTTAATGAATTTCTGAAATAAGGAATTAATTACCGTCTGTCAAAATTAGAGTTGTCCTATCCTTTGAGATCCATCTTTTTTTATTCTAATTAATTTTAAAAATTACTTTTAGAGTCTTCAGTAGGGATTCTAATTTATTTTACTCTAATATTGTTTCTCTGATAAGCAAGTTAATTTTTAGATCAGAATCCACTTAATCTCAAATTTGTCACGCAAACTCTGCTCTCTAAGATACTGTTTACATCTTTTTGGAGATGACAGATCTTGATGCACAAATCATTCTTTCTTCCTTTTTTCCTTTTTAACCACCTGAATGTGTGTGTTCAAAGGAGATTAATTGAAACCCTTCACTGTGCTGTGTTTAGGAAAGATCCTTAATATTTTACAGACAAAACCAAATATTAGTTATAAAGCTTCTCTAATTCTCCTTTTTCATGGAGAAAAATGCATGTCTAATTTGCTTTTTTTTTTAGAAGAACATTTGCATTATGGATATTTGCCTGAGTTTGACAGTTATTTAACTGGCTGTTTTTATTAACTCATGTTCTCAGCACCAAGTGCAGTGGCAGCTGGGGAAAATTCAAATATCAATTTTATGTTCTTATCAAAGCTGCCATCCCAGAGGCTGCAATAAACCCTGCAGCAAACTTCATTCTGATTCCTGGGTTTGTTCTCGTGGAGATTCGTCCTTGTCCTCTGCTGGCAGCAGAGCTGACACAGACCCTGTGGGGACACCAATGGGGAATCCGTGAGGGTCAGAGATCAGGGAAGGGCAGGGCTTGTGAAGGGCTGGATCTGTCCTCAGGGGTGGTGTGTGGGCCCCCAGCTCTCCTGGGCAGAGGAAAGGAACCACTGGAGCAAAGTGCTGAGGAGACACAGCAGCCTCTCCCTCACTGGCAACACTTTCCTTTCTTTGCGGTTTTTTTTCCTCTTTCCTATGTTATTTCTTTTCCTCGTTCCTGTGTTTGTGTTTTCTCTCTTTCCATGCTTGTGTTTTCTTTATAATTTGATCAAAGTTTAAAAACATAGTAGCAAGGGACAGAGAAATAACCTGAAGTCTTACAATGACACCAAAAATCTAGCAGGCAAAGCCACTGAGAGTCCTGGGAGTTTTTCTGGAGGCCTCAAGGGAACTTGGATTGTCCCACTGTGTCTCATTGGTGGAGAAGACCTCTGTGTTGAGTGTCCTGCTAGGTAGATCTCTGGGGTACCTGCACCCCTCCCTGGCATCACTACAGACCATTTTTGGCCCTGGCCCAAGTTGAGAGGCACCAGGGCACAAAGTGGACAGAGTCCCTTGGCTGTGCATCTGCTCTGCGTGTCCTGTAAGAACCAAACCCCCAAGCTTGTATTCAAGCTGTGAAAGAACCTCCCCAGTCATTTTGGACAATTTCATATTATAGTTTGTTTGGGTTCTTAAGCTCCTTCTATTTGTATTTTTTAATTCCCACCTGTGTGGGGTATGGATCTTGGATTCTAAGAACCCCAGATGCTTAGCAGATGGTTAGCTAGAAAAAATAATCAAAGAGGCAGCAAAATTGTGTTCATGAGCTCCTATTTATTTCAATCTGGTGTTTTGCCTCACAACAAGACTAATAAGCAATTACTCTTGCATCTCGAATGCTTATGCAGTGTAAATGCATCTGTCAACCAGATCCAACATCATCAATAAAGCTGCCAAAGCTGTTCATAATTCAATGATATATGCTTTGAGCATCTTTTCTGACTATAATTTAAAGATTGCAGTCCTATGATTCTGACATTATTTCCTGTGTGTTTAAAATACCTCCAGCTGGAAGGATCTATGCCTGCATCACATAATCACCTCTGCCTGTGTGGACCATTGCTAACAGTACAATTTGGCTTGTGTGAGGGTTTAACTTTCTGGCTGGGCTCTGACAGGGTTCCCACAAGGGCTGCTGGGGCTGAGGGAGTCTTTCTGGGATTTGGAGTATTTCTCCCTCCTTTCTCTCCTGGTGGAATTCATCCCCATGCAGAATTCCCCTGAAGCACCACAGGCCTTACAGGCTGTCCATGAAGGGAACTTGTTAGCAGGGAAGGTGTGCTCTGGAGAAATATTATTTTTTAAGTGATCTTTTACAGGCAAATATTGCTAGGAAACAGGATGACGTGGTAAACCTCTACCTGTGTGGACACACATCTTAATGGCTTTTCTGAATTTTATCCCAGTTTGACAGAGAAGTCCCAAATATATTTTCATTAATCACAGAGTGGTTTAGGTCGGAAAGGACCTTAAAGACCATCCCATTCCAGCCCCCTGCCCTGGGCAGTGATACCTTCCACTATCCCAGGATGCTCCAAGTCCCATCCAACCTGGCCTTGGACATTTCCAGGGATGGGGCAGCCACAGCTTCTCTGGGAAATCAATGTATACAGACGACTCACCTGCACTTGTGCAAGCTGGTACCTTTAAAGCTTTAGCTTTACTATTATTTCAAACTAGAATCCAACACAGGCAGCTCCCAGGGCCGGTGCCAGTGTGGCTGGGATTTACTGTGGAGCCGAGTTTGCTGGAAGGCTCCTGGGGTGCTCCTGCAACCCCTCCTGGGCTCTCCAGCTCCCTGAGGAGCTCAGGAGCCAATTCCTCACCAGGTGGGGATGGCTCTGCTTTCCTCCTGTGTCAGCCCACTGAAGGACAGAACCGAACTTTTGTCCCTGATAATGGGATTATTGTGACTTTCCTGTTTCCCAGCTCTCTTCCAGGTGCCTGTGTGCACAGTGTTGCTGTCGGGGTGCTCTCCACTCGCAGTTTTCCAAGTGTGGTGCGTGTGTTCTCCAGCTTGGAGTGGAGCTGCTAATCAGCTGCAGGAAGGGGATGCTCACTGCAATTTGGCTCGCTCTTATCTCTGCTACCAAACCCATGCAGACCATCTTGGCCATAAGCTTCTACTGCTGCTCCAAGGAAGGATTAGCTGTTTTTTCCATCAGGATCACTTTTTGTGTGCCCAAGCCCTCTGTTCCCTGCACACACAGAGCACGCTAATGGGCTCTGCCTCTGTTTTCCAGCCACCCACTGGGGTGAGTTTCTCTTTCTCTTGGTTTGCTTTGTGCCTTATGTCAGAGTTAATGGAATACAGGTTTCTGAGCAAAGAGAGATCCCAGTGAATTTTTAAACTTTTGTTTTTCTAGGTCTCTGCATGAATGAGAATCTGAGTCTATCAATGCAGGAAGCAATCCTGCACAGTTTAATTTCTCTGCTCTCTCAACTGTGTCAGCTCCTGAAGGGACAAAGGAAAAAAAGAGAAAAAGAAAAAAAAAGAGTTAAAGCAACATGCGAGGAGTGGTAGTTCAAGGTTATAAAAAGGAAGTGTTTTAAAACTGAATCTTTGGAAAGGATACATCTTCATTGCCAACCCTGTGCAGTTTCCCCTTTCCTAGAGATTTAGGAGTGACCAAATATTAATCGTTTCCCATATCAACAGAAAACCATCCTGGCTGAGATTTTTGCTAAAGTGAACGTGTTTTGTCCTAATGTCAGTTCATTCCTCATCCCTCAAGAACAAGCCAGACTCTTTGCTCTGACTGACCTTACGATGGGGTTTGGGTTCCTCATTCCCAGATTCTCCAAAGATTAAGTGCCCACTGAGGAAAGCTGGAAAGCAGTCAAGTGGACCATATGCTCCCAGCACTGGGCTGGGTTTGGGGGCTGTTTTGGTGAATTTGGTTTCTTCTGAAAACAGTTCCCATCACTGTTGGAGATGAGTCCTCCTCTTTCTGCATGTCCTTGCCTTCAAATCTCTCCTTTGGAGTCTTCAGGTAAATAGTCTAAAAATCCAAGTCTGCCAGAGCACTCTCTGCCTTATTCTGTGAAACCACTGAAGTTGAAAACTTTCCAAAATACCAGCCCCAAACCCTGAGTCTCTGTGTTCACCATGGAGCTCAGGAGAAATTGCAGGATCACTTTGGAGGCTGTATTTTACACATTGCATAATTTTACCCCATTTCATGCTTTCCCAGCTAAGAAATGTTTTTTAAGACCATGGAACAAGTGAAAAGGTGAGGATGGCTTCCCTGTCCCAGCCAGCTCTGCTCAGCTGAGCTCTCAGCTGTTAAACCCAGCCTGGGTTTACGGCCAAGAGGTACAAGGGGAAAAAAAGACAGCACAAAAATTTAAACCTCTTTATTAAGTATTTTACAGAAGAGTGATGTGGCATCTATAGACCAGCTAATGGTGTGGTATGAGGGGTTTATTGGCACTTGTTACCACATGATCCCGTGCTAATAAAATTTTTAATTGACACCACATCACTCTGGTCTCGTGAGCCAAATTCTCTTGCCCTCAGCCAGGTGACAGATCCCTGGGGATGGAGCCAAGCCAGGGTTCTGAGAGGCTCCCCCAGCCACGCGCCTTGCAAAAGTCAGGGTTTCGGTGGGCTCAGCAGGTCCCCACCCTGTAATCAGTGCAGCTGTAAAGCTTCGGGTTTGGACTGTTTCCTTTTTGGGTTTGTGCTCTTGCCCTCACAAGGTGGGGGTTCTTTGCTCTTTGCTTTGAGGAGAAAAGCCTGGTTTCTGGAAAAATTCTATTTTCTAGAAATACCGAGTCAAGTGGGCTTGAAGGTTGCATCTTTGGTGGAGGAGCTGCAGCAATGATGCCACATGATCCCCAAGGTGGTGGCCGTACAATGCCAAGAGTGGCCACTGCTGCAGCATGGGGTGGCCCAGCCCTTTGAAAGGCATTTAGGCCATATAGTAATTGAACAGTTTGGGCTGGAAGGGATGTTTAATACTATCTCCTTCTACCCCCTGCCATGGGCAGGGACACCTTCCACCAGCCCAGGTTGCTCCAAGCCCCACCCATCCTGGCCTTGGACACTTCCAGGGATGGAGCAGCTACAGTTTCTCTGGGCACCCTGTGCCAGGACCTCCCCACCTTGAGGCCAGAGAAGGTCCAGGGCGTTCCCATCCATGGAGGAGATCATGGAGGAAACTGGTAAGACTCTGCTCTGGGTCTCGCTGAGGTTGTTGCTGGGTCTCCCAGCAGTTTGTCACTGCTGACAAACTCCAGCAGCAGCTGCAAAATCCCTCCTGAGAAGTAGGGAGAACCAGCCCAGCACAGAGACCTCAGGGCCCGCGGGGAGCAGATCATCAGTGAGCTGCTCTGGCTGCATGAAATTTTCATGCTGTTTCTCAGCTTCCCCGTGTCACAATGCCGTGCAAGTTCTGCAAGTTTGTGGAGGTTACCAGGCCAACACACTTCAAATTGATCTTTCTCTCTGCATTATCATCAGCTGTAACTAAAAACAATCAAGGAGCTGGTGGGTGCCTCCATTCAGGCAGATAGAAATACAAATATCCTCCCTGCTCTGCAGCCTGAATTGCATCAGACAAATTTGCTTCGGGGTGGAAGTTAGCCCTGTTTCTGCTTAAAGTCACGTTTTTTTCTGCAGGAGTGTTAGAAATGTCAGGTTTTGGGACCATGCATATCTGTGCCTTCACATCAACACAAACCAATCAGGCCCCCATCAAGTGTTGCCCCCAGTTATCCTGAAAGCTGCTGATGGTGATGGAGTGAAGACGGGTGTGGAAGATTAAACATGAGACAATCTGTGCTGCATTTCTGACCACCTGAGGCTTCAAAGTGCCAGTGTGGCATCTGCTGGGCTCAATAACTTGAACAGTCCTTTAAAACACCTCCGCTGTCCATGTTTGCCATTGTTATAAATTAATAGCTTTCTCCAAGTTATCTTAACTTATTATCCTACATGTGCACTGTGTGTTGCTCTGTTAGGGACAGTGAAATTACAACAGCATGGTTCTGTTTTTCCTTCACCACCACTGCCTTACTAGTTTTTATCTTTCCTGCCTGGAGGAGTTTTTGAACAAAGTGACTTTTAAAATCACGATGTTTCTTTAATGCAATGTCTGGAGATAAATTTATTGTGCTTTTACGGGATATAAGTAAACACAATTTCTTAAATATATTCCTGTCCACAAAAAGAAAAATATCCTGCCGTGGCTTTAGGCAGGCAGACTATTGGTGGGGACTGTCCGAGGCACCAGTGTGTGCCCCAGGTTGGACTGGGGTGTGTGGAAGGATGGTGGATTTCTGTCTCCATTTGCTCCATGCCTCGAGGGCAAGGAGAAAGCAGGGAGCAGCTGCCGGGGGCCGTGGTTGTGTCCGTTTGCCGGACAGTACCTTTGGAGCGCAGTGTGGATTTCCCAGCATGTGACACTTGGGGGAAATCACGAGGAACGGGCTCAGATTTCTCTCAGGGGAAGCGGAGAACTTTCCCCTCCCATCACGCTGCTGGAGAACGCGCGATTTGCTCTGGTGACTTGAGGGGAGGCAGGTTGGGGTTTTTCCCCTCTTTGACATCATTTTTCAAGGCTGCCAACATCCCTTGCTGCCCTGAGGGGCAGCACGGTCTAGCGCTGAGGATCGGGGTCCCTGTCTGTGCCTTGGAGCCTGCGGGAGCTGGGGGATGCTCACACCGGCTCGGGATGCAGTCGGGCCGGGAGGGCACGGGGTGAACACCCCAAAAAGTGGTGCAGAGCCCAGCACAGGGTCAGGGCGAGATCTCTGAGTCCTGCCACACCCAGGTACGGGAATAAAGCCTTAACAAAGTGCTGCTCCAGCGCGCTTCTCCCGCTGGACGGGCAGGGTGCAGGGATGGGGCTGTTCGCGCAGCTCCCGGTGTCTGTGAAGAACCACCTCGCCTCCTCTAAGCCCCAGAAAGTTTCTTTATAAAGGCACCGCCTTTAGATAACATAAAGATTTTTCCCTGTCAGCCAAGCCACACTGTGGAGGTGTGATAAGAGGTTCAGCCTCACCTCGGTCGTTCCCACAGCCCACACTCCCGCTGGAATCACGGCTGAAGCTCTCGCATCCCTCCCTTCCCCTTCGCCGGGTGCGTGGGACACACACCAGCTCGCAGAGAGGTCTTTCGGGGTGTTTTACATCTTTAACTCTGCCCTGGTGGGTGCCCAAGCAGCTGCCAAGGCCCATGTGTGGGTGGGCACATCCCTGGCACCAGCACAGGGGGTGGAAGAGGAGGGTGCGGGGCTGCAGCCTGAGCCCAGCGCAGGAATGGTGTGGGATGGGGGAAAACCCGACCCTGAGCTTTCCCGAGAAACGTTTCTGTCTCCACGTGGAGTTCCTGGCTCTGGGAAAGTACCATATTTCTTCATGGTGAGCAAAGAGGAGTCTGTAAAGGGTGAGATGTGGCCTGGACGCAGTTAAAACTTAAATTTTTCCACTTTTCTGAGCGCTAATGCCGTGATCACACTGCCTAAATAATGTCCATGCTCTGGCTGCTGTATTACCTGTCCTAAGCGTGATTCACTGCTGTAATAAATTAGCCCCTAAGCCAAAGAATCAAAAATAATTGGCTTTATATCTTGGTCCCCATTTTATCCTGTTCCTTTTTCCTTTCCACCTGTCCTCTCTCTCCCTCTTATTCATTCTCTGACATTTTTTTCCCTTCTTAATTCCTTCTCAGGGGCCGCTTTCTGATTCTTTTCCACTCCTCATGCTCTTGGGATAAACAGACGTGGGGTTTTTTTCTGTTTTTTTCTGTTTTCTCTTCCAGATGTTTCAAACTGTGGCCACAGGAGCAGCGTGGACTCATGCTGGCTGTGTCCCACCCTGGGGAGCTGCAGCAGAACCCCCTGCCCACAGGAGGTGACAGAGGTGCCTCAGCAGAGGTTGGCGAGGACATCACTGTCACAGCTGGATTTTAAACGGACTTTAAGATGAGCCACACATCTAATTGCTCTGAAATACTCGACAGCCTCCAAGCATGAAATACTGCAGGGCAGGGGGCATGGGGGCGTGTGAATCTTCTGTATCTTTCTGAGTGTATTTCTGCTTTGCCTTTAGCCTGCAGGGTTTGAGCACCACACGTAGCAGCCTCTACCCTTACTCACGTCACCTGCCAGTGCCACCAGCTCCGTGTCCCCACTCATGTCCCCCAGCTCATCTGCTTCCAGCCAAGGAATCAAGCATCCAGCCCTTCCAGGAGAAGGTAAAAGAGGAGAGGGGGGTAGGGGGGAAGGGCAGCATTGTGGTGGATTAACAAGGGCAGATCTGGCAAAAAGGCTCGAAGCCTTGGTAATGGTGGCCTTTGGAGTTTGACCCGAAATGTTTGGCCCCATGATGTGTTCAAAAAGCTGTTGCAACACGAGACGTGTGAACAGGAGTGGCTGATACAGGTTTTATTGTCTCTAGGAGCAGGAAGTGTCTGTGTTTGTGTGTGCGTGTGTCTGTGTGAACAGCGGGAGGGAGGGACAGGGTGAGCCTCCTCCTTGGAGCAGGGAAGTTCCACCTGAGCTCCCCTGCTGCAGGGGGTTGGTGATGCTGCGTTTGGGCTCACAGAGAATCCCAGAATGATTTGGGGTGGAAGGGATCTTACAGATCATCTCATTCCACCCCCTACCGTGGGCAGGGACACCTTCCACTAGCCCAGGTTGCTCCAAGCCCTGTCCAGCCAGGCCTTGGATACTGCAACTCCATCATTGCTGTGTCCCACCAAGCAGCTCCGAGCCTGGTTGCTCCTCAGCAGAGCGAACACAGGAACAACTTGACTGCTCTGAGCAATCCCAGCAAGAACAGCTTGGAAAAGTGGAGGTTGTTTTTTTGTTTTCCTTAAAGTAAATGGGCATTTTCTGTTTTCTGGGTTTGTTTCTTTTGGTTTGGTGGGGTTTTTTTGTTTTGTTTTGGGGTTTTTTTGAGCTGTTAATGTTCATTTTGCGTGCAGGCACGGTGCCGTTCCTGTTTCAGAATGCACACAGTGGAGTGCAAAAATCAAGATTGCATCTCATGCATAATGCATGGCCCAGCAACCCGCTCAACAAATTACCCAAGTAGATTCCTCCGACAGGGCTGGGGGGAAGGAGGGGAAAAATATATTTGTAACAAGTATCTTTCTAAAGAAATGACAAGATAAACACATAAAAAATAGGCATGCAGAGATTTTTCTCCGGGGGGTCAATTCAGAAATTAGGGATGATGTGGCTGGAGAGAGTGGAGCAGCAGATTGGGGATGGGGCAGGGGCAGCTGCAGATCCTGGAGTGCCTGGATAACAGGGGGGAGCCCAGAGCTGCCTGTGGAGGTGTCCAAGGGCTTGATTTGGTGTTGAGAACTTATTAGAGGAGTGACTTTCCGTGGAGAGAGGTAGGAAAAGGGATTATTTGGTTTATTTATCTCTTTCAAGGTGCTGGGTTTGCAGGGATGTGTTGCAGCTCTGTGCTGCTGTGTGACACCGGATATTTGTGCCACTTCTCTGGAAACAGAAGCCGTAAAAATACAGATTTTATGTGTGGGAGGTCATTTTATGTGTGGAGGATGGTGAGGAGGGGGACAGAAAGGTGAGAGTGGGTCACCAAAACCTTTCTTGTTTCTCTGGTGTCGCCAGCCCAGCAGCAGCCTTGGCCTTCCCCAGTGCTGCCAGATGCTGCTTTGGAGCCTGGAAAAAACAAGGATGAGGCCTCCCTGCAAGAGGAGTTTTCTGCACAGAGGTGCCAAAGTAGGTGACCACATTCCTTCCCTGTGCCCCCTGCTGTGCCACTACTAACCCTGGCTCATTCCCTGCGGGAGAGGGAGCAGCCACTGCCCGATTCCAGAGGGCTTCCCTCAGGAGCGAGCTCTGTGGTGAAACCCGGGAGCTCAGCTCTGGGTTCAGGGTCAAACTTTGTGGCGGAGGAAAATGGCATTTTAGGAGTGGATGGGGGTTGGTTTGCTTTTCCTTCATCCTGGAGGGTGAGGGGTCCGTCACCCAGGCAGCATGGAGGGGTTTGGTGGATGGGGCGCCCTCAGGAGTCTGCTCCTCTGGAAGCCAAACCTGTTCAGTCTGGAGGCCAAACTTGTTGAAAAGGGTTCGAGGAAGGAATTTGCCTCCACGGATGTAGAAAGACAGCCCCAAAACTTCAGCAAGCACTAAACTTGCTCATAATTTCACACTGACAGTAATGCCCACGGCTCTTGGATCACTCTGATCCATGCAGGGCGCAATTTGAGGCCGGGTTTGGTTGGGGATTTTTTTCTCATTTGAGTGATAACTCAGGCTCCAAATCTCATCTTATTCGTGCCACTCACACTAATGAGCCCAGGCCCGATCCGGCAGGGAGTGTTTGAGTTTATTTCAGCTCCCCGCAGGCAGGAGCCCAGCCCGGAGCAGCAGCCGCGGGGCCCCGCTGGGCTCGGCGCTCCTGGGTCCCGCAACCCTCCCAGAGCTGCGGCCACACAGCACAACCTCCTCTTGCCATCTAGTGGCAAAAGCACCCCGGCAAGGCTCGACGCTTGAGGAGCCAAGGACAAGGTCAGGAAGGGAATGGGGATAAGGGAGAAATGTATGGAGGGGGTTTGTACTATCCAAGCAGGTTCTTTCCAAGCTGTTACGGCCGTGAGGATGCCCTGCTGTGTGGGGTTGGTGCCACGGGTCTCAGCCTGCCGGTGGCATCCTCAGTGTGACATGGCTGTGCTTGGCTCTTTCCAACATCAGAGGCCAAAACCCTCTGCCAGCAGCAGAACCCAGCGCTGGAGGCGCAAATCCCCCCGCACGGCCACCTAAGACTGACGGCTGGGGTTTAACACCAGGAGCAGCTCGGGCTCAGTGGCGCTGGAGTGGTTTGATGTCACCCACAACCAAGCCCTGAGCTCGCTCCAGGTTCCTGCTCTCCCCCAGTCCCAGCCCTGCCTGCGCTAGGAAGGCTCTGGGCTCCAAGGAGCCGGTGTCCACAAGTGACCAGGGTCAGATCTGGGCAGTTTGCACCCTGGGAATTTGGTACCAACAGAGCTGCAGAGTGTTGCCACTTCTTTTTTTATATTTCTTTTCCCATATTGTCATTTTTGAGGAATTTGGGAGTGATGACAGGATTTGCTTTTTGTTTAGTTCAGGAGTGTTTAAAATAAACCCAAGATGTCCAGAGGGCATGTTCGCCTCTGCTCAGCTCTGAGCCAGGCTGGAATGGGAGAAGTTAACCCAAATTGCTCTGATTCCACATGGAGGGTGGAGAGGGCTCTTCCCTCTCCCCAGATCTCCCTGTTATTCTACAGCAGCCCTAGGAAGCCCACCCCTCTCCACCCCAGCAGACAGCACCCTGCAAAGCCTCCCAAAAACAGAACGGGCAGCTTTTGTGGAGATTAAAATACCACAAGATCTGCTGCATTTTTGTTTTTAAAAATGCCCGAATGCATTTGCATTGATTTATTTTTAATACAAGCAGCAACCTGTGAGCTTTGGGTGTTATTTCTGTTTGTTCCCTCTGGCAGAGGTGGGTCTTCCCTGGTGGGCACAGGCCCTGCTCTGCTGCCAGGGCACTACATATTGCCTGTTCCCAGTGCTACTGTACAGCTGCACATATTGTAGGGGGCCTAAAGATCTGGGAAAAGCCTTGTCTTCTATTTTTTAACTTCCGACACGTCGCTGCTCATCCAC